>SJXQ01013078.1:202373-270566 GCA_006408695.1 Aepyceros melampus | reverse complement strand
GGGTGTTGGAGAAGACTCTTGAGAGTCCCTTGGACTGCAAGGAGATCCAACCAGTCCATTCTGAAGGAGATCAACCCTGGGATTTCTTTGGAAGGAATGATGCTAAAACTGAAGCTCCAGTACTTTGGGCACCTTATGCGAAGAGTTGACTCATTGGAAAAGACCCTGATGCTGGGAGGGATTGGGGGCAGGAGGAGAAAGGGACGACCGGGGATGAGATGGCTGGATGGCATGACAGACTCAATGGACGTGAGTCTGAGTGAACTCCGGGAGTTGGTGATGGACAGGGAGGCCTGGCGTGCTGCGATTCATGGGGTCGCAAAGAGTCGGACACGACTGCGCGACTGAACTGAACTGAACTGATGATCAGGGTGTAAATACTACCCTGAAGTGATCAACAGTCAACTTAATCCCCAATAAAATCCCAACAGTGTGCCTTGAAGAAACAGATACATCCTAAGAGTCAAATGCAATCTCAAAAGACACTCAACAGCAAAACCAAGATTGAAAAGAAGAAAGTTGGAAGTTTCACATTTCAAAATTCTTAGAAACCTAAACTAATCCAAGCAGTGTGGTATGAGCATAAAGAGAGAGAGACCAGTAGTATATAACACAGAGACATGAGAAATAAACTCTAGTGTATGGGTCCAATGATGTTCCACAGGGGGTGAGGACCACTCAATGGGAACCAGACAGTCTATTAAACAAAAAACAAATTACAGTTCAGATTGTAAGTATCACTCCACTTTATAAGTTCTCTGATTTAGATGTTTCAAAATTAGCTGTTGATGTACAAAGAACAATGGCACACAGGTGAAGACAAGACAGCATTAACAACAGTTTACACAATAGCCTCAAAATATAAGAATGTGAACTTGGACAATGTTATCCTGGGAAAAAATTCCTATATCATTTACTGAGAATGAAAGGGGATGGTCACAGCACATGTGAACATCACTGTCACAATGCCACTGAGACAGGCTTTTGTGACATTGCTCAAAACCAGAAAAACACCCAGAAAGATTTCAGTCAGGTTCTAGTGATATTTCCTATTTTGTATCATAGAATATGCAGACCACTTTACTACAGGGTGGTGAATTTCTATATAGCAGGAAAATATTACAATGCATGAGGGATAGTATTCTCCATCAAATTTATCTGTTACCCAGTAACAGAGAGTCCACCAGAAAGTATTGATTAATTGAGGGTGAATTATCACAGCAGAATCTGAATATAATTTCAGAGCGTAGGACTATGTATTTCACAAACAAATTTCAGAGGCAAAATCACACACACAGTTACAAGAGTATGATATGAGGAAGAGAATACATTCCCAGACTGGATAGAACACTACAGGAGTGAAAAATACATGAGACGTGTGTCACACATCACAGGATCTTCAGACGGAACAATGTGCTCCTGCCAGCGACACCAAACTAACAGCCCGAAAGACACACAAACGCTCCTCATTAGGACTGGGGATCAAAGAGAGCATGACTGTGTCTACTGTCTTTAGTTTTCCTGCAAAATAATTAGAGGAAACAGAATGCATTACCCTGTTACACAAGCCTGAAGAGTGTGGCCAAGGCAGAAGAGAAGGAATAGAAGAGGGATTCAAACAAGCAGACAGGACGAGAGACAGCTGCATGCAGATTCTGGGGTGCCAACGCAATCAGAGAGCAGCCAGTGCTTTCCCCCTTCTGATGAAGTCTTCTAAAAACATCCAATGGAGATGGAATGAGCAAGGGTTCAGGGACTGTTGTCTGCAGGTATCAGCTCTTATCTCTATGGACTGGGAACTGGACTCCCAATGGAGTGAAGTTGAGAAGGAGAGATGAGGGACTAAGATGTCCCTTTAAAAGTCCACCTCATGCTCCTCTAAGGCAAGCAAGAGGAGTTCACAGGATTCAGATGGCAGAGCACTGCAGATCATGATAGAAGCTCTGCCTTTGGCCCTGGTGGGGATGTGGCACCACTAGAGGTAAAAGAATACATTTTACATGTGGAAAGACAAGAGGGATAGGTTACAGAGAAGAAAAATTTCCTCTGAGAGCTCACATAGTAAGTAAATGTTTGTGCTTCCTATAGAGTTCTCTGACAAGGGGAAAGTCTGTAAACACTATTAATAGTGAGGCTCCCCTGGACCCTTCCGAGATCTGAACTGTGCTCACCCTTTCATACACTGCCAAAGGCATTCACCTCACTCTCCACTGACCAGGGCTCTTTTGTCTTATTACGTAGTGGGTAAAATATTCCAGTAAGAAACAGAAATACCTCCACGTAAGAGGAAAGACACATGACTGGCTGTGGCTTTGCCAGAATCCTAGTTCCATGTTCAACTGAGGATTGATGGGAATACAGAGAGGAATAGAAAAATATTTTCAAAATTCTCCTGCTGTTTACCTCCTTCTGAATATAGAGGTAACAGTATAATGTGAAGAAACATAGCTCTTTTCCTAAAACTCCTGAATCAAAAGCACATAGGTAGCAAACAGGAAAATGGGTATGTTACAAATTTTCCATTGAGCTTTACAACTACAAAAGCTCTGGAACAACTCCTAATGTATCATGAAGTGGGCAGATCATCAGAGGAAAAGGTAGTTTTAAACTCCTGAGGTTGCGTCCTAAAGCTCTTCATGTCTGAATCAACAGGGATTTCAGATCAGTCAAGTAAAACTGGGGCTCCCTAGAGGCACACAGTGGGAAATGCAGAGATACCCCAGGGCAGATCCCAACTTCAAAGGGAAGTGATCCTCACCCAAGGAGACTAGGTTCCTGAGGGTCTCCACCATCACGTCCCTGTACAAGGCCCTCTGAGCAGGGTCCAGGCATTCCCACTCTTCTTGAGTGAACTCTATGGCCACATCCTTGAAGGTCAACGGTGCCTGAAAGGAAAACATATTTCACCAAGGGGCCATGAGAAGAGTTTTTATTTTCACACAAAAGGTACTCCTGAGGTTGCGTCCTAAAGCTCTTCATGTCTGAATCAACAGGGATTTCAGATCAGTCAAGTAAAACTGGGGCTCCCTAGAGGCACACAGTGGGAAATGCAGAGATACCCCAGGGCAGATCCCAACTTCAAAGGGAAGTGATCCTCACCCAAGGAGACTAGGTTCCTGAGGGTCTCCACCATCACGTCCCTGTACAAGGCCCTCTGAGCAGGGTCCAGGCATTCCCACTCTTCTTGAGTGAACTCTATGGCCACATCCTTGAAGGTCAACGGTGCCTGAAAGGAAAACATATTTCACCAAGGGGCCATGAGAAGAGTTTTTATTTTCACACAAAAGGAGAAGAGAAGGGAAAGAATCAAGTTGAAATATGTTTTCCAACAGATCCAAGTAAAGCTATTTGGAGGAAATTATGGGTCTCTTAATTTTAATTCCTTTTGCTTTTACACAGAGATTATGATAACCTGTAATCAACATGGATTTTTCATTTTTGTGGACAATACATGAAATACATGTAAGTATGATTCAACAATGTGTTGTTCCTCCAGAAGTGTTAGACTATGTTTTACACACTGACTGCTATTCAATATCTAGATGAGCTACACTATGAGTGTGGCATTAGAAATGACAAAGTCAACAGTGCCATAAAAAAAAGGTCAAAATCTTAAATTATGATCATAAGAACAACAGCAATTACTAAAAGTGTTCAAATCCTTTAAAGATGCTATCCAATATTCTAAATGCTTTACGGCTATTAAATTATTTAATCAACATCATAGCTCAGTAGAGAAAGACACATGCTGTTCTACAGAGACAAGTATCAGAGACATTTGGAGACACTCAACTTAGTTGAAGAAGCTAAGAAATGATACAGCAAGAACCTCAATTAAAGAGAACGCAGTCTTAAACTGAAGATAAAGAAGCAAAAACTGAAGTAACAGAAGAGCATTAAGGCTAAAAAAAAAAGAATAGCATTAGAAGCACACTGACAGAGGGTTCCCTGAGACTACCTGAAATAAGTTCAAAGTGAACAACACAGAAGGCAGTAAAAGATTATTACAGATATGGGCACACAAACACATACACTAACATGTTAGTAATCTTACCACTATTTGAACCATGAACAAGAGAGTGTAGGAAAAATGCAGGGTCACGGAATATATTTATACTTTCAACTATAATACAGTACACGGTTATAAAATCATGATGTTTTTTATGAAAACCACGGACTTCTAGATTCATGAACTCATGGACACACATGTAAATGTAGAAATAAGAGAGAAGGTGTCTCTGGACGTATTTGTGCATGATTTTTTTCATCATTGTTTTCATTCATTTAAATTTCAGCATTTTTGGAAGAATGAAATAGCATCACTTGTAGCAAATGGGAGTAACATGAAAAAAAAAATAGGATCCCTTGAGTGCAATCTCTATGGAACACCTATATATAAAGACAGTGAAAACCATAACATTGACAAAGATACGTATTAACAAACGCAAAGCAGAGTTTATTTCTGTATTCCACTCATAAAACACTGAGTCAAACTTAGAAAAGCTGTTACTATTATACATTAAGAGATGAAGAAAAAAATAATCACAAAGCAAAGTTAAAAACTACTCAAAGAATTAAATATCCAACTATAAAGAAAATGGAAAAAAATACATTGTAATTAAGAAAGACTATTTCACCAAATCTCATGATCAAAAGGAAACTCTGAATGCTTTCCCTCTGAAGTTACAGTGGACTGTACAGGGGATGACAGAGGATGAGATGGTTAGATGGCATCACCAACTGGATGGACATGAGTTTGAGCAAGCTCTGTGAGTTGGTGATGGACAGGGAAGCCTGGCGTGCTGCAGTCCATGGGATCACAAAGAGTCCGACATGACTGAGCTATAGAACTGAACTGAAAGCATGAGAGACAGGAGAGGAAAAAACTGCCCAAGGAAGTAAAAGATTTGCTCACTGAAAATTACTAAAGTTTACTAAGAGAAATCTGAGGACATAAGTAAATAAAAAGACACTCTGTACTCATGAATTGGAAGATTTAATATTCTTAAAATGACTTTATTACTGAAAGTGTTAGATTCTAATGGAATCCCTGTCAAAATGTCAAAGGCAATTTTTGCCATTAAAAAAAAATTACAATTCACAGGGAACCTCAAGGGACCCCCAAACAGCCAAAATATTCTTGAAACAGAAGATGGAGGCGGTCATTTTCAAAATCTAAAACATATTACAAAGTAATCAAGATGATGTTGTAATGGCATAAGCCCAGATACATAACCCACTGGAACAGATTCAGTTCAGTTCAGTCACTCAGTCGTGTCTGAGTCTTTGCGACCCCATGAATCGTAGCACACCAGGCCTCCCTGTCCATCACCAACTCCCAGAGTCCACCCAAACTCATGTCCATCGAGTCAGTGATGGCATCCAGCCATCTCATCCTCGGTTGTCCCCTTCTCCTCCTGCCCCCAATCTCTCCCAGTATCAGGGTCTTTTCCAATGCGTCAACTCTTCGCATGAGGTAACCAAAGAATGGGAGTTTCAGCTTCAGCATCAGTCCCTCCAATGAATATCCAGGACTGATCTCCTTTAGGATGGACTGGTTGGATCTCCTTGCAGTCCAAGGGACTCTCAAGAGTTTTCTCCAACACCACAGTTCAAAAGCATCAATTCTTCGGCGCTCAACCTTCTTCATAGTGCAACTCTCACATCCATACATGACCACTGGAAAAACCATAGCCTTGACTAGACGGACCTTTGTTGGCAAAGTAATGTCTCTGCTTTTCAATATGCTATGTAGGTTGGTCATAACTTTCCTTCCAAGGAGTAAGCGTCTTTTAATTTCATGGCTGCAGTCACCATCTGCAGTGATTTTGGAGCCCAGAAAAATAAAGTCTGACACTTTTCCCATGAAGTGATCGGACCAGATGCCATGATCTTCGTTTTCTGAATGTTGAGCTTTAAGCCAACTTTTTCACTCTCCTCTTTCACTTTCATCAAGAGGCTTTTTAGTTCCTCTTCACTTTCTGTCATTAGGGTGGTGTCATCTACATATCTGAGGTTATTAACATTTCTACCAGCAATCTTGATCCCAGCTTGTGCTTCTTCCAGCCCAGCGCTTCTCATGATGTACTCTGCATATAAGTTAAATAAGCAGGGTGACAATATACAGCCTTGAGGTACTCATTTTCCTATCTGGAACCAGTCTGTTGTTCCATGTCCAATGGAACAGATTAGAGTACCAGAAATAATTCAGTGAATATGATATACAATGTACAGACAAGGGTGCAAAGACTGCACAAAGGGCAAAGGACAGTCTTGATAATAAATGATACAGAGCAACTATATACAACCCAGCAAAAGAATGAAGATGGAACCTTACTTGTAACAAAGGTAAAATCTTCTATATCACAGGATACAATCCACCAATTGCAGAGACAACCTCTGAGGAATGGAGGTGACACAAAAGTGATTTAAAGAATGTCCAGTTGTCAGAGATTTTGATTGATGTCATAGGTCAAGTTCAAAAATGGAATAAAACATTCCCTGGCAATCAAGTGGTTAGGACTTGTGCTTTCACTGTCATGGATTTAGGTTCAAACCCTGGTTGGGGAACTAAGATAGTACAAGCCAACATGTGGCACAATCAAAAAAAAAAAAAGGAATCAATTTCCTTATATCACTGATGTCTGTTTCTGAACTTTCCCTTCCATTTGCAACTATTAAGATTTGAAGTCAATAGAGAACAAACGTATGGTTCCCAAGGGGGAAGAATGGGGAAGGGATAGTCAGGGAGTTTGGGATGGACATGCACACTGCTGTATTTAAAATAAATAACCAACAAGGTCCTCGTATAGCACACAGAACTCTGCCCAATATTATATGAGAGTCTGGATGGGAGGGGAGTTTGGGGAAGAATAAATACATGTGTATATATGGTTGAGTCCCTTTTCCTTCCACCTAAAACTATCACAACCCTGTTAATCAGCTCTACTCCAATATAATATAGCTAAAGAAAAAAAAAAAGACTTGAAGTCAATGACTCATTCATTTAGCTTCAAATGCCTTAGAAAAAGAATGAATTACCCCCCACTGGTCAGTTTTCCAGATTTTATCAGATACTGAAGGCAATGGCACCCCACTCCAGTACTCCTGCCTGGAAAATCCCATGGAAGGAAGAGCCTGGTAGGCTGCAGTCCACGGGGTCGCTGAGAGTCGGACACGACTGAGGGACTTCACTTTGTCCACTGGTCAGTTTTCCAGATTTTATCAGATACTGAAGGCAATGGCACCCCACTCCAGTACTCCTGCCTGGAAAATCCCATGGAAGGAAGAGCCTGGTAGGCTGCAGTCCACGGGGTCGCTGAGAGTCGGACACGACTGAGGGACTTCACTTTGACTTTTCACTTTCACGCATTGGAGAAGGAAATGGCACCCACTCCAGTGTTCTTGCCTGGAGAGTCCCAGGGACGGGGGAGCCTGGTGGGCAGCCGTCTATGGGGTCACACAGAGTCGGACACGACTGAAGTGACTTAGCAGTAGCAGCATGCATATTAATGTTCAACTTCTTTATCCTGGTTGACAGAGAGCAAATAGCGCATCCAGATGGGCCCTAAGCAATCCCTGCTGCCCAAGAGCACTGAGATCCCATCTCCAACCCGTGGGTGAGAAGTTTTGCCCAGGATGATGCGCAGAGGAGCTTCCTCACAAGGACCAGGTCACCGGGTCATGGGGAGACGGGATCTAAGTGGAGATGACAGGCCCTGAGGGAAGGCCCCGCGGGAGTGTGCGTTTATCAGAGTCAGACAGGATAATCCAGAGTCTGA
The DNA here is from genome assembly GCA_006408695.1 of Aepyceros melampus. Taxonomy (NCBI): domain Eukaryota; kingdom Metazoa; phylum Chordata; class Mammalia; order Artiodactyla; family Bovidae; genus Aepyceros; species Aepyceros melampus. Next base: position 262,785 of record SJXQ01013078.1, on the reverse strand, counting down.
CATGATTAGCGAGTCCAGAGAAGGGCATTTCAGGAAGAACAGACTGAGAATCCGCTGAGAATATGACTTTACCTGAGAAAGAGTCATGCCTGACTTCAGTTCTTTCCTCTTCCTCCTCTTCTACGCTCTTCCTTGGGCAAAGTAAGTCTTTTGAAGTCAACCTTAAAAGTTGCAAAACTGCTGTTAGAATCCATATCTTCTCTCTCTGTGCCCCAACCACACACATACACAAAGAAGATCTCATCAAATGGAAAAGTGTCTTTGGCTGCCCATTGTCACAGGAGAGACCAGAGACCAACACAGGACTTTCCCACACTTGCCCTCGGATCACACTCCCCTCCTGGTGAGGCCTCATGAACACAGCAGCAGGGGGCACCTCCGCTGAGCCCCACGATCCCCTTCAGGTCACACAGCAGGCCCTGGTCCAGCCCCACTCAGAACAGAGCCCCTCCCCTGAGCCCAGATCTCAGCCCTCAGGATTGGAGGATCGAGAGTCCCAATGCTCAATGCTAGATGCACCGGGGCCCCTTAAACACTCTTGAGGTTGGACCCCACACTGACAATATAAAAAGGAATATCTGGTCAGGGGGTACAAAACATGCATACCCAGAAGTCTTCATTGATCTAAGGAAGCCTGAGTTGACTGGCACCCAGGGGAGGCAAGTCTGGCCCACCCCTCACATTCTATTTTCCAGCTTGACTGAGGCTAACAGATGAAGAACAAGTATGTACATATAAGGCACCCAGTGTGACTATCTGATAAAGTAATTTACACTTCTGTCAACTCACAACTAGCATTTTCCTTCTGTGTGACAAGAATATTGAAGTGTTACTCTCTCAGCAAATACCAAGTATATAGAAACACAGTATGCTTAACCAGTCAACATTAGATGCACATGCTGCAAATACTGACCTAAATATAGTGATTTAATTTCCTCTGGATAGCTGCTGCTGCTGCTGCTAAGTCGCTTCAGTCGTGTCCGACTCTGTGCGACCCCATAGACGGCAGCCTACCAGGCTCCCTTGTCCCTGGGATTCTCCAGGCAAGAACACTGGAGTGGGTTGCCATTTCCTTCTCCAATACATGAAGGTGAAAAGTAAAAGTGAAGTTGCTCAGTCATGTCCGACTCGTTGCGACCCCATAGACTGCAGCCTGCCAGGCTTCTCCGTCCATGGGATTTTCCAGGCAAGAGTACTGGATAGCTAGACAGGGGAATCTCTAAGTCATTTTCTGTAATAGCCATCCCATTTACATTTCCACTAAGAGTACACAAGAGTTCCCTATTCTGTGTGTACATGTGTGTATGCACGTGCGCACGCATGTTTTGGGACAGGGTGGGAGAGGACAGGAGAGAAACTAGCACTGGCTTGGCAGCAAGAAAGTAGCAGGTACACCTTCTCAAGGATGTCCCCCTGTACTACCGTTCATTTGGTGTTGCCAGTCCTCTTGATTCCTGGAACAATCTCTCCCTCATTGAAGAACTTAATGGCCGCTCTCAAGTTCTGTCCACAGAAGCATACCTAGCAAAACCTCGGTAATGAAAACTTTCTGCCATTTGAAGCTTAGTACTCATTATTTCCTCCCCTTTTCGACTCAGATGAACTCACAAACTCTCATGGGGTCCAACACAGTCTCTATAAAACCCATAATGTCCACTCATCCTGCTATAAAAAACCACACACACACACACAAAAAATCCCAAACTCTAACAAATCATGCCAGAGAGAAAAGTACGTATGAAGACAGCCAAGGATCCACTGGATGCAAAACACCATGTTCTCATTCACTATAACCTCAGCCCAAAGATTGTCATCTTTGAAAACTACATATAAAAGATGTTTTCAGCAATGCACAAGCCCCAGCAAGACCCAAACATCTCCCAAAGAAACACCCCAAATCCCCCTGTTGTAGCTTTCACAGTGCAACTGAAATTTATGACACAAAATACTGAAGAGTACTAATGGTAAACAACAAAATGACCTCTGAAACTTTTCTTATATTACTCTAAAAACTGTAGAAAGATTCCTTTCTCTCTCTCTCTTTTCTCCTGGAGCAGGAAGGATTTACTACTTGCAAGAAGTAATGGAGATCTTTCTCAAAGCAGTGTCCATACACAATGATTCTTGACACCTCCCCAAAGACCCAACACAAGTCACCTGTAGAGTGGATGCTGAAGGGCACCCTTCAGCTCCATCTCCTGAGCACAAGGCACCCATCCTCCTGCACCCAAGGATCCCTGTGTGCTCAGCTCAGGCTGTACTTCTAACATTGGAGGAAAATAATTTTCTGTGCCTGAAACCACTGCCTTCATGGAAGCAACCCAAATCCCCATTAACAGAGGGATGGATAAAGAAAATGTAGTACTTTTATATATAATGAAATACTACTCAGCCATTAAACAGAATGAAAAAAAAAATGCCATTTGCAGCAAGACGGTGGATCCAGAAATCGCCATACAAAGTGAAGTTAAGTAAGAGAAGGAGAAATATCTTATGACGTCCCCTAGATAGGGAGCCTGTAAGAAATTATACAAATGAACTTACAAAACAGAAAGAGACTCAAAGAGAACGACTGTGGCAGGGGGTGGGAGGGAAGGGATAAATAGGGAGTTTGGGATGGACATGTACACATTGCAATATTTTAAATGGATAACCAACAAGGACCTACTGTATACACATGAAACTCAATGTTATGTGGTAGCCTGGATGGGAGGGGAGTTTGGGAGAGAATGGATACAGGTATATGTATGCCTGAGTCCCCTCACAGGTCACCTGAAACTATCACAGCATTGTCAATCCACTATACTCCTATACAAAACTAAAAGTTAAAAAAAAGAAATCCACAAATTTACATTTAATGCTGAGAAATATTTCTACTATGGTCACTTCTCTTCAGAGCCTGTGTTCCTGTCTCCAAGCCAGCATTTTTGTTTTTCATTCTGGGAAGACAGGGACCCATATACAATTCTACAAAAACTAGATACTCTCTCCAAAAAGAAGTGCCACGCAGAGACATACCCAGTTTGGCCAGTCACCTCAGGGTCAGTGTCGCTCTGACTGAGTTTCTGGTCTAGTCTCTCATCTGCATGTTGTAAGCAGGCTCCCTGAGGCCCAGAAGGGGGACATTTTTTGAGAAAGTCTTGGTGGAGTGAACAGAATATCGGTGTTTCCCAAATGAGATCCCACAAGGTCAGTGGGCAGAGTTTGTCCTTATCACCTGTTTCATTTAAAACACCATCTATCAGGTACCTGATCAAAGGAAACTTCTCTTTCAAGGTCTAATCACACAGACACCAAATAGGTAACTCTTTTCCAGAAAACTCAAAGTAAAATAATTTAAACAGTCGCAGACGCACAGCTGCTGGTGCAGAAAACATTGTAAGGTTTAGCTTAGAAATAAGCTGTGAGCAAATTTCATCATAAACAGAGGAATAAAAGAGGCAAAAAAAATATAAGGGATTCAAATCCCTTATATAAACTGGCATAGTATTTGCATATAACCTACACACACCTTCCTATACGCTGTAAATCATCTCGAGGTTACTTTTAATACCAAATAAAATGTGAATGCTAAGTTAAAAAAAAAAAATTAGACTAACTGGTTAAACCATGTTTTGACCATTAATATAAAAGACATTTCTACCAAGTACTCATCAAAAGAATCTAAACATATTTACTAGTTATGAAAGAACTTTTCAATATATTAAGATAAAGCAGGGAAAGCACTTTGGTGTCAAGAATATCTGAATCAATAAAAGGAAATAATATTGCTGTCAATGCTTTTAAAAAATTGAGGATGTATCATATTTAGAAAAGAACCACATGAGTAGAATACATAATACCCCCAAACTTACTTCACAAGTTAATAATTATTTGCAGGGAATTAAGACATTTAATGCAGTAGTGTACATATATATATATAGTTAACAACAAAAGAAATGTAAAGGAAACAGAGAAAAAAGTAAATCCATTATAGAAAAAAGCACTTTTAATGTTTCTTTAAAGAGGTACTGGCTTCCCTGGTGGCTCAGAGGTTAAAGCATCTGCCTTCAATGCGGGAGACCCGGGTTCGATCCCTGGGTTGGGAAGATCCTCTGGAGAAGGAAATGGCAATCCACTCCAGTATTCTTGCCTGGAGAATCCCATGGACTGAGAAGCCTAGTAGGTTACAGTCCACGGGGTCGCAAAGAGCCGGACACAACTGAGCGACTTCACCTTCACCTTCACCTTAAAGAGGTACTATGTGGTGACAGAACCAGTCCTTTCTTGTCCCACTAGTGCCCCCTCTATCCCATGCCAGGAAATGGAAAGGGGTGACCCACACCTGTCTTGAGTCAAGTCACTGCTCCTTGGCTCAATAGGGACATTATCTTGTCATCATACAATTACAAAATCTACAAACTTTCCAGCTTTGCAATCAATATGAATCTTCGTCTGTATAATTTAAGCAAACAAAATTTAAATTTATTAAAAACCAGAAAACAGTGCATCATAACTTTGTCCAAATTCAATTAACTCACCTCTCCCACCTGGACCCAGTTTCCCCTCTACCTGCACAATTTTTTTTTTACCTGCACTATTATGCGTTTCCATTTAATTGTCTATCTCCATTTCCTCCCCCCCCCCCCCAACCCGTTTCTCCATCTCCTTTTTAATCTTTTCTATTCTGCTGGTGCCCCTGCTGGTCTATTTCTCTCTGCTCTCCTGCCACACTTTGCACTTGTTTCTCCTCTTGTTGCCCTTTCCCCTCCATATTTTTACATTTCTGCCTCTTTCCTCCCCCAGCTCAACACCCTCTGCCCTCCGGTTACAAACCTTCTCTGCCTCTTACAGTCCCTTCCTCCCCACTCTCAGGCACCCCACGTGGCTAGGCTTCCTTTCTGCTCTGCTAGTCACACGCTGTCATCTGTTCCTCTCCCAGGACCACGATGTTCTGAAGACCACGACTCCACCTTTTATCCTCTAGCAGAATCTCTGTGAAGTGCCTCACCGCTGCTGCTCCCCTTACTACCAGTGATCGAGGCCTCCCCTCTCCCCATGTTGCTGCCCAATCCCTGGAGATCCGGCCTTTTAACTTTTCAATTTTATTCACCTGCCATTTGCAAGGCTAAATCTATTTCATTTTACGGTCTCTTTACAAGCCCCTCAGCCATCCTGTCTCCATCCGTTTTCCGTTATTCTTTCCACCTCATCAGTTTTCCTCTCTCAGGTTTCTTTTCTCTGCGGCTGCCGATCCCATCGCCCACTTATTTATGGCAAAGGAGACACAGTAAGAGGGCCGCCTACGGGAAGAGACCGTTTTCCAACCGAGAGAAGTGGGGACTGAAGAACGTTGGCCGGGGTCACCAGCCCCTACGCGGGGTGAGGGGACGGGCTGACAGGGAGGGAAGGCCCGCGGGGCGGACGAGCGGCTAGGGGAGACGCGAGGCCAGGGGGGCCGGGGTCTCAGGAGCGGGGCGGGCTCTCCCGAATCCCGGGACCGGGGAGAGGACGCGGCCTCCAGGGGCCGAGAAGGCGAGGCTAACGGGCGCGAATCCACCTCGCGAAACGAGGGCTTTACATGAAGCGAGGGGCAGAGGTAGGAAAGGGTTTTAAGCAGGAAAATGTGCGAAAGGCTGTGTCTACTGAGACCAAAGGCGGAAAAAGCCAAAGGCCGAGACCGGCCTCTGAGATTTCAACCCAGAGAAAAATACAACCAGTCTAACAGCTACGTCTGGATTGACTGGGGGCGGAGAGGCGATGCTGGGATTTTAGGCCCGTGCCAACCCCCACGTCGTGAGGATCGAGTTGGAAGAGGAACCCCCGCCGCCACCACCGCACAGTTACACTACCGACGAGCAACTTACTCTCAGCGGGTGACCTTCTCTCCGCGGAGTCCGCTTCCGGTTTCGTAAAGGACGGCGCCAGAGGGGCCAGAGAGGGGCTTCCGGGGGCGGGGCCTTGGGAGAGCGCTAGCTGCCTGGAGAGACCCCCCGGAGCCCGCAGGGAGTGCTGGGAGGCAGGGCAGGCACAGAGCGGGGGGGCGGGAAGTGGGAGGCTGAGTCTATTAATTTGAAATTGCTTTTTTTTAATGTATTGTCCCACTTTGGTGGGGGGGGGTCCGGTGCTGGGTGCTCTTGCTGCCTGGGCACTTCTCTAACTGCAGTGAGCAGAGGACTACTCTAGTCGTGTGTGGGCTTCTCACTGCGGTGGCGTCTCTTGCCAAGAGCACAGGCTCTGGGGCACACAGGCTTCAGTAGTTGCAGCTCCCTGGCTCCAGAGCACGGGCAGTAGTTGTGGCCAACGGACTTCGTTGTCCCAAGGCACGTGGGATCTTCCCCGAGCAGGGACGAACCCATGTCTCCCGCAGTGGCCGGCGGATTCTTTACCACTGAACCACCAGGGAAGGCCCACTGTCACAGTTTCAAGGTGAAAGCTAGGCCAGTTATAGTGAAACTAAGATGTATCCTAACACGTTGAAAACGGTTACAGTAAGAAGTTTTTTCCAGCAGTTTGCTTACATGTCCAATTAACTGAATGTGTATGAGATAAAAGGTTCCAGGTACACTTTTTAAATATCTTTCCTCAACTAGTTTGTAACAGGAAACCTTACATGTTTGATAAATTATATGTAGTTTATAAATACCTAGATCATTCCCAAGTAAGAGAAACGAGTAAAATAACTACTAAAAATAGTTTGCCTTACAAGTCTGTAACCATTTGTTTTTGTCTTTGACATCTTTGGGATTCGGGACAGAAAACTACACAGAGAGCACAGCATTTCCCACACTTTCCATCAGATCTTACTCCCTTCCTGGTGAGGCCCTCACATACACAGCAGCAGTGGGCACCTCAGAAGACTTGACAATCTCCTTCAAGTCACAGGCCAGGCCCTGGTCCATCCCTACTCAGAGCAGAACGCCCCTGGCTCAGCCCAGATCTCAGCCCTCAGGAATAGGACTCAGTCCTGAAGCTCAATGAAGGATTCAGATTGGAATCACCTGGGGAACCTTAAATATAATTAACATTGGGTCTCACCCATTTATTTGAAAGGGACTCTGATCAGGGCACAAACATGTATTTACAAAGTGCTTCTTTGATCTAATGTGAAGACTGGGTTGAGCATCAAGGATATGCTTGGATATGAATGGATAGTGCAAATGTGGTGTTTGTATAGAATGGACTATCACTCAGGTGTAAAATCTTTATTTTTTTTGGCTGCACTGTGCAGCCTGGGGCATCTTAGTTCCCTGACCAGGGACTGAACCCAGGCCCTGGCAGTGCAAGCACTGAGTATCAGCCACTGGACTGCCAGGGAATTCCCCAAAATAAAGATTTCCATTTGCAACAACATGGAAGGTACTAAGCTAAGTGAAAAAAAGTCAGACAAATACCACATGGTTTTACTTATCTATAAAATCTAAAAGAGAAAAAATTGCAAAGTACAGTGAAAACAGACACAGAAAAAATATGTGATTTCCAGAATGAGGTAGAGGAGTGAATTATGTGAAGGAGTTTAAAACGGGCACACTGACAAGTACACAATAAGTAAGTCAGGAGCACGTATAATATACAGCATAAATAATATGGTCAATAATATGGTAAGAATTTTGTTTGGGCACAGATGGCTACTAGACTTACTGTGTTAGGTCATTTCATAATTATGCAAAAATTAAACATTAAACATTACACCTGAAACAAAAATTGTACAGCAATATGTTTCAACTAAAATTAAAACGATGTTCCACTGTGGAGAGACACCATACTAAACGAATTAATATAAGTGGCAAGGCCCATAACCAGGGAGTCACCTCACTTGATATCAGAAGACTTTTGAGGAAAACCACACAAATGCATGATAAAGTGGATCCAAATTTTAAGCCTGGTAGAACATAACACAATTCTTTCTAGGGAGAAACTTGACAAATGTACAGAATGTGATCAACTTTATAAAAATATATATGCCTTTGTGGTCTTGAAAGAATTAATGTAGAAACCATACAAGAATGTTAAGACTTTGCAGCAATTACTCAGGATACTTCACAAGGAATTCACACTAGACAGAAACATGACAAATGTAATGGGGAGATAAATCTTCAATCAATCCTCTCAATAGACTTAAAAATAAGAAAACTTACAATGGGAGGAAACTCAGTCTATTAGGTTTGAAATAACCAATCTCACATGTTAAACTCTACAGAGAATTAAAAGTTAAAATTTCTTAAAATTCATGAGTTGATACCTGTCAAAGGATCAAACATCTGTGGAAAGATCTAATTCTCTGCAGATGGTACATTGTTTATTCAATTATCTGAGGTCTCGTGAAAAGGGTCCATTGTTATTAATGACTTACAACCTGAAGTTTGGAATCTGTTGATGTTATTGTTCCATTATCTGCCTTTCATTTGTCACTATGATAGTCTCAGGGAAAAGATGAGTAAGATGAAACCCTACCTATTGCATTAGGTGGGGTTTATTCATATCCCTGGTTTTTCCTGTGGTCATGTATGGATGTGAGAGTTGGACTGTGAAGAAGGCTGAGTGCCAAAGAATTGATGCTTTTGAACTGTGGTGTTGGAGAAGACTTTTGAGAGTCCCTTGGACTGCAAGGAGATCCAACCAGTCCATTCTGAAGGAGATCAGCCCTGGGATTTCTTTGGAAGGAATGATGCTAAAGCTGAAGCTCCAGTACTTTGGCCACCTCATGCGAAGAGTTGACTCATTGGAAAAGACTCTGATGCTGGGAGGGATTGGGGGCAGGCGGAGAAGGGGCCGACAGAGGATGAGATGGCTGGATGGCATCACGGACTTGATGAATGTGAGTCTGGTGAACTCTGGGAGATGGTGATGGACAAGGAGGCCTGGCGTGCTGCGATTCATGGGGTCGCAAAGAGTCGGACACAACTGAGCAACTGAACTGAACTGATTCATATCCATGAGACCAGGAAAAACTAGGACACTGATTTTAAGCAGCTGCTGCTGCTGCTGCTAAGTCGCTTTAGCTGTGTCCGACTCTATGTGACCCCATAGACGGCAGCCTGCCAGGCTCCCCCATCCCTGGGATTCTCCAGGCAAGAATACTGGAGTGGGTTGCCATTTCCTTCTCCAATGCATGAAAGTGAAAAGTGAAAGTGAAGTTGCTCAGTCGTGTCTGACTCTTCGCGACCCCATGAACTGCAACCCACCAGGCTCCTCCATCCATGGGATTTTCCAGGCAAGAGTGCTGGAGTGGGGTGCCATTGCCCTCTCTGGATTTTAAGAAGCAAGATGGTATAAATTTGAGAGCATGAGGACAGCCAGAGTAGAGATGTAAAAATATTATCTAAAATATGCTTCGGGAAAAAAAATAAATAAAATATGCTTTGGGGACCTCCCTGGTGTGCTTCCCTGGCTCAAATGGTAAAGAATCTGCCTGTAATGTGTAATGTGGGAGACCTGGGTTTGATCCCTGGGTTGGGAAGATCCCCTGGAGAAAGGAATGGCAACCTACTCCAGTATTCTTGTCTGGAGAATCCCATGGACAGAGAAGCCTGGTGGGCTGCAATCCATGGGGTTGCAAAGATTCGGATATAACTGAACGACTCACACACAACACACACACCTGGTGGTACAGTGGCTAAGACTCCACCCTTAGTGCAAGAGGCCAGAGTTCAATCCCTGGTCAGGCACTAGATCCTAAATGCCAAAACTAAAAGATCCCATGTGCTGCAACTAAGACCTGCTGCGGACAAATTAATTTAAAAATAAAATATGTTTTTGGTGGCCATGACACCTTCTCTAGATATGTTGTTACGAATGAGGGCCATCATTGATGATTATATGAAAGATTATTCTAGCAGATGGTCAAGAATAGTGTAGAACTTGATACTGTGAAAGTGAGGTTCTCATGTGTTTCATGATGGGCTACATGTGGAAGAAAAAAAAAAAGCAGGGGAACAATGGGGTTTTTTTGTCGTTTGTTTGGTTTTTAGCTGCACCTCATGGCATGTGGGATCTTAATTCCCTGACCAGGAATTGAGCATTCGAAGGCAGTCTGAACCACTGAACCACAGGAGAAGATCCTCTCTCCCTTTTAAAAGGGAATAGCTGTTATCTACCATGGTGGTGGTGATCGTGGTTTAGTCATTAAGTCATGTCCTACTCCTGTGACCCCATAGACTGAGGCCCACCAGGCTCCTTTGTCCTTGGGATTTCGCAGGCAAGAACTAGAGTGAGTTGCCATTTCCTTCTCAGGGAATCTTTCCGACCCAGGGATTGAACTCGCATCTCCTGCACTGGCAGGTGGATTCTTTACCACTGAGCCACCAAGGAAGCCCTTTGTTGTCTACTATAGATTATGGAAAATTCGTTTTCTTTCAGAACACTGCAGACAGAGTATTACTGAAGTTAATTCAATGAAAAGAACAAGAGTAGAGAGTGCTTAACAGGGATTCAAATATGCACACTGTTTTTACATTTTCATACTATTTTGTTTTCAATGTATCATTTTCCGTATCTAAATTAATGAATGAATGAAACTTCCCTGGTGGTCCAGTGGCTAAGACACTACATTCTCAATGCAGGTGGCCCAGATTCAGTCCCTGGTCAGAGAACTAGGCCCGACAGGCCACAACTAAGACCCACCAGAGCCAAATAAATAAGTAAGTAAAGTCACTCAGTTGTGTCCGACTCTTTGTGACCCCATGGACTGCAGCCCACCAGGCTCCTCAGTCCATGAGATTCTCCAAGCAAGAATACTGGAGTGGGTTACCATTTCCTTCTCCAGGGGATCTTCCCGACCCAGGGATCAAACCCGGGTCTCCCGCATTGGAGGCAGACACTTTAACCTCTGAGCCACCAGGGAAGTCAAATAAATAAATAAATAAAAATAATATTAATTAATACCTGCCTGCAATGCATTAGACCCAGTTCTCCTGTGTTTCCTGCATTGGCAGGCAAATCCTTTGCCACCTGGGACACCCCATAGCAGTTACATTACTATATAATTAATGAGTCTAATCTTAAAATATATTTGGAAGTGATGTTAGACTATTTCCCAATTACAAGCCTCCTGTATATTTCTCACATTCAGGTAGGATGACATGGTTAAAAAGCATTTAAAAAAACAAAAAACAAAGCAAACAAAAAAAGCATTTCAAAATGGATTCTTTGATTCCTTGCCCTGATACTGGAATCAGAATAACTATATCAAAATTGGCAGTCCAGTGGTTAGGAATTGGCACTTTAACTGCTGAGAGTGCAGGTTCAATCTCAGGTCAGGGAACTAGGATCCTGCAAGCCATGTAGAACAGCACCTCCCCCCAACCCAAAAAAATATGGTGAATTATTTAAGTGTATTTAGTATCAGATAGAGCAGAAAGGAAATAAATCTATGACTCACAAAACATAAGGGCTCTAAAAAGTTTTGCTTGGCATTTCAAACATGAGGCAAAGTCACCATATGTTATGTGGAATATTATACTCTCGGTATAAAGAACAAAGTCTTTTGATATAATCTCTCCCTAACACTTTTTCCCCCTTTGTTTTTCTTTGTTCAAGAAATATTAAATTAGAAATTTCACATCTATTATTAAAATTATGGTGCCCATTTAATGCAAGTGGCTAATAATATCAGAAAATAATGACTAGGATTATTGTATCATGAAAATGAGACCAAATCTATAATCAAAAAGTGTTTTGCCTCTCAACCTTCACTCTTCTTGGTCATTCAGCAGCCATCTTGCTGTGAGGACGCTGAAGACTAAATGCTTATGGAGGCTGAAGTGGCAGAGCACTCATCACATCCCACAAAGCATCTTCTGGAGCTTCCTGTTTGGTGAGAATGATAAACCTAATTCTTTCGGTTACTATTTGCCAAGTGGCCTCTCACCCACAAATAAAAACTATCCTAAATAATATTTTGTCATGGGTATAGAATGGAGCATTAGTGAAAGAATCCTGAATTGAAAATGTGTATTATAGTGGGAGAAGGAGAGAGTGGAATGAATTGAGAGAGTAGCATTGAAATATACATTAACATGTATAAGACAGACAGTTAATGGGAAGTTGCTGTATAACACAGGGAGCTCAAACCCAGTGCTCTGTGACAACCTAGAGGGGTGGGATGGGGTAGAGGGTAGGAGGGAGGTTCAAGAAGGAGGGGGCATATGTAGACTTATGGCGATTCACGTTGTTGTATGGGAGAAACCCAACACACCACTGTAAAGCAATTATCCTCCAAATAAAAATAAATTAAAAAGAAAAAAGAAAATGTTGTGGATTAAAAAAACTTCATGAAGACATTTCTTCACTGATGAGTTAGATCTGTTTAGCACATGTTGGAGAAAATTCACAATGTGTGAATAAATCACACTGTGAGAATTTATTAGAAACATTCAAAATGCTTAGGTGTCATATAACAGAGTAAGGAATTTGGTGCCACAAATAACAATATGATTACATGTTTAATATTAGACTATTTGACTTACTGCTCTATGAGCCTAGCTATTACAGAACCCTTTGCACTGATAAAGTGCATTCACACACCTGTCAGGTGAAAATGGTTTCAATCATTGGATATCAAGCAGGAAATAAAATCAATACTCTGCCTTCAAGGAGCATATTCTATAGGGGAAAGTCACCAATAATTAAATCATATATGATGGTATTAAGTACTATTAAGGTGTACATGTACAAAGATGAAGTGACAGGGTGCCCTAAATTAAACAATGTGTTCAGAAAATGCTCATGTAACAAGAAGACATCTGAATAAAATCATTCATTAATTCAAAGTGTGTGCCATCCAGATACAAATGGGGACCCATGAAACAAAGGATCTTAGTGGCTTCTGGCATCCTAGAACATAAGGCTTTGGCTCATTTTCCATTTTTGACCTCCAGAACCATAAGAAAATAAACTTGTGTTCCTTCAAGTCTCCCGTTTGTGATAACTTGTTAAAAGTAGAAACAGGAAATTTAAGGAAATAATGCACGTAAAGAATCAAAAGAATCTATACAAATTTCTAGGAAAAAAGTGTAATTTGCAAGGTGTCAGGACATAACGTGCAAAAATCTATTGTAATTTTATATGCATGCAATTTACAAATGGAAACTGAAATTAAATATAGAATACAATGTTTGCTCAAAAAGAAGAAAAATGTGTAAATCTAACAAAATACTTTTATGCTTAAAACCTACAATGGGAAGGAATGAAATCAAAGATGATCTTCTATTTAGGTCATCTGAGAGAAACATATGATATACACTGAATTGTTAATAAAACATACCAGATTAATTTACTGGAAGATATAACATAAGAAGCGATATTAAAATATCCCAAATTGACATACAAGTTTAATGCATTTTCCATCAAGATTTTTGTAGATTCAAACAAGATTATTCTAAAAATAACAGAGAGAGGCGAAAGAACTAGAAGAGCTAAAATACCTGAAAAATATTGCAGTGGTTGGAATCGCCCCACATGATCTCAAGATTTCTAATACAGTGACAGGAATCAAGACTGTGTGGGATTTGTGGAATAACAGACGCAAAGACCAATGGAACAGAATGAGGAGAGAAGAAATAGCCCTCCATCACTACAGTTTTTCCCAGATGGCACAGAGGTAAAGAATCCACCCGCCAATGCAGGAGATGCAAGAGACGCAGTTTCAATTCCTGAGTAGGGAAGATGCCCTGGAGGAGGAAATGGCAACCCACTCCAGTATTCTTGCCTGGGAAACGCGATGGACAGAGGAGCCTGGTGGGCTACAGTCCATGGGGTCACAGAGTTAGACATGACTGAGAACACCGCACAGGACATTAACCCTTGAACAGCACAGGTTTCAGCTGTGTGGATTCAATTATATGGGCATTTTTTCCTAATAAACACTACTACAGTACTACAGGATCTGAGGTCGGTTGAATCTGAGGATGCAGAACCACGGATATAGCAAGATAGCATAAATTATACATGGATTTAGAACTGCTCAGGAGACTAAACCCTAACTCCCCACCTTGTTCAAGGGTCAAGTGTACTTCCTGTTACTTTTTCATAAAGGTATCCAGGCAACTCAATGAAGGAAGGCCGGTCCCACACATGTCCTCGTCAATGAAATATTCATAGTACAAAAGAAAATTTCTCCATTTAAACTTTACATCTGTCAAACATCAGCAAAAAGTTAATCATTGCTCTAAAACAAATTATGGAACTTTACACTATAAGAGATTTAGGGAAAATGCTATAGAACAAAAACTTCAGAATCTGGAACTTGATGCAGAGTCCTTAGACATGTCACAAGAGCATGACCCAGGGAGAATATACAAAAACCTTAGAGTGAAAAGGGTTTTTGCCCTCAACTTTCAGCCTTCTCAGTCATAGAGCAGTCATGTGACTATAAGGTGAAGATTAAGTACTCACGGAGGTTACAGAGGCAGAGGACCCCATCACAACCCACATGGCAGCCTCTGGACTTCCTGTTAGATGAGAATGATAAACCTCCTACTACTTTCAGTCCCTGTTCCCCAGATGGTCTGTCACTCACAAATAAAAACTGTCCTACCTGAGCAATCAGATTACTATTTCACATCCATGGCATTTGTGAGATAATCTTGAGAATGAGTTAATTAATAAATTCCTCCTAAGGCCTGACCACAATAAAATACATTTATCTGGTTTCTATCCAGAATGAATTTTCCAATGAAGCCTAAGATGTGGATACCTGCTAAAAGCCTTGTCATATCACTGTATTATTAAAGTCTCTCATCAGAATGGGTCACCTGATGGTAACTCGGGCTTGACACTGAAGGATTTGCCACACTTGTTATATTTGAAAGGTTTCTCTCCAGTATAAATTATCTGGCAGATCTCAAAGTATGAATTTAGGCTGAAGACTTTGAGATACTTAGCACATTTATAAAGTTTCTCTCCACTATAGATTATCTGATAGAAAATGAGGCTTGCAGGCACAAAATCTTTGGCATATCATGACATTTGCTTAGCTTCTCCCTACTGTGAAATCTCCAGTGAACTGTACACTGTAAATTTTGAATGAAGACTTCCCACATAATGTCACACTTATATAGTTTCTTTCATGTATAAATTATCCGATACTTAGTGAGGGTTGAGAACTCAGTAAAGGCATTTCAAGTTCATTACAGCTGAAAGCCTTCTCTACATTATGTATTCTCTGATGAACTGCAAAAAGTGAATTTTGACTGAAGACCTCCCCACACTCATGACATTTGTAAGGTTTCTCTCCCGTGTGAATTCTCTGATGCTTTCCAAGGTTTGGCTTTTGAGAAAACAACCTGCCACACTCATTACATTTGAAAGGTTTCTCTCCAGTATGAATTCTTTGATGACTTTCAAGATTTGAATTACGACTGAAGACCTTCCCACACTCATTACATTTGTAAGACTTTTCTTCAATATGAACTCTCTGATGCTTTGTAAGGTATGCTCTTTGATTAAAAAATTTGCCACATTCATTACATTTGTAAGGTTTTTCACCAGTATGAATTCTCTGATGACTTACAAGATTTGAATTTTGACTGAAGACCTTGCCACACACATTACAGTTATAAGGTTTCTCTCCAGTATGAATTCTTTGATGACTTGCAAGATTTGAATACTGATTAAAGACCTTGCCACAATCATCACATTTGTAAGGTTTCTCCCCAGTATGAATTCTCTGATGTCTTCCAAGATGTGAATGTCTACGGAGGGATGAGCCGTGATTAAAGGTTTTACCACACTCATCACATTTGTAAGTTTTCGCATGAGTGTGAGTTGTCCAATGACTTACAAGGTGTGACTTTAGACGAAAAACATTGCCACATATACCACACTTATATAATTTCTCTCCTGTATGGATTAGAAGGTGTCTACTGAGGGAGGAGCCATAATTAAAGGATTTACCACACTCGTGACATTTGTAAATATTTTTCTTAAATATATGCAGTTCATCCTGAAAGCTTAACACAAGTCTATTTTTAATTGGCTTCTTCCTGCATTCCACCTACCTTGTCGATCTCTTCTGTGAGTTACATTTTCCTTACATGTTACAGGTATTCCTTTGTAATTTCTTTCATCATTCTTCCACTGATACCCAAAGTCATCTTCCTGGATTTCCGTGAAGCAAAAATATTTCATTTCAGGGCTTTCTTGTCTTTCCAATGTCACTGTTTGGAATGTATCTCCTCTATCACTACTTGCTATTGGTTGCAATTTCTTGACCACATGTATATGAGAGATATCTACAAGATACAAAGAACCTCAAGGTGTATTATTCAGTACAACTCATGAATAAAAGTGTAATGTTGAATATATGACATTAAACTAAAGGTAGGGAACTGCCTGGCAGTCAAATGGTTAGGGCTCTGTGCTCCCACTGCAAGAGTGATGAGTTCGATCCCTAGTCAGGGAACTAAGATGTTGCACAGCATGGTCAAAATAAAATAAAATAAACCAAAAGTAGTACTTATGCCCAATAAGGTTATGAAACTTCCGAATCATGACCTTAAAAATTTTAGGAACACTAAAGGAATAGGACTCTTTACTAAAGAAAGAGTGATTATATGTCAGGTGAGTATGACATGGTTGAATACCATCACTGATTCAATGGACATGACCTTGGGCAAACTCCAAGAGATAGTGAGGGACAGGAAGGCCTGGCATGCTGCAGTCCATAGGGTTGCAAAGAGTCAGAGCACAACTTAGAGATAGAACAATAACAACGACAGCTGAGTTCTAACACCCTGTGACAAAAACATTCACACCAGACAAATGTAGGTTAACTCTCAAAGAAAGAATATTTTGTCACTATGACACCAAAGTATATACCAATTAACAATACACATACTGTGGTCTCGCTATTACGGAGACAAAAAATATTATACTGTACATATATTCTGTATTCTATGTCATACAAATAAATGCTAACGGCCACACAATCCACTGTAATGTACATGCTGCTGCTGCTAAGTTGCTTCAGTCGTGTCCGACCGGCAGCCCATAAGGCTCCACCACTCTGGGATTCTCCAGGCAAGAACACTGGAATGCGTTGCCATTTCCTTCTCCAACACATGAAAGTGAAAAGTGAAAGTGAAGTCACTCAGTCGTGTCCAACCCTCAGCAACCCCATGGACTGCAGCCTTCCAGGCTCCTCCGTCCATGGGATTTTCCGGGCAAGAGTACTGGAGTGGGGTGCCATGTACATAACCCAAAACAAACTTATCTAATGAACAACTAACGGGTAGTATGGAATTACAAAATTACAGCATGTAAAAATGGAAGAATTTGTTAACACAATTTTTCTGAATGTTTGCTATAGAGCTATGTACCCATAAAGAATATGCATTTTACAATATTAATAAATGGTACATGTCAGTTGTACTCTATAATAAAAGCTGAAAACCCATCATATATTAATCACAATTAAGAGTTAACCAATAAAATATTCTAGAGTTATGTAACCTAACAGCAAATAAATAAAGTCATTCCCAGCCTTCACGGAACACTTAAAATTCTCCAGTTCATTGGCTCTAAAAAGATATGTAATAAAGAGCAATTTGTAAATTTATCAACTAGGGTCAGACACAATGTGGATTAGCACAAACTGGAGATGAAAAGCATACAAGACATGATGCAAAATAGTATTATAATAAACTGGACAGAATATTAATATAACTATTTATAAAAAGTAACTTTTCAGGCTTCCGCGGTGGCTCAGTGGTGAACAATCCGCCTGCCAGTGCAGGAGATGTGGGTTTCACTTCTGATCCAGGAAGATTCCCCATTCCTCAGAGCAACTAGCCCGTGTGCCACAACTATGGAACCTGTGCTCTAGAGCCTGGAAGCTGCAACTACCAAAGCTTGCACATCCTAGAGCCCTGCTCCACAACAAGAGAAGCCACAACATGAGAAGGCCGCATACAGCAGCTAGAGAGTGGCCCCTGCCCTCCACGACTAGAGAACAAGCACAGGAAGCAATGAACGGTCAGCACAGCCACAAATAAATACATAATTTTTTTTTTAAAGCAACTTTTCACCCAGCAGTACAGATTACAAAATATTAAAACAAATACCAGGAGTTTAAAAAGAGTATTCCAAGGGAGACACAAAAGAAGTCAGCCATGTAACTAATAATGTTATTTAGCCACCCTTCCTGAAAATGGTTTTTCTAAGTCTTCACAGCTGCACATAGTGATTTTGGTCATGTCATGAGAAAGTCGTACGACAGAAAAAGAGGGACCATTTTTACACTGAGTGATGTGGAAGGTGGACCAAGGAGTGAAGGAGTGCTGGGGAAACTGGGATGAAAATAATGATTTAAATATGCGAGCAAATGACAGTCTTCCCATCCACATAAAAGTACCATGTGAAGAAAGGTCCAGAATGAGAAATGGCATGAGTGGAGCACAAGGTATATGCATATGTGGGAGCACAGCTACTGATTGTATATCTAGATGAATATAACTGTACCAGAGAGCAGCCAAGATGGCGGAGCAGACGTATCCTATGCTCACTTTCTCTCATGAGCACAATCATCTCACTTTCTTTCCCGAGCACCAAAATCACAATAATCTGCATTATGACCATCACTGACAAAGACTAAAATCTACCATAAAATATTTGCTACAACTAAAGCCATAAAGAAAGAACCCCAACAACACAGGAGGGATGGGGCGGACCCATGATACAATCAAATCTCATACTTTGTGTGGGTGACAGACAAACTGGAGAATAATTACATACGCAGTTTCTCCCACAGAAGCCCCACATCAGACCCTCCAAACCAGGGGTCCGACAACAGGAAGAGGAGAATGTGAATAAAGTTTTCCTGGAATAAACTCCTACATCACTTCCTCTGGCTCATAGAGGATGGTCATTAGTATCTGAAAACAAGACTGACACCATGTCCTTGAGATGGGCTTTCATGACAGTCCTCAAAGCCAAGAAAAGAAAAAAAACAATGGGGAAAGACTCATCAGTGAGGCTCTCATGATACTTTCTATCTCGTATCCTACAACATGCTGACCAATCTACTAAGTAGCTTCAAGTGGTGACTTGTACATAGCAGGAAAATATTAAAACACTTAAGGAAAAGCATTCTCCATCAAAAACTTTGTTAGTAAATTCACCCCACAGAGAGTCCATCTGGAGCTGTCTACTACAAGTGGATTATCACAGTAATGAAACTGTATAAAATTATAGACTCTAGGAATATCTATTTCAAAAGCAAGTTTCACACTCAGTATTATAAATTTTCTACTTGAAGGCAAGAATGTGCTAGTTATTTTTATATTTCTCCCAGAGCCTAATGAAAGCCAATAAAATAATTAATCTATTTATTTATTGTTTATTTAATCACACATACACAGAAAATCCCTCAAGTTTCAAAAGGTAAAATTCATGCAAAGGTAGAAGAATATGGAATCAGGAGAGTATACTGATTAGGTATAGCCATAAAAGAGTGGAAAAAATACAAAATTTAGTGAAGAGATGAAATCATGTACTCAACCCAAGATGCCAAACCAATAGCTTGAAAGATACACGTATTTCCCCCATGAGGAACTAGGAAGTAAAAGAAGAGGATCTCTTTGTCCACTGTCTTTGTAGTTTCGCCATGTAAAAATTAGGTAAGACCCAATCTACCTCCCTGTTTCACACATCCCTGAAGTGTGTGGCAAAAATCAGAACAGAAGAAATGGCTGTGAAATCTAAACAAGGGGAGGGGGCTTGAGACAACAGCTCCCTGAAGGTGCCACATGGAATCAAAAAGCATGTGCTTTTGATTTCAAAAGGCATTTTGATCAATGCCTTCCCATCTTCTGATTAGAACTTTTAAGAACACAAATGGGGATGAGAGAGAAAAGCCCAGGGAGTGAGTCTGGAAGCATCAACTCTTATTTATATAGACTGAGAACTGAGCATTCAATGAAATTGAGTCCAGAGAGAGAAGTGAAAGGGGGTAAAAGAGCCTTTTAAAGCAACCCTCTTCATGGTGCTCAAGGTCAACCAACAGCTAGTTCACAGGGACCAGATGGCAGGGTGTAGATCATGATGAAGACTTTGCCTTTGTTTCTGGTGGGCTCCACCAGAGGGTGAAAGAATACATTCTACATGTTGAAGAACAGAATGATAACCCAAGCATAAGAAAAATGTGCTCTCAGCATTCACAATAAATAAACCTCTGTTTTCTGAAACGAAATCTCCCACGTGGGTAGAGTTACCCAAAGACCAGTAATACTGCCACTTCCTCTCTGCCCTTCTGAGATCTAACCTGTGTTCAGACTTTTGATACATTTCTATCCTCTTGGTGGTTTGCTCTTTTCATGTCACTCTTCACAAGCTAGGGCTGTTCCTCTTGTTCTAAGATGGAAATAATATTCTGATCAGAAATAGAAATTTCTGCTTCTCAAAAGAATGAAATGTGAAGAACTGGGGTTTTTCTAGCTCTTTGTTCAGGTGAGGAGTGAGGACATTGAACGTGAGTCTGAAAAACTCTATCATAAGTTGGTCCATCACTTGCCTCCTACTGAATGCAGAGAACAGTGTAATATTCAGATAATGAGCTCTCTTCCAAGAAGTAGTGGAGCAAAAGCACAGGGGCAAAAAAAAAGAGAATTTGATATTTTAAAAGTTTGCCCTCAGCCTTATAAATACTTAAGCTCTGGAACAATGCCTGATGTATCATGAAATGGATTAATCATTTGCAGAAAAGCTAAGCTTAAACTCATGATACCACATCATGAAATTTTTCATGTCTGAATCAACACGGATTTCAGATCAATCAAGCAAAACAGGGGCTCCCAAGGGGCACAGAAGGGAAATGCAATGATACCCAAGGACAGATTGCAATTTCTAAAGCGAAGTAATCCTCACCCACAGAGATCAGGTTCCTGAGGGTCTCCACCATCACATCCATGTAAAAGGCCCTCTGAGCAGGGTCCAGGCATTCCCACTCCTCCTGAGAGAATTCTACAGCAACATCCTTGAAGGTCAACTGTTCCTGAAACAAAAACATCTGATCAAAGGGCTATAAAGAGAGTTATTTTTGCACAAAATGAGAAGACGAGAGAGGAGTAAGGATCCGTTTAATTGAAGTATGTATCTGACAGATCCAGGTAAAGGTTATCTGGAGCAAATTATGCATCCATAATTTTAATTTCTTATCCCTTGTCACAGAGATTATGATATCCTCCATATGATGTAGGTTTTTCACTTTTTCTGGACAACACACAAATAACCTAGAAATAAAATTCAATAACAGGTGGTCTATGCAGAAATGTTACCTATTATGTTTTATACACCATGTGATATTCAATATCTAGATGAGCTACAACACCAGTGGGATCTTCAGAGATGACAAGGTCCACAGTGGCTTCACCGAAGGGTCAAAATCTGCAATTATGACGATTACAAGAGCAATGACTCGAAGTGTATGAACACTTCCTATATACCAAATTTCATTCTTAATAAATTTTTTACATGTATGAAATTGCTATAAACATAACAGCTCATTAGAGATGATCTCTTCCCATCTTACAGAGGAGAATACTGTGCCAGACACACTTGGAGACACTTGACTCGGGTCATGAAACTAAACAGCAATATCAGAACTCAGAGGGTTGGCCTCTGGAATTGAAGCTAAAGAATCAAACAATTGAATAAGAGAAAAAACAGTATTAAAGGCACACTGACAGAGGATTCACTGAGAAAATCTGAAAGAAGTTCATGGTGAACAACATGGAAGAGCATAAAAGATCGTCATATATGTGAGCTCACACACAGACACATAAGATGTTAGTAATCTTATTGCTATTTAAACCATTAACATGATACTCCAAAAAAATTTTTTGAGGTCAAGGATTATATTTAAGACATAATTTCAAGTGTAAAGATAGGTTTGAAATATGATGTTTTTATCAAAACCACGGACTTGTACTTCCATGTACTCACACACACACATGTAAACACACAATTACTTGAAAAGACAGGAGTTCCCTGATGGTCCAGTGGTTAGGATTCAGTAATTTCACTGCCGTGGCCCTAGGTTCAATCTCTCATCGGGAAACTAAAATCCCACAAGTGGCTTGGCTTGGTCAAAATTAAAAAAAAAAAAAAAAGATATAACATTCAACTAGAAGGCTTTTCTTCTCAGATCAGGAAGAAGGCAAGGATACACACTTCTGCATTACTGTCCACCAAGGTACAGAAAGCCCTTATCAGAGAAATTAGACAAGAAAAAGAAATCAAACTTATCCAAACTGCAAAAAGTAACATTATCTTTTTTTATAGATGACAACTTTTATGTGTAAAAATAGTACAGATTTCACAAGGATATTGCTACATCAAAAAATAACTCTAGAAAAGCTGCAGGATACAAAAGCCCATGTGCAAAAATCAGGTAACTTTCCATACATAATGGTAGTGGTGGTTTAGATTTCTGTGTGCTCAGTCCCTCAGTCGTGTCTGAGTCTTGTGACCCCATGGACTATAGCCCACCAGGTTTCTCTGTCCATGAGATTTCCCAGGCAAGAATACTGGAGTGGGTTGCCATTTCCTTCTCCAGGGGATCTTCCCAATCCAGGGATAAAATCCAGGTCTCCCGCATTGCAGGAAGATTCTTTACTGACTGCAGTACCAGGGAAGCATATACACAGTGAACAATGTCAAAAGAAAATTTAAAAAGAATCCTATTTCTAAAGCACCATAAGGATACAACACTTCATAAGAAATCCAACAAAGAGGTGGAAAAACTTGTATACTGAAAACTATTAAACATTGCTATAAGTTATACAAGGAGATACAAATAAACTGACATTCTATACTCCGGGATTGAAAGACTAAATATTCTTAAAATGAACTTATTACCCCAAGTGTTTTATAGATTCAATCTAATCCCTATCAAAAGTCAAATGGCAATTTTGGTAGAAAATGTAAGTTATTACACTAAAATTCATAGGGAATCTCCAAGAATCCCAACTTGCCAAAGAAACAGATTTCAAAACGTATTACTAAGTAATCAAGATGGTGTGGTACTGGCATAAACACAGATACATAAAGCAGTGCAAGAGAACAGAATGCTCAGAATTGCAATATATCTGACACACAGCATCTCTTAATGTTGTAAACTGCTTTCTCTCAGTGGGTACTGTGGATATATAATGTGTATTAAGATAAATATTTTGTTTTCTTATAAGTTGTTTTATTTTCTCAGCTCTACAATGGTTTTGCAATTCTAAACTACAAGTTATTTAGATTATTTATTAGATAAGCTTGTTTTAGATTATTTAGCATTACAATCGGAGAAGGCAACAGCAACCCACTCTGTACTCTTGCCTGGAAAATCCCATGGACAGAGGAGTCTGGTAGGCTGCAGTCCATGGGGTCACTAAGAGTTGGGCATGACTGAGCGATTTCAGTTTCACTTTCATGCATTGGAGAAGGAAATGGCAACCCACTCCAGTATTCTTGCCTGGAGAATCCCAGGGACAGAGGAGCCTAGTGGGGTCGCAGAGTCGGACATGACTGAAGCAACTTAGCAGCAAAATGTATTTTCAGTGGTGCCAGGACCACAGAATAGAAGGAAGACAGTCCCAGTAATAAATGGTGCTGAGAAACTGGGTATCTACCAATAAAAGTATAAAGCTGGAACCTCACCTGTATCAAATTGAGAAACTTCTATCTGTCTAAGGAGGCAATCAACACAGTGAAAAGGTAACCTCCAAGGAATGGAGATGATGAAAATGGATTAAGAATCTCCATGTTTCAGAGATTGATTTCATAGTTTAAAATCAAAGGAATGAAACACTCTGTATCACTGATATCTCTGAACTTTTCATTCCATTCCCAATCATCATGATTTTTAAATCATCAATATACCCATTTAGCTTCTGCCTAGTCACTTCAATTGTGTCTGACTCTTTGCAACCCTATGGACTGTAGCGTGCCAGGCTCCTCTGTCCATGGGATTCTCCAGCCAAGAATACTGGAGTGGGTTGCCATTTCCTTCTTCAGGGGATCTTCCTAACCCAGAGATCAAACTTGCGTCTGCCTGCATCTCCTTCATTGTAGGCAGATTCTTTACCCACTGAGCCACCTGCATTAGCTTCTAATGCAGTATAAAGAGCCAGAACATATTTGCCATAATTAGCCTGTTTTCAAAAATGCACCAGCGAAAATGCATATTAACACCTGACTTCCATGTGCAGTTTCCTTACCCTGGTCGATGGAGAGCAGACAGCACATCCAGATGGGCCCTAAGCAATCCCTGCTGCCCAACAGCACTGAGACCCTGTCTCCAACCTGTGGGTGAGAAGCCCTGCCCAGGATGGTGCCCAGGGGCGCCTCCTCACAAGGGCCAGGTCACCGGGTCATGGGGAGATGGGATCTAAGTGGAGAGGACAGGGCCTGAGGGAAGGCCCCGGGTGAGTGTGCATGTACAGGAGACAGACAGGACACTTCAGAGTCGGACACGATTAGCGAGTCCAGAGAACGGCATTTCAGGAAGGACAGACTGAGAATCCATTGAGAATATGACCTTACCTGAAAAATAGCCATTCCTGACTCCTTTTCTTTGCTCTTCCAGGCTTCTTCCTCAGTCTAATTGAGTCTTTAAAAGTCAATCTTGAAAGGTGAAAATAGGCAGTTTAATGCTTAAAATCAACACACCCCCTTCCTATGCCCCAAACACATACACATACACACACACACACACGGAAGACCCCACCATGTGGAACAGTCTTCTGCTGCACACTGTCTCAGGAGGGACTCAGAACAGTCAACTCCTACAGAGAGATCAACAAATCAGTTCCTACACTTTTTTTCAGTGCTTGATAGATCTTTGAAGATCAAATAGTGTAGGGTATCCTTTTTTTTCACTAAATCTGTATTTTTTCAGATTATTTTCCACTAGAGGTTATTATAAGATATTGAATATAGTTCCCTGCACTGTACAGTAGGTCTTAATTATTCTATATATAGTAGATGCATCTGTTCATCCCAAACTTCCAATTTATCCCTCCTCCTCCTTCCATGTTTGGGAACAAGTTTGTTTTCAGTGTCTGTGAATCTAGTTCTGCTTTGTAAATAAGTTCATTTGTACCATTTTTTTTAGATTCCACATATGAATGAACTCCGGGAGTTGGTGATGGTCAAGGAGGCCTGGCGTGCTGATTCATGGGGTTGCAAAGAGTCGACACAACTGAGCGACTAAACTGATAAGTAATATCATGTGTGTCTGTCTGATTTACTTCACTTAGTGTGACAATCGTGTCTACCTACACCATGTGTTTCCACATATTATTATCCTGTCTCCCTATTTCTATATCATTCTTTTTGTTCCCCTCTACTTTCCTGCTGTTCCTACCCCCTATAGTCTCACACCTGTCTCACTCCACTCTACAAATCACTCCCTCTCTTGATGCTCCTTCTCTCTAACCTTTCCGACTGCCCTGCATCTCTGTATTTCTGCCTCTTTCTTCCCCCTTCTCTGCTTCCTCTGTGCCCTTGAGTTACACCCCTTCTCTGTTACATTTCCTTCCTCCCTACCCACTCTCGGGCACCCCAGGTGGTGATGCTTCCTTCCTGCTCTCTCCCTTCGCTCTTGTAGTCAATAATTTTCCTCTCCTCTCCCAATCACCATGATGCTCTGAAGGCTATGGGTCCACCTTTTATCCTCTCCCGAACTCTGTGTGAAGGAACTCATCATTGTTGCCACCCTCCTACCAGTAGATCCAGAGCCCTTCTCCCTATGTCGCTATCCAATCCTGGAGATCTGGCATTTCTTTCTTAGTTCTCTATTTTATTCACTTTCTACCTTCAAGGCGTAATCACTTTCACTTTACTGTTTACAAGTCCCTGTCTGTTCCCACTGGTTCTTCCTCATGCTTTTATCCTTCTCAATTTTTCTGTCTCAGTCGCTCTCTCTGTCTGCTTCTCCTGATCCTCCTCGCCCCTGTATTTACGAGAATAGCGAATGAATAAGACACCCGAGGACTGAAAAAGACCGTTTGGAACTCTGGACCGAAGAACACTGGGCATCACAGAGATGGCCCACGTCACCACCTCTACCCTGGGTCAGGGCTGACCAGGAGGCGGGCCTTGACGAGCAGAAGGACGGGCCTGAAGAGACGCGAGGACTGAGGGGCTGCGAGTGAGGGGGGTCTTAGGAACCAGGCTGACTCTCCAGAATCCCGGCACCGGGTAAAGGACGCGGCTCTCCGGGAGCGGGGCGGCTGGCGCGGCCTCCAGGGCCGAGAGGGAGAGGCTAGAGGGGCCGCGAATCCACCTCGCGGACGAAGACTTTACATGAGGCGGAAGGCAGAGGTAGTAAAGGGTTTTAAGCAAGAAACTGTGGCGAAAGGCGGTGTATACGAGACCGAAGGCAGAAAAGCCAAGGGCTTAGGTAGTGGCCCCAGAGAAATTGAAAACCCAAAGGGAAACAGTCTGTGAACTCTGAACACACGTCTCTGTTTACATGGCGAGTAGGGGCGTGAGAGGGAATTTAAAGACCGCAGTGACTCCAAGACCCTGAAGATGGAGTCAAGGAACCGCAAAGCACAGATTTAAGCTAGAGAAGAGAAACTTACGCTCTGCAGAGTGACCTTCATCCCAAGCATTCCGTTTCCGGGTCTGCAGAGAACTGCGCGTGCGCAAGGCGAAGAGGCGGGCTTCCTGGGCGGGGCCTGGGCGGAGCGCTAGCGACGGGGCGGTGGGCGGGGACCTGGACCACCCGAGGGCGGAAAAGTGGGTGGATCTCAAGGTTCCTCCCTGCCCATGACAGGCTGATTTGAAGTTGCAGAGAGTAACAACTTAAAGGTAAAATTTGCATTTCTGTGGGCCAGTTATGTCCAAAAGTAACATAACTTTCAACTTGTTCCCTACAAGTTGAAAACGGTTTAACTAAAAGGCATTGTTTTTGCCAGCAAGCTGCTCTCCTGCCCTGCCAGTGAGGCCTAAAGACAATTCTGGATTCTGGAAATGTGGGTCTCCCAGCGTAGTTGACATAGGACAGTAGCTGGATGCGGGAGCATTTTGCGCAATTAGAATTTAAGCAGTTTAAGGAAACAAGAACTGAATTTGTCTCTGTATTACACACTAGAATGAGAAATACAAAACTTTCCCTACTTTGTATGGTCTATTTCATAGTGCAGAACAGCTTCTCTACTCCTAGCTCTCTTTCACTGCAGAGGCCAAACTAAACACTGTTCAGTTCCAGAGACAAGGACAAGATCTGGGACTGATGCTGGACTACTAAGGGAAGTGATAATTTAGATTATTAACCATGGCTTTAAAAAGAGCAATATTCTTTTTAAATTGTTTTAGCTTTTATTGTGTCTCTTTTTGCTGTGTTTTAATTATTTCTCTCTTTAAAACCAACTCTGCAGTGACATATAAGAGCTATATAAACAGCTCTTCATGCAATCACATACATGACTATAAGTTTAAGGTATACAGCAAAATGGTCTGATTTCCCTGTATTGTGAAATGATTACCACAATATGTTTAACTAGTATCCATCATTTAAGATGGATAAGATAAACAAAGAAATGGAAATAAGGGAATTTTTTTTCTTTTGATGAGAAGTGCTTTATTTGGTAAAATAATTATTCTGTTCCACACTCAAATGCTTTTGAGAAAAGCTTGTTTACATAATAATATAATTAAGTCAATCATAAATAAATATAATGCAATATCAAGTTCATTATATGTTCACTCTGAGAGTAATTAATGTTTACCATTTCTTCTTAAGCCATAATGTATTTTACATCTTGGTGTTCTATTGCTGATAGTTATATCAAATCTGGTTAACAGAGCCTATAAAATATACAGTATTCAGAAGACATTGGAATTATTTTCATCTAAAGAATATTAACTTTGCTATATTTCTGAGGGCATTTATTGGGGAAGTATATTCTGTTTAATATAAACCCTAAAGAAAGCAAAACTAGATTATCAGCCATCTGATAACTTCATATCTACCCTCAATATTTTGATGGCAACATGTCATTAAACATCTACTTACAAAGTAGATTTTCCCACATCCCTACAGGTCGAAGGTTTCAACCATAGAAAAACTGGCAATCATTGACATGTTTACATAGAGATATTAGCATTTGGGGGCTTCCCAGGTGGCACTAGTGGTAAAGAATGTGTCTAATAATGCAATGGGTGTAAGAGACTTGGGTTTGATTCCTGGGTGCGAAAAATCCCCTGGAAAAAGAAATGACAGCGCAATCCAGTATTCTTGCCTCAGCACTCCATGGACAGAGGAGCCTGGGGGGCTACAGTCCATGGGATTGCAAAGAGCTGGATGCAAATTAGCAACTAAACAACAACAAAATTTCAGTGCATTTTGTATATTGTTTTTGTGTTCTGACATTTTGAAAATCATACCTTCCCTTGAATATTTTGTATCAAAATCCTTTTGATTTTCTACATACACCATTTCATTAAATTTCCTATTAGTGTAACAAATTACCACAAACCAACTGCTTGAAAACAAAACTGTCAGGAGCCAGCGTGAGGAATCCCACCTGTGACAGAGTCACGTGGCACACTCAGATGGCAGAACAATTTGAGTCATCGGATTTCTCCCTGGTTTTTCCTGAGCATGTGCCCCAATAATAAAAATTTGTTCTGTATTGTCTGTTTCTCTACTGTTCTCTGCCAGTTTCTCGGAAAGAGTTAATTCAAAGCTTTAGCTTCCTGCATTTGAAAGGAGTGTTTCAGCCCAACCCCCCTTTGATAATCCTATAGCCTGCCTAAACAGGTTCCCCTGACCTTTTACAAGCTTGTGAATTGCTCGCAACCCCCAGCTGTGAGGGGCAAAAGGGCCTTGAAGTGTTTCAAAGTTACAAACCTCTTCTAAGGATAGACTTCACTGTTGCCTCAATGATTGCTGCCAGACCTCCTTATTTGCACCTGGAAGTTTCTGCTATACAAACAATATTTGGAAATAGATATGTAGTAGTTTTTTGATGTTAGCAACACTAGGTTTCAAGTTATTTGCTTTCTTTTATAAATCATTGTACTCTCATTTGCTGTGTCCTTGCTATGTGAGAATGCAACTTTGTTTAGTGCCTCCCGAGAATGGCGCCAGACCTTGGAAGAAATAACACTTATCAGAAAAGAGCTGTAAACTGTCTAATTGGCCTTTTGGCTGGAAGATGATGTAAATTACCTAAGACTTGTGTATACAATTAGGTATGCAGAGACTAAGCCTGCTCTTGATAAGAGTCAGGGCTGCTGTCATTGCCAAAATTTGTGAAACCCATTGATCTCATTGTATAAAAAGGACATGTGAAAAATAAAGTGGGAGCCAGTTTTGGGACCAGTCTTTCTCTGGAACAGTTTCTCTGAGCAGTTTTTCCAGACCAGCTTTTCTCAGACCAGCTTCACGGACCAGTTTCTCAAATGACTTGCTCTCCCAAGCTGCTTCTTTAAAGATATCTGGCTCCCCCCATGTCTCTCTGTCTCTGTCCTCTTGTACTTTAATTCCAGGCTGAATTCCCATCTGGAGTGGGAGGTTCACCACGTCTACTTACTTGCCCTGGCTATAGGTTCTGCAAGAAAAGGGGACCCACAGTGGGGCCCCTTTAGAGACTCAAGTGGACGCTGGTGGCCCACGTAGATGGTGCAAATCTCTTGTCTTGAGATTTTATTGGCTTTCCCTGTAAACCAAGTTATTCAGCCTTCTATTTTTCTACTAATTTCCTACTATCCTATCCTGTCCTGAGCTATCCTGTCCTGTCTATCTCGCCCGCTCTGTCCCCGCTTTGAATATCCCTGGATCCACTGGGGCTGGACCCCAGCACAAAACAGATTTATTTTCTTGAATTCTGGAGTCCAGAATTATAAAATGATTTAAAGCACTACCCAGATAAAAATTGTTTTGTTTTGTTTACTTTCTTGGGTTTCAGAGGCCATCCATGCCATCCTTTGTCTCGTGACTTTCAGTTAATTAACGATTTTGTTCAAATATCTCCTTATATCAGCATTTTGTAAACAAATTTTTAAAATTACAACACACTCTTGCTCCATCATTGTACCCATATGCTTTCATGGTATCGATCACCAGCTTAGCTTTTTCTAAGAATTTTTAATGTTTTTTTTTTTTGACCCTTCTGAGGCATGTGGCAATCTTAGTTCCCCAACAAAGAACGGAAGCTATGTCCCCTGCATTGGAAGTGCAGAGTCTTAACCACTGGACCACCACAGGGAAGTCCCACCATCTTATCGTATTTAATTATTGCAACCTACCAACATAAAATATGAGCTACATAAAGGCAAGTGCATAGATTTTCTTCCTGATAGATCGTCCATGGTTGAAATCATTCTAGAGTGACAATAAATTAGTGCACTCTATCAGTACAAAGAAGGTTCTCATAAGTCAGTATATCAAATCCTCAAGTAAACCTACAATGTCTGGGACTTCTGAGGCAGTCCAGTAGATAAGAATCCACACTTTCAATGCAGAGGGCGTAGGTTGGATGGTCAGATCCCTGGTCAGGGAAATAAGATACCTTCGGTCATGACCAAAGGAAAACAACAACAAAGTCCAAAGCATGTAATATTTGTGGCAGCTGATTCCTTACCCTGGTAACATTTCAACCATTTTTCTGAACATTTGTCATACATTCTCCTGCCTTACTTTGTTCATACATTGTGTTTTTAGGCAACGTGTGGTCGACATCTACAAAGATGTTTTCATGAAGCTTTCACAAGCCATACATTTTTAAGTTCTGGTTCTGAAAGGCTCCATTTCTCCATTATACTGCTATCAAAAAAATAAAACCAGGGCTTCCCAGGTGACTTAGCTGGTGAAAAATCTGCCTGCAATGCAAGAGGCCTGGGTTGGGAAGGTCCCCTGGAGAAGGGAAAAGCTACCCACTCCAGTATTAATTTTTTAGGGACTTCCCTGGTGACTCAGATGGTAAAGAGTCTGCCTGCAGTGTGGGAGACTTGGGTTTGATCCCTGGGTCAGGAAGATCCCCTGGAGAAGGAAATGGCAACCCACTCCAGTATTCTTGCCTGGAGAATCCCATGGAGGAGCCTGGCAGGCTATAGTCCATGGGGTCACAAAGAGTCGGACACAGTGAGTGACTTCACTAAATGAAGTAGGTTTGTCATTCTCACTTAAAAAGAAGTCCAGAATGTGCTGGGTGGTGCGGGGATGGATCCTCTGTCCTTTCTACCTCTGTGAGCATGAGGAGTTAGTCTTCACATTTCTTCAGCAACATAACTTTTGTATGACTAAGAAGAGTGAATGCTAAGAGGCAAAAACCCTTTTAATTTTCAGATTTTGTCTAATTTTTATGGAAACAAAATCTCACGTTTTTTTCCAAATATAAGCTAGTTGTCTTAAACGACCACCATAATTTTAATAAGAAATGAGAATTTCTGAATTTCGTATTTCTACCCCAAGAACAGAGAAATGTAATGGGGAAAAGATGTTAGGAACAGATTTGTCAGCTTTCTCTGATGTTTATCTTGAGAGTATAATATTCCATGTGCCACATGGCCACTCTGCCCAGTGATGCAAATGAGAAGCTAAAATTAGTATCTCAGAGCTTTTCAACTTATAGATTTATTTCCTTTCTGCTCTGTCTGTGATAAGAAGTCCATGTAATTCTCCAGACCCAAATACTGGAGTGTAATTCCACTCCTCTCACACGCTAGCAAAGCCATGCTTAAAATTCTCCAAGCCAGGCTTCAACAGGATGTGAACCGTGAACTTCCAGATGTTCAAGCTGCATTTAGAAAAGGCAGAGGAACCAGAGATCAAATTGCCAACATCCGTTGGATCACTGAAAAAGCTAAAGAGTTCCAGAAAAACATCTACTTCTGCTTTATTGACTATGCCAAACCCTTTGTCTGTGTGGATCACAACAAACTGTAAAAAATTCTTCAAGAGATGGGAATACCAGACCACCTGACCTGCCTCCTGAGACATCTGTATGCAGGTCAAGAGCAACAGTTAGAACTGGACATGGAACAACAGACGGGTTCCAAATCGGGAAAGAAGTACATCAAGTCTGTATATTGTCACCCTGCTTATTTAACTTATATGTAGAGTACATCATGAGAAATGCTGGACTGGATGAAGCACAAGCTGGAATCAAGATTGCCGGGAGAAATATCAATAATCTCAGATATGCAGATGACACCACCCTTATGGCAGAAAGTGAAGAACTAAAGAGCCTCTTGATGAAAGTGAAAGAGGAGAGTGAAAAATTTGGCTTAAAACTCTACATTCAGAAAACTAATATCATGGCATCCAGTCCTATCACTTCATGGCAAATAGATGGGGAAACAGTGGAAACAGTGACAGACTGTTTTGGAGGGCTCAAAATCACTGCAGGTGGTGACTGCTGTCATGAGATTAAAAGACGCTTACTCCTTGGAAGAAAAGTTATGACCAGCCTAGACAGCATATTAAAAAGCATAGACATGACTTTGCCAACAAAAGTCCATCTAATCAAAGCTATGGTTTTTCCAGTGGTCATGTATGGAAGTGAGAGTTGGACTATAAAGAAAGCTGAATGCTGAAGAATTGATGCTTTTGAGCTGTGGTGTTGGAGAGACTCTTGAGAGTCCCTTGGACTGCAAGGAGATCCAGGCAGTTCATCCTAAAGGAAATCAGTCCTGAATATTCATTGAAAGGTCTTATGCTAAAGCTGAAACTCCAATACTTTTGGCCACCTGATGAGAGGAACTGACTCATTTGAAAAGACCCTGATGCGGGGAAAGATTGAAGGCTGGAGGAGAAGGGGACGACAGGGGATGAGATGGTTGGATGGCATCACCAACTCAATGGACGTGAGTTTGAGTAAACTCCGGGAGTTGGTGATGGACTGCATCCTGCAGTCCATGGAGTCACAAAGAGTTGGAAACAACTGAGTGACTTAAGTGAACATGCACCTGTATACTGCTGCTGCTGCTAAGTCGCTTCAGTCGTGTCCGACTCTGTGTGACCCCATAGACGGTAGCCCACCAGGCTCCCCCGTCTGTGGGATTCTGCAGGCAAGAACACTGGAGTGGGTTGCCATTTGCTTCTCCAATGCATGAAAGTGAAAAGTGAAAGTGAAGTTGCTTAGTTGTGTCCAACTCTTAGCGACCCCATGGACTGCAGCCTACCCAGCTCCTCCACCCATGGGATTTTCCAGGCAAGAGTACTGGAGCAGGGTGCCATTGCCTTCTCCGATGCACCTGTATATCCTCCCCTAATTTCTCAGTCTCTGCATCAAGGCTAGACCATGAGACCAATTTTGCTAAATATCTTTGTATGGAAGTAGTTCATTACTCATCTGAATAGCAAAATCCACAATTCTTACCCATCACTGTGTCACACCCAGCATTTCCACTTTTAAAATAACCAGAAGACATTTGAAGCAATTTACCCACATAAACATCTTGTAAGAAATTTTTGATAGAAGTATTTTTTATAATAGCCAAAATGTGGAAAGAACCCAAAACTCCATCAAATGATGACAAGGTAAACAAAGCTGTGGAATGTTGCTACTTCTCAATAGAAATGTATGAGGCACTGATAAAAATTCCAACATGGATGGCACTATGAAAACATTATGTTAAGCAAAAGAAGGGAGAAATAAGGCTTTCTTCTTCCTTTTTTTTTTTTTTGCCACACAGTGCAGCATTTTGGGACCTTAGTTCCCAGACCAAGGGTGGAACCCATTCCCCAGTCAGTGGGAGCCAGAATCTTAACTACTAGATAGCCAGGGAAGTCCAAGGCCACACATTATATGACTTAATTTATATGAAATGTCCAGAATAGCCATATTTATAGAGACAGAAAGTAATGTTTGCTTGTGGCTACAAATAGAATGTAGAATAACTGCTGACAAAGGGGTTTTGTTTTTGTTTTTAGTGGGAGGCCTGGCATGCTGCAGTTCATGGGGTCGCAAAGAGTCTGACATGACTGAGAAACTGAACTGAACTGATGTATGATGACATTATTGTGGTTGGACAATATTGGAAACATACTAAATCCTACTGTATGGTACTCTTGATAAAACTGCATTTTATTGTATGCAAATTATGCAAGTAAAAAGTCTCAGCTGATAACTCCATAATCTCTCCTCACCTTCCCCCAAGCAAAGGCAGTTTCATGCGTTTATTCTCAGCTCCAACATCTCCAAAGAGTGCGTTGTCAAGACACAGCCTTTTGACACAGAAAACTGGGTGTAGTCATGTCCCACACCTACTTCCCCAATCACACACCCAGGAGTGTCAGGGTAGCCCCCAGTCGCAACTGCAGAGCATACTCCGCCCACACTGTGGTACACAGGCCACTGGGCTCACGATGTCACACCAGCTCACTGACATGAGTTGTCAGACAAAATTTGCTGTAACCAATATGCATGCTCTTTATTTTCTTGAAATGAGATCCCTACTTCCACAGAGGCATTTATCCATATGCCACAAGAGTTGTTTGCTACTGCACCGGATGCCTCCTTGCTAAGCTGAAAAGGGCCATGGGATGACTCTAAGAGTTCTTTGGCCAATGAGTTAAATGATCATTGTGAAGCTGAAATTTCTTTGAAACAAGGAAAGATTCCTAATCACTTGTTTTCTAGCTCTGCTTCCATGGGCATAAAACTGTCCCTACAAAGGCAAAATCAGAATGATGTATGTCTCTTCTGAGTTCTTGTAAGGCAACGCTTCAGTGAAACAGACTGATGACAGTTCTTTTTGATTATTTAAAGCAAATAGGATAGTGAATACAGCAGTAGCACTCTTTGTCTACATATTCTCCAGCTGTGAAGGGAATGAAGCTTTCCTCGTAGCTCAGACGTTAAAGAATCTGCCTGTAATGCAGAAGACCAGGGTTAGATCCCTGCGTGGAGGAGATACCTTCAGAAGGGAATGGCAATCCACTCCAGTATTCTTGCCTGGAGTATCCCACGGACAGAGGAGCCTTGTGAACTATAGTTCATGGGGTCGCGGAGTCCGACAAGACCCAGTGACTAACACACACATCAAGTCAATGAATTGTCCAGGCATAGAAGTCATTTCCAAAACTTACACACATGGAAGTGTAACCTGTAAGTCCCTCACATAAATGACAGCACTATGGTTTCATTCAGTTGCACAGAGCAACCTTTTTGGCACCAGGGACCAGTTTCTTAGAAGACAATTTTTCCATGGTGGCGGGGATGGGGAAAGTGGAGGTGATGGCGGTATGGTTTGGGGATGCCTCAAGCACATTACATTTATTGTGCACTTTATTTCTGGCCCACAGAGCTGTAAGCTGTTGTACCTTAAAACTGCTACAGGCAGTAACTTCTACTAAGCACTGTCAGTTTACTGAAAAGCACCTTCCGGACCGCCCCCTGCCCCGCCCTCTTTCCTGCGAACGCAGACGGGAGCGCTCTCCTCGCCCCGCCCCATCCGCCCCTTGCCCGCCCCGCCCCTCGCCGGAAGCGCTCCGCCCTGCCCCTGACCCCGGAAGTCCTGCTTCTGACTCCGCGCCAGCGTTTTTAGAAAGGACCTGGAAGTGGAGGGCGAGGAGTGAAGGTCGTACAAGAAGGGTGAATTTCTCCTTTCTAGTGCAATTCCGCGCTGCGAGGCCTGTCTTACTTCCTCCTTAGGGTGTTGTGCGTGACTGCGGATCTAAACTCCCCACTGCCGTCCCAACCCGGGTAAGTTCAGACCTAGGGGGACCGGTCGCGGATTCTTTCTCTCTTGATCATTTCTCTTTCGGTTTGTCAATTTCTCTGAGGCTAGTCGCTGTGACACTGTTCGGTCCCATTTCTGGGCTTCAAAGAGCTCCGGTATCACATTCTTTTATGTCTCAGCGCAGAAAAAAAATTTAGAGACAAAGAGATAGTAAGAAGTGATTTATTAGACGAGGATGCTTGTGAGGCTTACAAGGGCGCGGGACAGGGAATGCCCCCCTGAGAATTTACTGCGCTACAGTTTTATAATCAAAGGAAAAATGAGGGGAAGAAGACCTTCCTTGTCTTTTCTGAATAGACATCATGTTTCCCTCCTCCTCTGGATTGAGCAGGGGAGTTTTCTCGTTCCTACAAGGTAAAGCCGGATCCAAAAATTACTGCTTTTTATGTGTGCACAGAGCATGTCCTAACTTATTGAGCTCAATGGGCAGGATGTGAGTTTCGTGCCACCGTTGTTTTACTGTTTGTTGGCATGTGTTGTGCTTCTATTGCATGATTTCGTTGCTAAGCAAGCCTGGTTGGTTTTGTGGTTAAGCGAACCTGCTTTCTCGTGTAATCATTAATTTATAGAGCCTCCCATATTTCTTCTATTGACAATCCTCTAGTGGGATTAACTATTTAATCATCTACCTTGTACCTTTATTCTGCCCCTGTCAGCTGCCCTTGGCTTTTTTGCCTACCCAACATTTTCCTATTTAAAACCTTCTACTGTTTCCCACCTCCCTTGTAAAGTACTTTCTGCAGGAGTGGGTTCCTGCCCCTCGCCTAGCCTCGCCCTCTCAGCCCCTCTTATTAGTTGCCGTATTTCTAAATATAGGGGTGAAGGGAGGATCAGGAAAAGCAGAGACAGAGGGACTGAGAAAGGAATAGAAAAACTGAGCTGGAGAAAAGAATGAGGAAGACCAGATGGGAACATAGAGGATGGCTGAGGGACAGGCAAAGGAATTTTTTAAAAATGAAATAGATTTAGCCTTGAAACTAGCAGGTGAATAAAATAAGGGAAGTAAATTAACAAGCCGCTCTCCAGATGGGAAACGTGGGGAGGGGCTGCCGGATCAGCCATAGGACAAGGGGCATGAGTGGTGCTGCCCTTTGCACAGAGTCCCACAGTGGTTAGAAAAGGTGGAAACTTGGCCTTCAGAGCGACTTACTGTTGGGAGGGAATGAGGACAGAGTGTTACAAGAAGAGCAGACGTAGAGAGAGAGCAGGAAAGAAGCATCGCCAGCTAAGGTGCCAGGGAATGGAGAGGAAGGGAATTTAACTGCCATAGATGAGGTGTAACCCAGAGGGTAGAGGGGGAGCAGAGGTGGAGGAAGAATGAGGGTCAAGAAGGGAAGCAAGCTGCCAAGTGGAGTAGGACAGGTGTAAGGGAAGTAGAGAGGAGGGGGAGAAATAGCAGGAGAGCCAAGGGGAGCAAAATGAGGTGGACAGAGAAAGAAATTGGGAGCTAGATAAAGGGAATGAAATGGTAACACATGATAGTGCAGGTAGGGGGGAAACTGGATCCAGATAGATGGTAAACTGGATATAGATGATTAAGTTAGGATATATTGATGTGTGACTTTTGTTGTTGTTCAGCTGCTCAGTCTTGTCTGACTCTTTGCGACCCCATGGACTGCAGCATACCAGGCTGCCCTGTGCTTTGCCATCTCCTGGAGCTTGCTCAAACTCATGTCTGTTGAGTCAGTAATGCCATTCAACCCTTTTATCCTCTGTCGTCCCCTTCTCCTCCTACCTTCAATCTTTCACAGCATCACACCAAGACCTTGATGTGACTTTGGAATTTAGTAAATTTAAAATTTGTTTAAATTATACAAATGAGGATGAGAATTGCAAAACTCCTGTCTACAAGGTTTGTGCATTTTGTAGTGATTTATATCAGATGACTTCCATTTGCAGTCCTTATTCAGCCAGGATCTTGATTCACTTAATTGTGGGTCACCCCTGGGGTAGGGGACTGGGGAGAGGACACCTGGGGTAGGAAATAACTGATTTCACTACATAGTGCCTTTTTAGTGGAACATTTATTTAAAATATTCTTTTTTTTGTAATGGAATTACTTTTTCGACTCTTAAATTTTTTTTCAAATTTATTTTTGGCTGTGCTGAACTTTATTTATTTAAAATTTATTATTTTCTTTCTTGCTGTGCACAGGCATTCTCTAGTTGTGGTGAGGGTGCTCCTCTCTAGTTGCAGTGCCTGGGCTTCTGATTGTAGAGGTTTCTCTTGTTGCCCAGCACAGGTTCTAGTCGTGTGGACTCAGTAGTTGTGGTGCACGGGCTTAATTGCCCCTTGGGATGCGGAGTCCTCCCAGACCAGGGATCAGACCCCTGTCCTCTGCATTGGAAGGTGGATTCTTAACCAGTGGACCACCAGGGAAGTCCTTGATTCTTTTTTCTTTTTTTTAAATAAATAAATAAATGTCCTACTGGGACATGTACATTGTTGGAGACATCTCTCTTTCAGTAGTCATTTTTGGAGATGACAGTGTTTGGTTTGGGTCACTGGATGTGAAAGTAGTGTGACTTGGAATCTAGTGGGCCCTTGGGTGTCTTCTCATGTATTTTTCTCTCAGGCATCAGTTATTAGGGCTTGGAATGTTTTCTGTTATTGTATTGCTTGTAAGTTTGTTTGCACCAGAAAGAAATTTATGAGTGCTAAGATTAAGATTGCAGGATTTTTTTTTAATTGAATAATCGCTCTTTATTTGAAATAAATAAGGCCTCTTACAGGAAAATACGAAAGTAAACTTCTATCCTGGCATCTAAAAAACCACATTCAGATTTCAGAATGTTTTCAGTAGGCGATATGTCCTGTTAGATATGGAGCGGAGGGAGCTTTGTTCTGCGTAGGGATGGATCAAGGCCTGATGTGTGACCTGCAGGGGATTGTGGGGTAAGTGGAGGTGCCCACTGCTGCTGTGTTCATGAGGCCTCACTAGGAGGGGAGCGAGATCTTATGGAAAGTGTGGGGAAAAACACCGTGTTGGACTCTGTGTGTGGGAGTTGACTGTTGTGAGTCCCTCCTGTGACAGTGGGCAGCAGAGGACTCTGTTCCACATGGTAATCTTTCTCCTCTGTGGTTGTGACACAGAGAGGGGGGATGTTCATTCTAAGCCTTAAACAGCATGTTTGTAACTTTTAATATTGACCTCTAAAGTCTCATGTTGCCTGAGGAAGACCCACGGAAGAGGAGGAAGAGGAAAGAAAAGGAGTCGGGCATGGCTCTTTCTCAGGTAAGGTCATAGTCTCAGTGGATTCTCAGTCTGTCCTTCCTGAAATGCCCTTCTCTGGACTCGCTAATCGTGTCTGACTCTGAAGTATCCTGTCTGACTCTTGTACACGCACACTCACCCGGGGCCTTCCCTCAGGGTCTGTCGTCTCCACTTGGATCCCGTCTCCCCATGACCTGGTGACCTGGCCCTTGTGAAGAGGCTCCCCTGGGCACCTTCCTGGGCAGGGCTTCTCACCCACGGGTTGGAGACGGGATCTCAGTGCTGTTGGGCAGCAGGGATTGCTTAGGGCCCATCTGGATTCGCTGACTGCTCTCTGTCAACTAGGATGAAAGAAGCTCCATACAGAGGTTGAGTATTAATATGCACAAATGCCTGCTGAATTCTGAAAAAGACAAGTGAGGAGAAATTTTTTTTTCTGATGTTTATAATATATCTGTAGGTAAATGAGTGGGTCACTGGCTTCAAAATCTTAATGATTGGGAATGGAATGGATACTTGAGAAACAGACATGAGTGATAGAGGTTGTTTTATTCCATCATTAATTTTAAAGTATGAAATCAACCTAAACCATGAGAGTTGGAAATTCTTTGTATCCCTTTATATGACGTCCCCTTAGAGGTTTTCTGTTGATTTTGTCCTTTGACATTGCAATTTCTCTGATTGATGCAGGTTAAGTTCCAGCTTTATTGTGTTGTTGGTAGATAACTCAGTTTTTAGCACCATTTGTTATTGAGACTGTCCTTTTACCATTGTGTAGTCTCAGCACCCTCCTCAGTACATTTTACATACACACAAAGGATTATTTCTGAATACTCACTTTTGCTCCATTGGTTTATATATTTACGTTTATATAAGTACCCTTGGAGAAGGCAATGGCACCCCACTCCAGTACTCTTGCCTGGAAAATCCCATGGACGGAGGAGCCTGGTGGGCTGCAGTCCATGAGGTCGCTAGGAGTTGGACATGACTGAGCGACTTCACTTTCACTTTTCATTGTCATGCATTGGAGAAGGAAATGGCAACCCACTCCAGTGTTCTTGCCTGGAGAATCCCAGGGACGGGGTAGGCTGGTGGGCTGCCGTCTCTGGGGTCACACAGAGTCGGACATGACTGAAGCGACAGCAGCAGCAGCAAGTACCCTACCATCTGGATTACTTGGTGGGCTTTTTTGTTTTTTATTCTCATTTTTTGATGTGGACAGTTTTTAAAGTCTTTATTGAATTTGTTACAGTATTGCTTCTGTTTTATGTTTTGGTTTTTTTGCCTGCGAGGCATATGGGATCTTAACACCTTGACCAGGGATCGAACCTGCACCCTCTACATTGGAAGGCAAAGTCCTAACCACTGGACTGCCAGGGAAATCCCCTAGATTATTTCATATTGTGTTTTGAAATATAGAAAAGGAACACCTCCTTCTTTCTTGTTTTTCAAGAGCCTTTTGACAGTTTGCTTGAGATTCTCTAGGAATTTTAGCATTTTTCTATTTCTGCCAAAATTGCCATGGGAACTTTGATAGGGATTCCACTGAATCCTAGAGTGGAATCCTAGACTGTATTTTCTGTAAGTGGACCACTTATGTTTGTGGGCTTCCTTGCAGTCAGTGGTCAGGAATCCACTTGCCAATGCAGGAGACACAGGTTCGATCCCTGGGTTGGGCAGATCCCTTAGAGAAGGATGTGGCAACCCACTCCAGTGTTTTTGCCTGGGAAATCCCTGGACAGAGGAGCCTGGCAGGCTACAGTCCGGGGGGTCAGAAAGAGTCAGACATGACTGAGTGAGGAAACAACACCAGCATTTATGATTTGTACAGTTAAAACCTTGTTTTCTTGGAAAAAAGATAATTTTAATCATTTTTCAGTTTTGGATAATTTTGATCTCTTTTTCTTGTCTAATTGCTCTGACTAGGAGATTCAGTAGTTTGTTGAACAGTTGTGTGGAGTGTGTACATCCTTGTCCTCTTCTTGATTTGAGAAAAGCTTTCATTCTTTCACCTTTGAGTATGATTTTAGGGGTATTCCTTTCATGTATAGGATTGATTATGTTCAGGTAGTTTACTATTTCTGTTTTGTTGAGTGATATATATGGGGAAATTGTTGAACTTTGCCACAGGAATTTTTTGCATCAACTGAGATGATGGTGTGCTTTTTTTTCACTTTATTCTGTTAAGTTGGTGTATCATATTAATTGATTTTTGTACCTTGAGTCATCCTTGCCTTATAGGAATAAAATCCAGTTGGTCATGATGTCAGATATTCTCTGGGTTGGGTATCAAAATCATGCTGGCCACATTGATTGAGTTTGGCAGTGTTTTCTCCTAACTCTGTGCAAGATATTTAGCAGGATTCAGTTTAGTTCAGTTGCTCAGTCATGTCTGACTCTTTGCGATCCCATGGACTGCAGCACTCCAGGTTTCCCTGTCCATCGCCAACTCCTGGAGCTTACTCAAACTCATGTCCATCGAGTCAGTGATGGTGTCCAATTAGCAGGAGTAGTGGTAATCTTTTTTGTAAATGTTTGGTAGAATTATGCAGTATAGACACCTTTTCCTGAGTTTTTGAGATTTTTGATTACAACTTGAATCTCTAGTTATAATTCTGTTCAAATTTTTTATTCTTAATGTTTCCAACTTAGTAGGTTTAAATTTCTACAAAATTACTCATATCTTATAGACTATGTAATTTGTGTGTTTTTTTGTTCATAGGACTCCCTTTTAATCCTTTAAAAAAATTTTTTTGATGCCAGTTGCAATCACTCCTCATGATTTCAAGAGTATATATCTTTTACAGTTGAAATTATATCTTCAGTATATTCCCTGGCCTTGAGTTTTCCCTACACTATCATGCTAATGCTTTCAATAGTGGGAAGATTACTAACATTTTATGTGTATGTGTGTGTTTGTGTGGGTCCACATATATAATGATCTTTCATGCCACTCTTTCTGAACTTCTTTCAAGTTTTCTCAGTGAGCCCTCTGTCCATGTAATTGTAAAAATATTTATTGATTTATTTGGCTGCACTGGGTGTTAGTTGCAGCCTGTGTGATCTAGGTCCTCTAGCAGGTATGGAACCCAGGCCCCCTGCATTGGGAGAGTAGAATCTTAGCCACTGGACCACCAGGGAAGTCCCTATCAATGTACTTTTAATGCTCTATAACTAAGCTATTTGGTTTTTTAGCTTCAGTTCAAGAGCCCAGCCCTCAAAGGTTCAGGTGCTTGCTGCGTTATTTCTTAACTTCTTGACTTGGAGCCTCAGAGTGTCTCTAACACAGAATTCTCCTCTGTAAAATGGGAACAGGTCTTTTCCTAATGACCTAATATGTTGATAACAAGTTCATGCTTGTAAAGTACTTACTTAGAGTTATGTTCAAATTCTGAAAGTGTTCAAATACTTTTAGTCATTGCTGTTCTTATTATGATCATGGTTGAAGGCTTTGACTTTTCTCTAATACTGCAGTGGCCTTCGCCATATCTGAGACAGCCTTCACACAGGAGCTCATCTAGATACTGAGTAGCCTCAGTGCTTGTTTATTTTCGGCTGCACTGGATCTTCATTGCTGTGTGTGTGCTTTTCTCTTAGTTGCGGTGAGTAGGGGCTGGTCTCTAATTGCCGTGCTTGAGCTTCTCATCATGGTGGTTCTCTTGTTGCAGAGCACAGGCTTTAGAGCACAGGCTCAACGGGCTTCGTTGCTCCTTGACATGTGGGATCTTCCTGGACCAGGGATTGAACGCATGTCCCCTGCACTGGCAGGTAGATTCTTAGCCACTGGACCACCAGGGAAGTCCTCAACTCAGTGTTTAGAAGGTAATATCTAATGCTTCTCCATAGACAACCCATTCTTGAATTTTATTTCTGTGTGTTTTCTAATTGTCCAAAAAGATGAAAAATCTGTATTAATTGGAGGATATCATAATCTGTTAGAACAAGCATAAGAAATTATAATTAGAGACATATAATTTGCTCCTTAATATGGATCTTATATTTACTTCAATAGAATCAGTCCTTACACTTACCTCTTCTTTTCATTTTTTAAAAGATGAGAAATATCCTCATGGCCACGTGGGTAAATGTTTTTTTGTTGTTATTGAGGTGTAGTTAATTGACAGGGTTGTATTAGTTTCAAGTGTACAGCAAAGTGATTCAAGTGTACAGCAAAATGACTCAGCTATATATGTATTCTTTTTTAGATTCTTTTCCTTTACAGGTTATTTCAAGATATTGAGTATAGTTCCTTGTGCAATTCAGTAGGCCCTTATTTATCTGTTTTATATACATTAATAGTAGCATGTGTATATTAATCCCAAACTCCTAACTTATCTGAGCTTCTTCCCCAACCACCGTGATCCCCTAAAATTTTTTGTTTCAGGAACAGTTGACTTTCGAGGATGTGGCCATTGACTTCTCTCTGGAAGAGTGGGAATGCCTGGACCCTGCTCAGAGGGCCTTGTACAGGGACGTGATGGTGGAGACCTATAGGAACCTGTTCTCTCTGGGTGAGGATGAATTCTGTGTAGAAGTTGGTATCTGCCCTTTTGTGTTGTGTGTTTTCCCCTGTGGGCCTCTTGGACTCAGACATGATGGAGCATC
Source organism: Aepyceros melampus (assembly GCA_006408695.1). Classification (NCBI taxonomy): domain Eukaryota; kingdom Metazoa; phylum Chordata; class Mammalia; order Artiodactyla; family Bovidae; genus Aepyceros; species Aepyceros melampus. Next base: position 219,302 of record SJXQ01013078.1, on the reverse strand, counting down.
ACGAGTTTAAACTGACCCTCTTTTCAGATGACGATGTCCGTTTCATGTTACATCAGAGGTCGAGGTTGTTCAGAGCTTAATTATGTATAAAGCCCAATGGCAAACTTTTTTCATAAAGTGATTTCGTGCTTTCTACCTTTTGCTTCTGATTCAGTATTTCTTGGAAGAGTGTTAGATATGTATAGTACACTGTTCCCTATGCATTAAAAATTTTGGCGATGCTGGGTCTTTGTTGCTGCCCAGCTTTTCTCTAGTGGAGGGGAACAGGCCTCTCATTGTGGTGGCTTCTCTTGTTGCTGAGCTCAAGCTCTAGTGCATGGGCTTCAGTAGTTGCCATTGCCAGGCTCTAGAGCACAGGCTCAGTAGTTGTGGCACTCAGGCTTAGCTGCTGCTCAGCCTATGACATCATTCTAGATCAGGGATCCTATCCATGTCTCCTGCATTTGCAGGTGGATTCTTTACCACTGAGCTACCACAGAAGCCTTCCCCTGTGCACTTTGAAGGAGGCAAGCTGTGGATGAATTTGTGAAATATTTTTTCAGACCCAACTGTCATGCCGTCATTACTCAGCTGAGCAAAGAACAAACACAGCACTTTGTGTTTCTTTGTTTTTGATAAAGCAGTGATTTATATTTCTGATCTGAACATTATCTCCATGTTCAGTTCAGTTCAGTTCAAGTTGCTCAGTCGTGTCTGACTCTTTGCAACCTCATGAATCACAGCACGCCAGGCCTCCCTGTCCATCACCAACTCCCGGAGTTCACTCAGACTTGCGTCCATTGAGTCAGTGATGCCATCCAGCCATCTCATCCTTTGTCGTCCCCTTCTCCTCCTGCCCCCAATGCCTCCCAGCATCAGAGTCTTTTCCAATGAGTCAACTCTTCACGTGAGGTGGCCAAAGTACTGGAGTTTCAGTTTCAGCATCAGTCCTTCCAATGAACACCCAGGACTGATCTTGAGAATGGACTGGTTGGATCTCCTTTCAGTCCAAGGGACTCTCAAGAGTCTTCTCCAACACGACAGTTTTATAAATGTAATAAAAGGTTTTCATTGTGGCAAGTTTTTCAGTGTGCTTTCAAGCCTAACTCATGAGTGGTCCATACTGATGAGAGACCTTGAAAATACAGTGATGTGGCAGTGTATTTAGCATGCGTTCACAACTTAAAGTTCATGAGAAAATTCATACTGGATAGAAACTAGGTAGATGTACTTGGTGTAGTCACGCCTTTAGAAAATGAATTTGTTCTGGAAAGAATCCTCACAAGTATCATGAATATGAGAAATGTATACTCAGGGCTCATATCTCACCAGAATTTAGGTAATAATCAGTGGACAGAACATGAAAGAAAGGAATAAATTTTGCAAATCTTTTAGGTTGTACCCTAAACTCAGGGTCACCAAATACCTCAAGCTTAAAAATTCAGTGAGGAGACTTAACCTGACAGTACAGTGATTAAGACTCCATGGTTCCATTGTGAAGGGGGTGGGGAGGTAGAGTGCGAGTTTGATCCCTTGTTGGGGAACTCAGATCCCACATGCCTCAGGGTGCAGCCAAGAAATAAATGTTTTAAATTTAATTTTAAAAATTCCAAAAATAAAATTGCAGTGAATATAGCAAAGTTTCAAATTATTAGTCCTTTGTCACTGGATATCAGAATCTTTATCCTGGAGAAAAACAACACAAATGTATGTGGCAGAGGTTTTACCCAAAGATCACAAATAAGGGGACACACGGAAGTGTTTGCTCCCAAATTCTGTGGGTCTGGCAAAACCTTTACCTTTAGTTCAAATATTAGGCAATAGCAGAGATTCTGTCATGAAGAGAAGACACGTAAATGCAGACCAGGAGCTTTATCCAGGCCTCACAGTGCACTAAGCTTCAGAATACAGGTTTTTGAGAAACTATACCAAGTAATGTGTGTACTAATTCTTATAATTGAAGATCCCAACTGTGGAACATAGAGGTATTGGATGTTGGAGAAAACACTTTCCAGTGTTGTGAATCTGTAAAGATTTTCATCAAGTGCCCTCGCCTTTGGTGTAATGAGATAATTCATATAAGTCAAAGTATACAGACATTCTGAACATGGAACCACTTTTAGGAAACAGTGCATTTCAGGGAACATCATAAGATTCATATTTGGGAAATGTGATAAATTTGGGGAACTTTTTGAGCACTTCTTACAATAGACCACACATCAAATAATACATACTAGGAATAAATAACCCTAGTAAATAAGGACAACTATAGTCCATATTAATCTGAGATATTACATACTACAGAATTATTACAAGTCACAGTATCTTAAAATTTAATGACATAATGTATACGTCAGAGTAAGGACATATGTGGAAATGGCCCATTATCTTCAGTGTAGTGGTGGTTTAAGTCATGTTTGACTCTTGCAACTCCATGGACTATAGCCTGCTGGACTCCTCTGTCCATGGAATTCTCTAGGCAAGAATACTGGAGTGGGTAGCCATTTCCTTGTCCAGGGGGTCTTTCTGACCCAGGAATCGAACCCAGGCCTCCTGCATTGCAGGCAGATTCTTCACCAACTGAGCTACAAGGGAGGCCCTATCTTCAGTGTATACATATTCATTTGTTTTGAGTTTTCTTGAAAAGGCTACATTACAGTGTATGCCATTCAACATGAAGTTTGAAGTCTGTTGATCTTACACCTTCAATATAGACCTTTGAAGATGGTCCCTGGAGAGGAGTCAGTAAGATGAAGAGGCAGACTCCATTAGGTGTGGTTCCTGTTACCTGGAAAAATGAGGACCCTGAATTATACAGTAGTGTGTAAATTATGCTTAGCAGCGGATAATAATGTAAGACTAGGGCATGATTACTCATCATGCTCATTGCGTTCAGGGTGCCTTTCTGTAGATAGTTCACAGTGGGTTATGGGACAGAATCCTCCACCTACTGCCCTTGAATAGAGCATGCAGGACATTAAGGAACTGGGCTCTTCATGAGGGAAAGTGACAGGTCACTAGGGACTGATTATCTGGTAGAAATAATGCAGAGGAAAACTTCGTCATTTTTTTCCATTGGATGGTTATAACTGTTGTATGTATGTATGTATGTTTAATGAGTTATTTCTGGAAATTGAACAGAGCAGTTATCTTCAGAGAAAATATATTCATATACATTAGAATATTGCATGTATGAGTATGATTCACATTTAACTGCTGCAGTTAACATTTGCTGCTGTTTGAAGTGTTTCATACATCTCCTATTGTAATTAATTAATTTAGTTACTTTGTCAACCCTAGATGAATCTTGTTGCTTCCACCAACACTTTTTTTTTTTTTCCTGTCTCTAACTTTACAAATAGAGAAGCTAGCAACGCGTCACTAGGTTCTCAGGATTGAAAGAATCTGTAGTAATTTCTTTCAAATATGGAATCAAACAGGATACCATTTGAAGATTAAATACTCAATTTGTACTTGCATTATTCTTTCCACTCTCTGTTCCAGACTATTCACATGGGCATAATGAAAACATCATAACTGTATATTTCAGACTCTGACTTCTATTAATGTACAAAAATTTAACAGTAAATTAAAAAAATTGATTTTGTTGAATGATTTATCAGTTTGGCAGCATCCCTTATAGTAAATTAAGAGATTCTCTAAGGAGCTGTGTCCTGATTCACCGTAACAATGGTTGTACAGACTTTCTGCCTCTACCTCTTCAGAACAGTTCCTGGAAGCTGTCTCTGAGACCTTGTTCCCTTGGCTGTAGTCCTCATTCTGCCCAAAATGGAACAACTCACGACTCTTGGTTTGTGCGTTTTTTTAAGTCGACAGTATCACAAACAGAAAAATATTTTTTCTTTTTTTTGTTGTTGTTGAATCTATATGGGATGATGGATGCTTACTAACTCAGTAACTATTTCAATATATAAGAACATTATACTGTACACCTAAATCTCATACAGTGATGTGTGTTAAGTTCATCTCAGTAACACTGGGAGGAAACGTTTTCAAAGCAAAACATTTGGAGAAAAAAGAATGAACAGTGCAATTTAGAACAGTTTTTTTTTTTTAGCTTGCCTTACTCTGTTTAAAGCAATGGTTAGTGTCGGAAATTATCACACGGCTTAGTCCTTCACTTCAGGATTAGTCCCTGAGTGCCTGGAACTGACTGTGTTGTTGTCGTTCAGCCTCATTCATCCTGACTGAATGAGGAATAGAAAGGAAAAACTGTTCTGTAGGGTAGAATTCTACCCACGAAGCAGTTTGTATTTCTCATTCTAGTTTTTATTATCAAGGCAAATCCAGTTCTTCGTTCCTTGAACTGCCTAAGTTGATTCTACTTGCAGGAAAGTTCCAGGAGCCAGTGAGCATCCCACAGCAACCATTTGGAGACCACTGTTCCCAACCATTGAGTAAAGCGCCTGAGTCTCAAGAGAGGGACCTGAGAGAAACCTGCTGGCAAAAACAGTTTTTTATTAACACCGTTTTAAACTTGTCAGGAGGAAACCTCCTGCTTTCAGACACTAATCAGTTCAGTTCAGTCGCGCAGTCGTGTCCGTCTCTTTGCGACCCCATGAATCGCAGCACGCCAGGCCTCCCTGTCCATCACCAACTCCCGGAGTTCACTCAGACTCGCGTCCATTGAGTCCATGATGCCATCCAGCCATCTCATCCTCGGTCATCCCCTTCTCCTCCTGCCCCCAATCCCTCCCAGCATCAGGGTCTTTTCCAATGAGTCAGCTCCGCATAAGGTGGCCAAAGTACTGGAGCTTCAGTTTTAGCATCATTCCTTCCAAAGAAATCCCAGGGTTGATCTCCCTCAGAATGGACTGGTTGGATCTCCTTGCAGTCCAAGGGACTCTCAAGAATCTTCTCTAACACCACAGTTCAAAAGCATCAATTCTTCTGCGCTCAGCCTTCTTCACAGTCCAACTCTCACATCCATACATGACCACAGGAAAAACCATAGCCTTGACTAGACGGACCTTAGTCGGCAATGTCTCTGCTTTTGAATATACTATCTAGGTTGGTCATAACTTTTCTTCCAAGGAGTAAGCGCCTTTTAATTTCATGGCTGCAGTCACCATCTGCAGTGTTTTTGGAGCCCCAAAAAAACAGTCTGGCACTGTTTATACTGTTAACCCATCTATTTCCCATGAAGTGATGGGACCAGATGCCATGATCTTCGTTTTCTGAATGTTGACCTTTAAGCCAACTTTTTCACTCTCCTCGTTCACTTTCAACAAGAGGCTTTTTAGCTCCTCCTCACTTTCTGCCATAAGGGTGGTTCAAACTGCAACCTGTTCCCTCCCTTGAGGCTCTCTCCCTCCAGCCTTCTCGACTGCCCTACATCTCTTAAGTATTTCTGCCTTTTTCGTCCCCCACCTCGGCTCCCTCTCTGCCCTCCCTCTTCCTCGGCTCTCTTTGTCACCCTCTGTACTGTTCCTCTCCCAGGACCACGATGCTCTGAAGGCCACTGTCCCACCTTTCACCCCATTGCAGACTCTTTGTGTGAAGGGCCTCACCACTGTTACCTGTCCCCTACTGATTGATGATCCAGGCCCCCCCCCTCTCTCTGGTGCTCTCCAACCCATGGAGATGTGTATAAGAGACAGTAAATAAGCAGGGTGACAATACGAAGTGTTAAACCTGTTTGACGCAGGATCTTAAAATGAGCGTTTTCAAGCTACTAGAAGGTCCCCTGCCCCGCCTGCAGGCGCTGCTGAGTGGATCAGGGTTCATCGTGCCCCGCCCCTCCCGGTAGCGCTCCGCCCTTGCGCAGCAACCGGAAATTCCGCCTCTAACAACGTGTGTGCGCAGTTTCTAACCCGGAATCGTTTTCCGAGGGACGGTCTCACTGCAGAGCGTAAACTTTTGATTTCTAGGGTAAAGCTGGTAGGCGGTCTCCCTTGTTCCACTGTTACGGTCTCGGAACTACTACGGGCCTAAAATCCCAGCACCCGGCCCTCCCCAGCAAGCAGAGTCAGACGGCGCCGATACTTGGGTATGTTTTCCTTTGTGTTTGAATTCGCTCTGAGGCTGGTCCGTTCCCTTGGCTTCAGTCCAGGTAGACAGCGCCTTTCTCTTGTTTTCCCCCTAAAACTGTTTAGTACCTCTTTCCCCATCCCTCAAGTAAAGTCTTCTGGCGCGAAATGGATTCCCGCTGCCCCCTAGCCTCGCCCTCTCGGCCCCTTGGAGGCCGCGCCCTCACCCCGGTCCTGGAATTCAGGAGAGTCCGCTCCGCTCCTGAGACTCCCTCCCTCCCAGCCCCTCTGTCCTCGTGTCTCCTCCGACCGGTCCTGCCTTGCAGACCTCCCCTTCCCGTCAGCCCTTCCTCTCACCCCGCGTAGAGGGAAGTGACCTCGGCCAGCCCTGTAACACCCAGTGTTCTTCGGTGCCAAATTTTACCCTATGGCAAATGGTCTCTTGCTGTAGGCGGGCATCTTGCTCGCCATCCTTGTAAATTCGTGGGCCAGGCGATCAGAGAGCCGGAGAGAGAAACAGGAAAACTTAAAGGCAACAGAATAAAGGAGATCGGAACATAGAAGATGGCTGCTGCTGCTAAGTAGGTTCAGTCGTGTCCGACTCTGTGCGACCCCATGGACAGCAGCCCACTAGGCTCTCCCGTCCCTGGGATTCTCCGGGCAAGAACACGAGTGGATTGCCATTTCCTTCTGTGCATGAAAGTGAAAAGTGAAAGTGAAGTCGCTCAGTCGTTCGTAAATAGTAAAAGGAAAGCGGTTACGCCTTGAAAGGAGCAGATGAATCAAACAGAGAAATAAAATCCTGGATCTCCATGGGTTGGAGAGCACCAGAGAGAGGGGGGGGGCCTGGATCATCAATCAGTAGGGGACAGGTAACAGTGGTGAGGCCCTTCACACAAAGAGTCTGCAATGGGGTGAAAGGTGGGACAGTGGCCTTCAGAGCATCGTGGTCCTGGGAGAGGAACAGTACAGAGGGTGACAAAGAGAGCCGAGGAAGAGGGAGGGCAGAGAGGGAGCCGAGGTGGGGGACGAAAAAGGCAGAAATACTTAAGAGTTGCTGTAGGCGGGCATCTTGCTCGCCATCCTTGTAAATTCGTGGGCCAGGCGATCAGAGAGCCGGAGAGAGAAACAGGAAAACTTAAAGGCAACAGAATAAAGGAGATCGGAACATAGAAGATGGCTGCTGCTGCTAAGTAGGTTCAGTCGTGTCCGACTCTGTGCGACCCCATGGACAGCAGCCCACTAGGCTCTCCCGTCCCTGGGATTCTCCGGGCAAGAACACGAGTGGATTGCCATTTCCTTCTGTGCATGAAAGTGAAAAGTGAAAGTGAAGTCGCTCAGTCGTTCGTAAATAGTAAAAGGAAAGCGGTTACGCCTTGAAAGGAGCAGATGAATCAAACAGAGAAATAAAATCCTGGATCTCCATGGGTTGGAGAGCACCAGAGAGAGGGGGGGGGCCTGGATCATCAATCAGTAGGGGACAGGTAACAGTGGTGAGGCCCTTCACACAAAGAGTCTGCAATGGGGTGAAAGGTGGGACAGTGGCCTTCAGAGCATCGTGGTCCTGGGAGAGGAACAGTACAGAGGGTGACAAAGAGAGCCGAGGAAGAGGGAGGGCAGAGAGGGAGCCGAGGTGGGGGACGAAAAAGGCAGAAATACTTAAGAGATGTAGGGCAGTCGAGAAGGCTGGAGGGAGAGAGCCTCAAGGGAGGGAACAGGTTGCAGTTTGTCCTGCAGGTTGCAGGACAGGTGTGAAGGAAGAAGTAAAGAGGAAGGCAGGAGCAGGGGAAAGAGAAGGAGACCCCGAAGTAGAGAGAAAATAGGAAAACAGAGGATGAAGTGGAAACACCTGGACGTGTAGGTAGTGGGGGGAACTGGATCCAGTTGGGTGCTGAGGTCTTTGGATGTGGCTGATTAATTTCAGATGTAGCTTTTGTGGCTTTAGAATGTAGTAAATTCAAAAGTTGCTCAAATCATACAGATGAAAAGTGCAGAACCCATCTATAAGGTCTGTGCACATTTTATGAATGCTTGTGTATTTTAGGACCCCAGGTGATTTCAATCTGTATCCCTCACTGAGCATCAGGATTCTTGTCTCCTCTGAGTGGTGCTCAGTCCAGGCTTCAGGTTTCATTGATTAGGCATTTTGCATACCCATGTTTTGTACCCTCTGACCAGAGATTCCCCTTCAGGTAGTTTGTGTTGGTCCGCAGCTTGATAATGTTTAAGGTGCCCCAGGTGATTGCAGTCTGAATCCGTCACTGAGCATCAGGACTCTTGAGTCTTCCCAGTCCTGAGGGCTGAGATCTGGGTTGAGGAGGGGGTGCTCCGCCCTGAGTGGGGATGGACCAGGGCCTGGAGTGTGACCTGAAGGGGATCGTAGGGTCAGCTGAGGTGCCCCCTGCTGCTGTGTACATGAGGCCTCACCAGGAGGGGAGTGTGATCTGAGGGAAAGTGTGAGAAAGCGCCTGTATTGGACTCTATGCGGGAGTTGACTGTCCTGAGTCCCTCCTGAGACAGTGGCCACAGAGAACTGTCTGTTCCCCATGGTGAGGCCTTCCCTGTATGTGGGGTTGTGGCACAGGAAAGGGGTGTGTTGACTTTAAGCATTAAACAGCATGTTTTCACCTTTCATGGTAGGCCTCTGAAGACTTGTGTTGCCTGAGGAAGAAGCCCTGAAGTTGAAGGGGAAGGAACAGGAGTCGGGCATGGCTCTTTCTCTGGTAAGGTCATATTCTTAGTGGATTCTCACACTGCCTTCCTGAAGTGCCCTTCTCTGGACTCCCTAATCGTGTCTGACTCTGAAGTATCCTGTCTGGCTCCTGTACAGGCACACTCATCCAGGGCCTTCCCTTAGGGCCTGGCGTCTCCACATGGATCCCATCTCCCCATGACCCGGTGACCTGGCCCTTGTGAGGAGGCTCCCCTGGGTACCATCCTGGGCAGGGTTTCACACGCATGGGTTGGAGATGGGGTCTCAGTGCTGTTGGGCAACAGGGATTGCTTAGGGCCCATCTGGATGTGCTGTCTGCTCTCTGTCAACCAGGGTAAAGAAGCTGCATGTGGAGTCAGGTATTATATGCATAACATCTGGTAAAATCTGGAAATCAGTTCAATAAGGGAAATTTTGTTCTGATTTATTTCTAATGCCACTGAATGTAAATGAATGAGTCACTTTCTTAAAATTTTTAATGATTGAGAGTGGAATGACAATTCAGAAACATACTTCAGTGATAGTGGGTGCTTTGTTGCATTATTGAATTTACTCTATGAAAACAAATAGTTAGAAATTCTTTAAATCATTTTTATCACTTCTATCACTCAGAAGTTGTGTTTCTACTCCGTGAGTTGTATTGGGTGACACACTGAAGTTTTTATCTTTGATAAAAGTAGGTTTTATCTTTGATAAAAGCAGGTAAGGTTTCATCTTCATTCTTTGCTAGAAGATACCTACATTCTCAGCACCATTCATTATTTTTTTTTTTAATTTTCTTTTAACAACAAAAACATTTTGTATTGGGGATATAGCCGACTAACAGTGTTGTGATAGTTTCAGGTAAACAGTGAAGGGACTCAGCCATACGTGTCCATTTATCCATTTGCCCACCAAACCCCATTCCCATCCAGGCTGGCACATAGTATTGAGCAGAATTCCATGTGCTATACAATAGGTTCCCATTGGTTATCCACTCTAAACATAGCAGTGTGTACATGACCTTCCTAAGGTCCCCAACCATCCCTTCCCCTTGACAACCATGAGTTCATTTTCTAAGTCTGTGAGTCTCTTTCTGTTTTGCAAGTATGTTCATTTCTATCATTTTTTTTTAGATTCCACATATAAAGGATGTCATGATATTTCTCCTCCCTCTGACTCTTTCAGTCAGTATGACACTCTCTGGGTCTGTCCATGTTGCTGCACATGGCCTTGTTTCGTTCTTTTTAATGGCTGAGTAATATCCATTGTGTATTTGTACCACATCTTCTTTATCTATTCCTCTGTCGATGTATATTTAGGTTGTTTCCATGTCTTGGCCATTGTAAACAGTGCTGCAGTGAATATTGGGGTGCATGTATGTTTTCGGGTCATGTTTTCTCTGGATATATGCCCAGGAGTGGGATTGCAGGGTCATATGGTAGCTCTGTTTTTAGTTTTTTAAGAACTCCATACTGTTCTCCATAGTGGCTGAAGCAATTTTAAATTCCCACCCACAGTGCAGGAGGGTTCCCTTTTCTCCACACCCTCTCCAGGATTTGTAGTTTGTAGATTTTTTTGACCAGTGTCAAGTGATATCTCATTATAGTTTTGATTTGCATTTCTCTTGTAACTAGCAATTTTGAACATTCTTTCATATGCCTATTGGCCATCTATATGCACTCTTTAGGGAAGAAATATCTATTCAGGTCTTCTGCCACCCATTTTTTGAGTAGATTATTTGTTTTGATGCTATTAAGTGTCATAAGCTGTTGTAAATTTTGGACACTAATTCCTTATCAGTCACATCATTTGCAAATATTTTCTCCCAGTCTGTGGGTTGTCTTTTTGTTTTGTTTATTGTTTCCTATGCCATCAGCACCATTCATTATTGAGACAGACCATCCTTCTTTGTGTGGCATCCATGTCAATACATTTTTCATATTTATCAAGAATTATTTCTGATATTCTTTTTTTTACTTTTTTCTGCTGCACCTCTCAGCTTGCGAGATCCTTGTTCGTTGACCAGGGACCAAATCCGGGCCCTCAGCACCGAGAACAGGGAGTTCTAACCACTGGGTTAGAACCATCATAATATTTCCTATTTCTGGTACTCTAATCTGCTTCATTGGCTGATGTATCTTTGTTTATGCCAATGCCACATCATCCTGATTGCTTTGTAATATGTCTTGAAATCTCACAACAATGGCCTCCATCTTCTTTTTCAAGAGTATTTTGGCCCTTTGGGGTCCTTTGAGATTCCCTAGTGGCTCAGATAGTAAAGCGTCTGCCTACAGTGCAGGAGACCTGGGTTCGATCCCTGGGTCAGGAAGATCCTCTGGAGAAGGAAATGGCAACCCTCTCCAGTACTAATGCTTGGAAAATCCCATGGACAGAGGAGCGTAGTAGGCTACAGTCCTGGGGTCGCAAAGAGTCAGACAGGACTGAGCAACTTCACTTCACTTCACTTCACTTGACTTGAGATTCCCTATGAACTTTAGTATGATTTTTGTTTTCTGTTACTGCAAAAATTGCCATTGAAATTTTGATATAGATTCCATTGAATCTCTAGAACACTTTGGTAATGTGGTCATTTTAAGAATATTACATCTTTGAATCCATGAAGATGGCTGTCTTTTTATGTATTTCTATCTCCATGGACTTCTTTCAGAACATTTACTAGTTTTCACTGTACAAGTCTTTCACCTCCTTGATTCATTTGTTCCAAAGTATTCTACCTCTTTTGATGCTATTGCAATTGCACTCATCTCACCTGCTAGTAAAGTAATGCTCAAAATTCTTCAAGCTAGACTTCAGCAATATGTGAACCGTGAACTCCCTGATGTTCAAGCTGGTTTTAGAAAAGGCAGAGGAACCACAGATCAAATTGCCAACATCCGCTGGATCATGGAAAAAGCAAGAGAGTTCCAGAAAAACATCTATTTCTGCTTGATTGACTATGCCAAAGCCTTTGACTGTGTGGATCACAGTAAACTGTGGAAAATTCTGAAAGAGATGGGAATACCAGACCACCTGACCTGCCTCTTGAGAAATCTGTATGCAGGTCAGGAAGCAACAGTTAGAACTGGACATGGAACAACAGACTTGGTTCCAAATAGGAAAAGGAGTACGTCAAGGCTGTATATTGTCACCCTGCTTATTTAACTTATATGCAGAGTACATCATGAGAAACGCTGGATTGGAAGAAACACAAGCTGGAATCAAGATTGCCAGGAGAAATATCAATAACCTCAGATATGCAGATGACACCACCCTTATGGCAGAAAGTGAAGAGGAGCTAAAAAGCCTCTTGTTGAAAGTGAACGAGGAGAGTGAAAAAGTTGGCTTAAAGGTCAACATTCAGAAAACGAAGATCATGGCATCTGGTCCCATCACTTCATGGGAAATAGATGGGGAAACAGTAGAAACAGTGTCAGACTTTGTTTTTTNCACAAGCTGGAATCAAGATTGCCAGGAGAAATATCAATAATCTCAGATATGCAGATGACACCACCCTTATGGCAGAAAGTGAAGAGGAGCTAAAAAGCCTCTTGTTGAAAGTGAAAGTGGAGAGTGAAAAAGTTGGCTTAAAGCTCAACATTCAGAAAACGACGATCATGACATCTGGTCCCATCACTTCATGGGAAATAGAAGGGGAAACAGTGGAAACAATGGCTGAGTTTATTTTTCTGGGCTTCAAAATCACTGCAGATGGTGACTGCAGCCATGAAATTAAAAGACACTTACTCCTTGGAAGAAAAGTTATGACCAACCTAGATAGCATATTCAAGAGCAGAAACATTACTTTGCCAACAAAGGTCCATTTAGTCAAGGCTATGGTTTTTCCAGTAGTCACATATGGATGTGAGAGTTGGACTGTGAAGAAGGCTGAGTGCTGAAGAATTGATGCTTTTGAACTGTGGTATTGGAGAAGACTCTTGAGAGTCCTTTGGACGGCAATGAGATCCAACCAGTCCATTCTGAAGGAGATCAGCCCTGGGATTTCTTTGGAGGGAATGATGCTAAAGCTGAAACTCCAATACTTTAGCCACCTCATGCGAAGAGTTGATTCATTGGAAAAGACTCTGATGCTGGGAGGGATTGGGGCAGGAGGAGAAGGGGACGACCGAGGATGAGATGGCTGGATGGCATCACTGACTCGATGGACATGATTCTGAGTGAACTCCAGGAGCTGGTGATGGACAGAGAGGCCTGGCGTGCTGCGATTCATGGGGTTGCAAAGAGTCGGACACACCTGAGTGACTGAACTGAACTGAACTGAACTTCTATATTTTACCTTCATTTTCAAAAGTGGTCTTTCAACAAGTATGTGTCTTCAATACTGGTATTACAGCAGTGAACAGACACATACCAAAAAAAAAAAAAAAAAAACTCGTCTTCAAAGTGCTAATATTTGGAGGAGAAGGGCAGAAAATAAACAAATACACACAAAATATAAAGCATATCAGAGGACTAAAGTACTATAAAGAACAAGAAAGAGGTAGGGGGAAAGGAAGTACTAGGAAAGGGGTGTTTCTTGGATGACTAAAGTCAAAGAACCCTACACATTTAGCAATAAACTTTGAAGGATATGTGAGGATATCTTAAAGTTCCAAATGCATTGAAATGACCTTCTGTGGCATAGAAAGAACCAGAGCTAAACGAACGTAAGTAACAAAGTGTGTGTGAACATATTAGCTCTATTCAAGTTCAGCTGTGTCAAACTTGACTACAGACATCTCACATGTGCCTAAGTTACTCAGCTCTCCTGTTGAAGCCAGATTCATCAGCCTTTAGGCAACACTATAGAATTTATTGGGCTTCCCTGGTGGGTCAGATGGTAAAGAATTCACTTGCAATGCAAGAGATCTGAATTCTATCCCTGGGTTGGGAAGACCCCCTAGAGAAGGGAATGGCAACCCACTCTACTATTCTTGCATTTTATTATTGAGAATGAAGGACCAATGTCAATGTGATTAGGCACTGGTAAGATTCTTGTTTAATTCATGTGATATGATTAATCTTAATAGATGGAACCTTAACTGAAATAAGACTCAATAGCTATGAGGACCTTTTCTCTACTACTAATGGAGCGTCTCCCCCATGGAACCCCAAAGCTCAGAGTCTGGATATAGTAAATACTGTCTATTAAAATTATAATACTTCTGAGTTGTGTACTGAACTTCCTTCAGATGTAGTCTATTAACAGAGTGATGTTCTTTGATTGTCACTCAAGTTCCCCTGTGATCTAGCCCTAATTTGCCTAAATATTACCAGTTTATTTCTTGCTACTCTCTTTCAGAAACCAAATGATTTGCTTTTCCCAATCATGACCTTTTTTGTCCCTACAATTTATTCTTCTTGAAATGATTTATCTTCCCTTTGTATGCTTTGAAATCTCATCTATCCTTTAATACCTAGTTTAAAGGATTTACTATCTGAAATCTCTTTCCTTAACCATTTCTTAAGGTCACTTCTCATATATTTTGTCAAGCCAGCTATCTACTATTTATTTATTTATCTATCGATTGATTGATCTATTTATCAATCATCTATCTATATACCCATCTCCTTAGGTGTTTAATATTTTTATATACTGAATAAATGGATGAATGGTAAAATGCGGGGAAAGAGGACTGATGTGGGAAAATGAACAAGCAGTAAAATAAAAGTGGTCCTGAGTAGATCCCATAGTTTTATGAAAAATATTAAATAAAATATAAATGAGCCTTGTTTGAATTGATCTAGAACTGATCTAGAATTGATCTAGTGAGGCTGTCTGGTGGCTTCCAAGCTGCTATCATATGTGCTGCTGTTGCTGCTAAGTCACTTCAGTCATGTCTGACTCTGTGCAACCCCATAGATGGCAGCCCACCAGGCTCCTTTGTCCCTGGGATTCTCCAGGCAAGAATACTGGAGTGGGTTGCCATTTCCTTCTCCATATGTAAGGTAATCTGAAACAAGGTTTCCTTTTAGAAATTAAGAATACTTATAGCTGATGTATCTAATGTGACTTCCCTGGTGGCCCAATGGCTAAGACTCCACACTCATATCCTATACCTCATAAGGGTGCAGGCTCTGCTGACCTCTCTCACTTGATACCCATTGGTAGGCTGAGGTTGGATCTTGTTTCCTACCTGAGCTCTAAAGTAATACATTTAATAAGGCTTCCATGCCTTTGATTAGTTGAATCTGATGCTTTCAAACATCATAGATTTTCCTAAGATCTGGGCAACACATGGTTTATTTTTAAAATTCCATTCTTTCTGAATATTTTCCACATGTAAAAGATGTGCTGAGAAAATTAAAGCATCGATATGACAATAAGTCCTGGTTCCTCAAGAAAAGTCAAGTACTGAGACACAGCCAGTTGTTAGAAGTGAACTGTGGGAGCATATAGTTTGGCCTCAGTTAGTAACATGACACACTCATATCTGATGAGACTACAGGGAGAAAATAGCACTCCAAGCCCAGAGTCAGGTTTAGTTATGATTTGAAGGTGAAGTCAGTACTATTTAAAGTTTCATTTTATTTATAGGACTCACTAGTAAGTGTAGGGTTTCCAAAAAAGTAGAAGACATAGTTTCTGACCCAGAAGCCTTTCAAAATAATAAACATGGGGAAGCTAATGAAAATATTATTAATGCATATGACTGAAACTTATAACTAAACATTCAGAGAAAGTAGGGCACTAACAAATTTAGTTGGAAATCTCAAGTTAAAGGAAATTTCTAACTATTCTGTATCATGTGTGAGAGAGGGCCATCAGCTGAAATACTGTTGCATACAAAACCCATTGGGCCTCATCACCATACAGAAAAGAAGGAAAACATCTCAGAAAACTGCTAGAGTAACTGAGCTGAGAAATTACTAGACCAAGGAGGCTGAGGAGAGGGAGATAAGGGAATCTAGAAAGTGCTGCCAACATACAGACTGCTCCCAGTATGACTGTCATAGACCCAACTGCTACCCGAACCCCTGCCTTACATCAAGTCTTCCTCTCAATCTGTTATGAGTCTTTTTTTCTATGATTTTATAATGCAGTTGCTCTGTGATTTGATAATAGAAGTTAAGCCTATACATTTTCATAATCACCTTCTCTAGAACACATCCATTATGCAAAGGAGGGAAACTTGTACAGCAATAATGATGATGTTTTATTTTAGGTATACAAGTGCTTTCACTTATATTATCTCATTTGGTCCTCACAATAAACCTCTGAGGTAGATGCTATCAATTTTAGAGCCAAGGAAAATGGAGTTCTAGAGAAATTTTATGACATTTTATCTGAGGCTCTCTTTCTCTATCTCTCTCTCCTACACATACACACACACACACACACACACACACACACACACAGAGTTTTAGAAAGATAATGAAGAGAAGAAAACTCTGGGCATGATTTGCACTTGTGAGTAAGGAGTCACATTAATCTGGAAAATAATCTTAAGTAAGGTTTGAAATCAGTCTGGTATAGATTTGAGTCCTCATCTGCTTCTTACTAGATTTGTGACACTTGGCAGTTTTTCAATATTCTTGAATCTTAGATTTTTCATCTGTAATAAAGGAATAATAATAATAACCAAAAGGAGTATTTTGCGAATTAAATGAAATACTGTAAGTAAACTGCCTAACCCATAGAAAGCAATCAATGGAAGTTACTCATAATAAAGATAATGATTGTCAGTCTATTCTTATTTTCAAGAACAGCAACAATGAAGGCGGAAGATGCTTAAATTTGTTGAGAGGAAGATAAAGTACTTAAAGGATATATAGTAACAGTTGGAATGTGAAGTCAAGTGGGCCTTAGAAAGCATCACTACGAACAAAGCTAGTGGAGGTGATGGAATTCCAGTTGAGCTATTTCAAATCCTGAAAGATGATGCTGTGAAAGTGCTACACTCAATATGCCAGCAAACTTGGAAAACTCAGCAGTGGCCACAAGACTGGAAATGGTCAGTTTTCATTCCAATTCCAAAGAAAGGCAATGCCAAAGAATGCTCAAACTACCGCACAATTGCACTCATCTCACATGCTAGTAAAGTAATGCTCAAAATTCTCCAAGCCAGACTTTAGCAATACGTGAACCGTGAACTCCCTGATGTTCAAGCTGGTTTTAGAAAAGGCAGAGGAACCAGAGATCAAATTGCCAACATCCGCTGGATCATGGAAAAAGCAAGAGAGTTACAGAAAATGTCTATTTCTGCTTTATTGACTATGCCAAAGCCTTTGACTGTGTGGATCACAATAAACTGTGGAAAATTCTGA
>SJXQ01013078.1:172133-202288 GCA_006408695.1 Aepyceros melampus | reverse complement strand
TATGCCAAAGCCTTTGACTGTGTGGATCACAGTAAACTGTGGAAAATTCTGAAAGAGATGGGAATACCAGACCACCTGACCTGCCTCTTGAGAAATCTGTATGCAGGTCAGGAAGCAACAGTTAGAACTGGACATGGAACAACAGACTGGTTCCAAATAGGAAAAGGAGTACGTCAAGGCTGTATATTGTCACCCTGCTTATTTAACTTCTATGCAGAGTACATCATGAGAAATGCTGGACTGGAAGAAACACAAGCTGGAATCAAGATTGCTGGGAGAAATATCAATAACCTCAGATATGCAGATGACACCACCCCTCTGGCAGAAAGTGAAGAGGAGCTAAAAAGCCTCCTGTTGAAAGTGAAAGAGGAGATTGAAAAAGTTGGCTTAAAGCTCAACATTCAGAAAACGAAGATCATGGCATCCAGTCCCATCACTTCATGGGAAATAGATGGGGAAACAGTAGAAACAGTGACAGACTTTATTTTTTGGGGCTCCAAAATCACTGCAGATGGTGACTACAGCCATGAAATTAAAAGACGCTTACTCCTTGGAAGAAAAGTTATGACCAACCTAGATAGTATATTCAAAAGCAGAGATATTACTTTGCTGACTAAGGTCCGTCTAGTCAACGCTATGGTTTTTACAGTAGTCATGTATGGATGTGAGAGTTGGACTGTGAAGAAGGCTGAGCGCAGAAGAATTGATGCTTTTGAACTGTGGTGCTGGAGAAGACTCTTGAGAGTCCCTTGGACTGCAAGGAGATCCAACCAAGTCCATTCTGAAGGAGATCAACCCTGGGATTTCTTTGGAAGGAATGATGCTAAAACTGAAGCTCCAGTACTTTGGGCACCTCATGTGAAGAGTTGACTCATTGGAAAAGACCCTGATGCTGGGAGGGATTAGGGGCAGGAGGAGAAGGGGACGACAGAGGATGAGATGGCTGGATGGCATCACGGACTCGATGGAAGTGAGTCTGAGTGAATTCTGGGAGTTGGTGATGGACAGGGAGGCCTGGCATACTACGATTCATGGGGTCGCAGTGTCAGACACGACTGAGCAACTGAACTGAACTGAAATGACCAGTAAAATTGATCACTTCTTTCCAGATGAGTTAAGAACAAAGAGAAGATATAAATGACCAATATTAGGCATGAAAGAGGGATCCTTCAGAGAGCAAATCCTCTAGATATAGAAGATAATAGTGGAGTAGTATTTGATGTCAATACATTAGGTAACTTAGACAAAAATGTACAAATTTATTGAAAGCTATGAACCACCAAAGCTTAGCAAGAGAAAGAAATATGAATAGTTCTGTATCTATTAAAGCAATAAAATTCTCAACATAAACCCTTTCAACAAAGAAACCTTCAAGTAATGGCTTCCTTGGTAAACTCTACCAAACATTAACAAGGAAATAAGACTCAATCTATATGAAGAATTCCAGAAAGAAGAAAAGTAGTGAATACTTCCAAATTCATTTGCAGCCACATTACCCAGATACAAAAACCAGACAAAGACATTAAGAGATAACTACTAAGCCATATTCTTCATGACTATAGATACAAAAATCCTCAGTAAAATATTATCAAATTACGTTTAACAATGCTAAACAGGGTAAGAGATCATGACCAAGTCGGAATTATCCTGGGATTCAACATTAGTTCATCATTCAAATATCAATGACCATATCAACAGACTAAAGAAGAAAAATCACGTGATCATCTCAAGAGATGCAGTAAAATCACCACCTCCAAGCAGGAATGGACTCACTTCCCACAGTGTAAGTTGAGGCCCCATGGGAAGCATGTCCTCCTGGCCAGGTGAGTGTAAGCAGAGACGCAGTGGGGAGACCAAACTTCTACTCACTCCCCAGTGGTGTTGAGGTGCCCTGCACTACTGGAGCAGGGTTCCCAATGGAGTCTAAGCAAGGAACTTGGATTTTTACATGCACTTTGCAGTACCCCAGACCTACACCATGAGACCTACACTTAGGGAAATCCTGCTAAAACAAAAGACTCCCATGAAATCCAAAGTTTCATAATATAATCCAAAAATGTCCAAGATACAATTTCAAAAAGATCACTGATCATACCAAGAACAAGGAAATGTCACAACCTGAATGAGAAAGGACGATGGATAATTGATGCTTATACCAAGATAAAATAGATGATGGAATAATCTCAAACAGATGTTTGGAATAGGATTTTAAAGTGCCAACATAAAAATGGTTCAGCAATCAATAATAAGACTTGAAACAAATGAAAAATTAGAAAGTTTCAACAAATAATAGATGATATAAAGAAGAACCAAACAGAAATTTTGAAATTTAAATTTACAAACCAAAATAACTCCCTGGATAGTTCAGCAACAGGATGGAGAAGAGAGAACCCGTGAACTTGAGAACAAACAATAGAAATTACTCAGTTTGAACCACAAAGAGAAAACACATTGGAAAAAAAAATAAATAGAGCCTCAAGATCTGTGGGACAGTAGAAAAAAATCCAACATTCATGTTATCAGAGCACCAGAAGGAGAAGAGAAATAAGGTCAGATTCTAAGAAATAAGGTCAGAATGTCAGAAGTTTTCCTAAACTTGGAAAAAGACGTAAATGTAAGATTCAAGAAGATGAGCAAACCCTGAACAGAATAAACCCAAAGAAATTCCTATCAAGAGACATAATAATCTAACTCCATAAAACCAAAGTCAAGGAAAAGTAACAGCAATGAGAGAGAAAAAATATTTTACCTATAAGACAGAAACAATTAAAATAAGAGCAGATTTCTCATTAGAAAACATGGAGGCCAGAAAGACTGTAAACATTTTCCAAGTGCTGAATATAAAGAACTGTCAACATAGAATACTATATACAGTGGAAATATTCATTAGGAATAAAGAGGGATTCAAGATGTTCTCTAATAAAGGAAAACAAAGAGAATTTGTCACCAACAGACCTACCTCCAAAGAATAAGAAGTTCTTAAACAGAAAGGATATGATAAAATAAGGAAGTTGGCAACACTAGAAAGGAATGAAAGAATCAGGAAAAGAATAAAAGCATTCAGTTCAGTTCAGTCGCTCAGTCGTGTCTGACTCTTTGCAACCCCATGAATTGCAGCACACCAGGCCTCCCTGTCCATCACCAACTCAAGACTTTCATCCTCCTCTTGAGTTTTCTAAATGATGTTTGATGGTTGAAGCACAAATTATAACATTGTCTAATACAGTTTATCAATGTAAGGAAATAAAGACAAATATAAATGAGAGAGGGTATAGGGACTTAAAGGAAGACATGGTTTCTATACTTTACTCAGGTGGTAAAATAGCAAACCAGTATATTATGACAAATTATCTTTAACACAATATCTACAACAACCACCAAAAACTCTACACAAATAGATATACCTAAATACTATGGAAAAATCAAAATGGTATTTAAAAAAATGTTCAAGCCAAAAAAGACCAGGAAAAAGAAAAAGATAAACAAAACAGAAAACAGAAGGAAAAAACAGAAAATAAAACTGAGCTGGCAGACTTAAGCCCTAATATCAATAAGTAAAAGTAAATAACTAGCGACTTCTCTAGTGATCCAGTTGTTAAGAATCCACCTGTCAATGCAGGGACATGGGTTCAATTCCTGGTCCAGGAAGATCCCACATGCTGCATGGCAACTAAGCCCATGTGCCACAACTACTGAGCCAGCATTCCAGGGTTCAACAACGGAAACCACCGCAATGCGAAGCCCTCACACAGCAACTAGAGAGTAGCCCCTACTCACAGAAACTAGAGAAAGCCTGAGCTCAGCAACAAAAACCCATCACAGCCAAAAATGAAAGAATGAATGAAAATAAATAGTTTTTTTAAGTAAATGATCTAAACATACCATGGATATGATACATCAATATACAGAGTCTCAGAAAGTGGATTTTAAAAAATGACTCAACTATATGTTATTCACAAGAAACTCACTTCAAATATAATGATATAGGTAGCTTGAAAGTAAAAGAAGGGGAAAAGATATACCATGCAAACATTAGTTAAAAGAAAGCAGGAGTACCTATATGAATAGTAGATTAGCCTTCAGAAAAAAAAGAAAATCACCAAAGACAGAAAGGGACATGACATAATGATAAAATAGTCAATCAAGAAAACGCAATCCTAAATGTGTATACAGAACTGCATATACAAAAACAGAACTAAGAGGAGAAACAGACAGATCTACAATTATAGTTGGAGGATTTCAAATCCCTCTCAAAACTGTAGAAAATCAGCAAGGATATGAAGAGTTCAACCACACCAAAAACCAAATTTATAAAGTTGTTCAGAATCTGTTCTCTGAATACAGTGGAATCAAACTAATAATGAATCATGTAATGGGAAAATCTAACACTAAGTAACAAACTTCTAAATAATCATGGGTCAAAGAGGAAGCCTCAAGGGAAAAAAAAAATGAGGTATAGTTTGACTTAAGGGAATTTTTTTAAATACAAAAACTGAATGAAAATGAAAACGATGAGAATAAAACACCAAAATGTATGACAGGTAGGAAGTTCTGCAAGGAAAATTTACAGCACTAAATACTTACCTAGAAAGGAAGAAAGCTCTCAAATCAAGACTCTAAGCTGTTACCCTAAGAAACTGGAAAAGGAAGAGCAATATAAACTCAAAACAGGCAGAAGGATACAAACACAGACACATCTCTGAAGTGTCAAAGCTTTGCTGAGAGCAGGAAAGCGGAGTGTTCCCAGCATCTTACCGCTGCCATGCCTGAAACAGGTGCTCACTGTGTCTGAGAGACAAAATGTCTGAATGTGTATCCAAAAGACAAACAGCTTCTCCATAGATGAATGCAGGCTGAAGAGAATTCTTTATCTGAATACTGGCCATACCCGAAATCACCAAAATTCCTTTCAATGCAAGTATGACTAGACTAAATGTATGGTTTAAAAAAAAAACTGCTGTTGCTGCTGCTAAGTCGCTTCAGTCATGTCCGACTCTGTGTGACCCCATAGACGGGAGCCCACCAGGCTCCCCTGTCCCTGGGATTCTCCAGGCAAGAACACTGGAGTGGGTTGCCATTTCTTTCTCCAATGCATGGAAGTGAAAAGTGAAAGTCAAGTTGCTCAGTCATGTCCGACTCTTAGCAACTCTAACTGGCCATACCCGAAATCACCAAAATTCCTTTCAATGCAAGTATGACTAGACTAAATGTATGGTTTAAAAAAAAAACTGCTGTTGCTGCTGCTAAGTCGCTTCAGTCATGTCCGACTCTGTGTGACCCCATAGACGGGAGCCCACCAGGCTCCCCTGTCCCTGGGATTCTCCAGGCAAGAACACTGGAGTGGGTTGCCATTTCTTTCTCCAATGCATGGAAGTGAAAAGTGAAAGTCAAGTTGCTCAGTCATGTCCGACTCTTAGCAACTCTATGGACTGCAGCCTAACAGGCTCCTCTGTCCATGGGATTTTCCAGGCAAGAGTACTGGAGTGGGGTGCCATGCCTTCTCAAAAAAAAACTAGAGAAGAGTAAATGAAACCAAAAGCAACTTCT
Organism: Aepyceros melampus; assembly: GCA_006408695.1. Lineage (NCBI taxonomy): Eukaryota > Metazoa > Chordata > Mammalia > Artiodactyla > Bovidae > Aepyceros > Aepyceros melampus. Next base: position 196,741 of record SJXQ01013078.1, on the reverse strand, counting down.
TTGAGAGAACTGAGTAAAATGATGGACTTCTAGCCAGATAGATCAAGAAAAAAATAAAACACAATGATTAATATCAGGCACAACAAGACAGGTAACAATAGTTACAGCTTCTACAGTTGTTAAAAGGTTAACAAAAGAATAACTAGTAAGTACATTGTATATGTAGTTAGAAACCTCCCCACAGTGAACACTCCAGGCCCAGATGGCTTCACTGGTGAATTCTATACAACAGTTAAGACAGGACACCAATTCTAAGCACTCTTCTAGAAAACTGAATGGGAGATAAAATCTTCCAACTTATTCTGTAAGGCCAGTTCGAACTGGACATGGAACAACTGACTGGTTCCAAATAGGAAAAGGAGCATNCAAAAGAATACTATAAACAAGTTTATACCAATCAGTTCAACAACTTTAGACAAAAGGGATACACATTCCTTTAAAAACAACCTAGCAGGCACCCTCAAGAAGAAACAACCTGAAAGGTCCTATAACTAGTAAGTACATTGAATTTGTAGTTAGAAACCTCCCCACAGTGAACACTCCAGGCCCAGATGGCTTCACTGGTGAATTCTACACAACAGTTAAGACAGGACACCAATTCTCAGCACTCTCTAGAAAACTGAATGGGAGATAAAATCTTCCAACTCATTCTGTAACGCCAGTATTAATCTGATACTCAAACCAGACAAAGATATTGAAGAAAAGAAATCTACATATTGATAATCCTAAAAGGATGCAAAACTTCTTGATAATATGTTAGCAAATTTAAAATTTTGAATAAATAAACAAAAAGGATAGTACACCCTGCACAAATGTAGCCCCAGAAATGTAAGGCTGGTTTCTCTTTCAAAAATCAATACAATTAACCAAGTTAAACTAAAAAATAAAATAAAATTACTAATGCAATAGGTACAGAAATATCATTTGATAAAATCCAACATCCAATCCTAATAAAGTTCTCAACAACTTTGATAGAAGGGAACTTCCTCAACCTTAGAAATTTCATCTATGAAAAGCTGACAGGTGACAATAATTAGAAAGTGAAAGTTTTCCCTTTTCCACAAGAAACAAGAAACCACGTCTACTCATTTCTGTACTGGAGGTTCCAGCTAGTGCATTAAGGAAAGAAAAAGAAATAAAATGATGGAAATTGGAAAGGAAGCGGTAAAATGATCTTTATTCAGAGACAATATGATCATCTATGTAGAAAACCCCTCAAAATGTACAAACCAGACAAAACTATTAGGTGACTTTAGCAAGGTTTCAGGATATGAAATCAATATGCAAAAGTGCATTTTATGTAGTGCAACAAATAACCAGAAATTGAAACCTTAAAGCTATTGTTTAACAATAGCCCCGAAATAGGAAATATTTACAGATGTTTCACAAGGGATGTGTAAGACGTGTGTTGTAAGTTACAAAGCAGTGCTGAGAGAAACTGAATAAGATGGACAGACATGCTGAGTAACATTAAACAGGGAGAAACATTGAGTTCCATGACCTAGAAACTCCAATACTGTTAAGATGTCAGTTCTTAAATTGATCTATGGATTCAATACAGTATCATTCATAAATCCTTCGGGGTTTTATGAAAAAACTGACAAGCTGACTATAAAATTCGAATGGACATGCAGAAGATACATAATAGCTGGCAACTCTGAAGAACAACAGCAACATTGGAGGACTGACAATACCTGAACCAAGACTGACTGACTACAGTAACCAAGACAGCGGGCTCTAACATAAAAACAAACAGATCAATGGAGTGGAAATACACCCATGCAAATGGACAGCTGGGCAAAGAAAGGACAATTCTTTTTCAACAAATGATGCTGGAACAATTAGGTGTCTGCATGCAGAAGGAAAAAATGAACTCTGATCCATACCTCACAGCATGTACAAAAAATATATTAAACTGGATCATATGCCTAGATATAAAATCTAACATTTAAAAACTTAAAAAAAAAACACTGGAGAAGAGCTTTGTGACACTGGATTTAGTAAAGTTTTATTAGATATAACACTCTTAAAAATTAGTAAGTTGGATGGACTTCATCAAAATTGAGGACATTTGTGTGTTTTTTTTTTTTGGAGGTTCCTGAGAATTTATTCTAAGTGCCTTACATAATGCACCTCATTTACCCTTACAACAGATTCTCACAACAATCCTACAGAATAGTATTTTATAGTATAGGTAGTAATGGGGTCCTCAATGTACAGTTGTTTTTTTCCTTTAATTAATTTTTATTTTTTAGTTTGTTTTGCTTTACAATACTGTATCTTTGAAAGACTTTTTGGAGAATAAAATGACAAGCCACCCCCTGGGAGAAATATTTTATGAATCCCCTCTCTGAAAGAAAATATAAGCTTATATGTATGTGTGTATGTATGAATGTAGGTAGATATATATCTCACAACTAAATAATAAGAAGTTTAAAAAAAAAAGAAATGGGCAAAAGATCTGAATATACAGTTTACCACTTAAGATATATGAATCACGTTCAATAAGCATATAAGAAGATGCATTCAAAAAGTGCCAATTAAAATTCAGTGAGATAATGGCACACACCTATTAGAGAAAGTCTAAAATAAAGGAATGGCAGTGCCACTCATTGACAAGTATGCGGCACAGCTGTCAGTCTGGTGCACAGAGTGGATGGAAAATGTTACAATTGCTCTGGCAAGCAGTTTACCAACTGTTTAAAAAGTTAAACGTATAACCACCACATCACCTTGCCATTTCAGTCCTACGTTTTACCCAAGAGAAATGAAAGAATATGGTCTGGAAAAATATAAACACCCAAAACAAAACATTAAAAATATGAAAGCTTAAATTTTAAAGATTTACACAATGTTTGGAAGACAAAGTAAAGGTGTATTTCCAGAAAGTGGGGTGAGGTGTACGAGAGAAAAGAAAATCAGAAGATCAACCTCAAGAGGCCCCAAATCCAACTAGAGTCTCATAAAGAGAACAAAGAGAACAGAGAGGGAAAAAATGATTAAAGATGTAATACAAAAATATTTTCCAGTTCTAAAAGACATATGTCATCATTAATGAAAAACAAACAGAAACCAGCACCAACCATATCATCATGAAAATTACAGAACATCAGGGATAAGAGAAAATCCTAAAGGCTCATTACATGAGAAAAGCCAAAACAAACAGGTCACATAGGAAAATGCCTTTAAAATTGTAAGAAAAAAATTATTTTGAAACTGTCATTATAGAAACAACAACTAAGAGAGAAAAATAAAGATATTTTCAAACATGCTAACCCTCAATTTTTCTCCTCCTATGTGCCTCTTTTACTCAGGAAGCACTACCAAAATGATGGGGTACACCAAGAAAAGAAAACTGACGAGATGATAAAGGCCATATATGGAAAGCCCACAACTAACATTATATTCAATAGCAAAAGCCTGAAAGCATTTCCCCTAAAATCGGGAGTAAGACAAGGAATCTACTTTCGCCACTTCTATTCAGCATAGTTCTGAGAGTTCTAGCCATGGAATTTGGTAAGAAAAAGGAATTTAAAACATCCAAACTGGAAAAGAAAATGAAAACTATCTCTGTTCACAGATGACATGATCTTATATGTAGAAATACCTAAAGATTCAAAAGAAACTGAATTAAATAAATTTGGCAAATTAGCTGGATTCAATTTTGAACTTCACATTCAAAAATTACTTCTGATTTTAACACTCAAGTATCAGTTGTATTTCTATATGCTAGCAGTGGACAGTCAAAAAGGAAATTAAGAAAACAACTCTGTTTTCAATAGAATCAAAGAGAATAAAATACTTAGGGATAAAAAGACAAAAGACTTACATGAAAACTACAAAATACTGCTGAAAGAAGTTAAAGTAGACATAAAGAAATGGGAAAACATTCCACATTCGTTGGTTAAAAGATAATTATTATTAAGATGACAATACTATACAAGGCAATCTACAGAGGCAATACAATCCCTATGAAAATCTCAATGATGTTTTTCTCAGAAATAGTAAAATCAAGACTAAAATCCACACGGAAAGTCAAGGGACCCCAAATAATCAAAACGGTCTTGAAAAAACAAGGACAAAGTTTGAGGATTCATACTTCCTGATTTCAAAACTAACAGAAAGCTATGATAGTCAAGAGTATGGGAGGTATACAGATACACATACAGACCAATGGGATTGGATTTAGAGCTCAAAAATAAACCTTGACATTTATAGTTAATTGATTTTTAATGAGGATGACAAGACCATTCAGTAGGGGAAGGATAATCTCTGAAACAAATGGTGCTGGGAAAACCAAACATCCATATGCAAAGGAGTGAAGGTGGACCCTAACACTATACACAAAACCTAACTCCAGACGAATCAAAGCCTAAACTTGAGAGAACTAAAACAAAAAATTGTAGAAAGGTAGAAAAGTTAAGGCAAATCTTTATTATGACGGATTTAGCAATGGTTCCTTAAATATGATACCAAAAGCACAAGTAACAAAAGAAAAAATATAAATTAGACTTTACCAAAATTTAAAATGTTTGTATACCAAAGGGCACTATCAAGATGAGTAAAAAGATAACCCACAGAAAAGGGGAAAACATTTGTAAACCTTCTAATAAAGAATTAATATCCATAATATATAAAGAACTCTAGCTCAAAAATGAGACAATTTAATTTTATAAAATGGACAAAGGATTTGAACAGACATTTCTTCAAATAAGATATACAAATCACTAATAAGCACATGAAAATATGCTCAACATCACTAATTATTAGGGAAATGCAAATCAAAACCACAATGGGATATATACCATGTTCACACTTACTAGGATATCTATAGTAAACACAAATACAGAGAAAATATCAGGTGTTGGTGAGGATGTAAAGAAGCTGGAATCTTCATACACTTCTATTGGGAATGTAAAATTATTTAGCTGATGTGAAAACAACTTGGCAGTTCCTCTGAAAGTTAAATATAATTACCATATGAGCCAGAAAATCAACCCTGATGTGTACACTCAAAAGAACTGAAAACAGGGACTCAAAGAGATATCTGTACATCAGTATTCGTAGTATTTTTCACAATAACCAAAGGTGGAAAACCCAGTGTCCATCAAAAGATGAACAGAGAAACAAAATTTGGTACATACATAAATGGAATGTCATCCAGCCATAAAAAGGAATGACAATCAGATACAGGCACGTCACAGATGAACCTTGAAAACATTATGGTATGTGAAATATACTAAGGACAAATATTGTGTGATTCCACTTATATGAAATACGTAGAATATGAAAATGCATAGACACAGAAAGTAGATTAGAGTTTACCAAGAGCTAGTGAAGAGGAACTAAAAGGCCTCTTGATGAAAGTGTGAAAGAGGAGAGTGAAAAAGTTTGCTTAAAGCTCAACATTCAGAAAACGAAGATCATGGCATGTGGTCCCATCACTTCATGGGAAATAGATGGGGAAAGAGTGGAAACAGTGTCAGACTTTACTTTGGGGGGCTCCAAAATCACTGCAGATGGTGATTGCAGCCATAAAATTAAAAGACGCTTACTCCTTGGAAGGAAAGTTATGACCAACCTAGATGGCATATTCAAAAGCAGAGACATTACTTTGCCTACAAAGGTCTGTCTAGTCAAGAACTAAAAGGCCTCTTGATGAAAGTGTGAAAGAGGAGAGTGAAAAAGTTTGCTTAAAGCTCAACATTCAGAAAACGAAGATCATGGCATGTGGTCCCATCACTTCATGGGAAATAGATGGGGAAAGAGTGGAAACAGTGTCAGACTTTACTTTGGGGGGCTCCAAAATCACTGCAGATGGTGATTGCAGCCATAAAATTAAAAGACGCTTACTCCTTGGAAGGAAAGTTATGACCAACCTAGATGGCATATTCAAAAGCAGAGACATTACTTTGCCTACAAAGGTCTGTCTAGTCAAGGCTAGGAGAAGGCAATGGCACCCCACCCCAGTACTCTTGCCAGGAAAATCCTATGGACAGAGGAGCCTGGTAGGCTGCAAGCCATGGGGTCGCTAAGAGTCGGATATGACAGAGCGACTTCACGTTCACTTTTCACTTTCATGCATTGGAGAAGGAAATGGCAACCCACTCCAGTGTTCTTGCCTAGAGAATCCCAGGGACAGGAGAGCCTGGTGGGCTGCCGTCTATGGGGTTGCACAGAGTCGGACACGACTAAAGTGACTTAGCAGCACCGAAGCAGTCAAGGCTGTCGTTTTTCCAATAGTGATGTATGGATGTGAAAGTTGGACTGTGAAGAAAGCTGAGCACCAAAGAATTGATGCTTTTGAAGTTTGGTGTTGGAGAAGACTCTTGAGAGTCCCATGGACTGCAAGGAGATCCAACCAGTCCATTCTAAAGGAGATCAGTCCTAGGTGTTCTTTGGAAGGAATGATGCTAAAGCTGAAACTCCAGTACTCTGGCCACCTCTTGAGAAGAGTTAACTCATTGGAAAAGACTCTGATGCTGGGAGGGATTGGAGGCAGGAGGAAAAGGGGATAACAGAGGATGAGATGGCTGGATGGCATCACCAACTTGATGGACGTGGGTTTGGGTGAACTCTGGGAGTTGGTGATGGACAGGGAGGCCTGGCGTGCTGCAATTCATGGGGTCACAAAGAGTCAGACACGACTGAGCGACTGAACTGACTGAACTGAGGGGGAGAAGGAAGAAGAGTTACTGCTTAATGGAGTTGTTGCTTAGTTTCAGATGATGAAGATGATTTGGAAACAGTAGTAACGGCTGCACAACTTTGTGAATGTACTTCATGCCACTGGATGGTACACTTAAAATGGTTAACACAGCACATTTTGTATTTTATGTATATATGTGTTTTATGTGGAGAAGGAAATGGCAACCCACTCCAGTGTTCTTGCCTGGAGAATCCCAGGGACAGGGGAGCCTGGCGGGCTGCCGTCTATGGGGTCGCACAGAGTCGGACACGACTGAAGCGACTTAGCATGTGTTTTATGACAATACCAACAACAACAATGGAAAACTGGGGTCTAGGAAACAGGTGATCAAAGACCAGGAAACAAAAAGAATTCATGAAATGATGACAAGGAGCCATGCTGAATGACAACAGTCTGGCAAGAAAACAGAGCAGAAGCAGCAGCAGCAGAAACACAATGAACCTGATCAATGAGCTTGCCATCAGCCTGAGAATCAGCCCAGAACATAAGTGGATCATGTTAGTATTCTTAGAATTTTGTTTTCTACTACATCAGCTTCAACCAAAATTTTATTTCACAAAATATCACATTGACTGATTTCTTTGTTCAGCACCATTTTATAAACCATGGGAGATATAAACACTGTTCTTATGCACATGTAGTTGACACACTTATCAAGGCAATCCAATTAGGCAGTAATCATAGGATTCCGGAAAGGATGAAAATAATCGAAACATGAAGGCTTCATTACCAGGACTGAGTCCTTTTTTCTCAGTGTAATTAATTCAAAACGGAAAATGAAAAAGTCCTATTTAGAAAGCACTTTGAAATATCATTCCTGTCACCTAAAGAAAACCAAAAACATTCTTAAATTGCTACATTTACAACATGTATTACTTTATACTATATTGTGGGAAACACTCCAATAATTGAAAGTACTGTCCAAAACAAAGCAGCATTAGTCTCCAATTTTTTATACTACAGAAAGTTGCAGCCAAAAACTATGATGATATAAAAGTTCAAAAGAGATTGTAAAACTTACCTGTTTAGACATATTTTCTGAAAATATTGCTGATTTTTCTTTTAAAAGTGTTACAAGGTCTTTATAAATTTCTCCTTTTCTCTCATAATTAATTTGCCCTTCATCATCTGTTTTGCCCTTTGGAAGGAAAAATGTCATGCTGTAATTAATGGACTAGGAACATAAGAACCTTATCAATAAATCACAACCCAACTACAAGTAATGTTTTCTTCTCTAAAGGATCCATGTGCTTCTCTTTACACATGAAACGTGCAGGCAAACCCTTCCCTCTTAATATAAGGTAAATTCATTTATTTATTCACTCATTCAGCAAGCCTTTACCAAGGGCCTCCTAGACACACAGCTCGCTGCTTCAGCAGAGACCTGAAAGCCCCTTCCCTCTACTCTTCTGTCATGTGAAAATGCATTACAACTTCATGAGACTTTGACGAAGTCATAAAGGCCTCTGAGGTGAGAATGTTACCACATAAAAGCCTGTGTTTCTGTTGGTCACACCCTGCTCTTATTCTGTGTGAAGCATGATTACATAGGCTCATTTTCCAGGGCTCCATGTCCCTCTTCCCCCGGCCTCTGTCTGCCTTTCTTGTCTCTTTCCATTCCTGTTCCTATACCATATATGTGTGTTTGCATATATATATATACACACACACACACATACACATACACTGTAGTGTGTTACATATATAACTGTGTCTGTGTGTGTGTGTATATATATGTAACTTCCCAGGTGGCTCAGACAGCATGCAGGAGACCTGAGTTCGATTCCTTGGGTCAGGAAGATCCCCTGGAGGAGGTAAAGGTAACCACTCCAGTATTCTTGCCTGGAGAATTCTGTGGACAGAGGAGCCTGGTGGGCTTCAGTCCACGGGATCACAGAGTTGCACACCACCATATACATATATACACACACACACACATATATATATGAAAAGTGAAAGTGTCAGTTGCTCAGTCATGTCTGACTCTTTGTCATGTCCCCTGGAGGAGGACTGCCATTCCCTCCTCCAGGGGATCTTCCCGACCCAGAGATCGAACCAACATCTGCTGCATTGCAGGGGAATTTTTTTTACTGACTGAGCCATCAGGGGAGCTCCCTGTGTATATATGTATATATATACACACATATATAACATAGTTATACATATCAACTGTAGTGTCTAATACATTTCCTTGTGATTACTGAACAGCTTCAGTTCCTTGTCTTCCATTTATTAAGCTGAGGAACACCCGGACATTTCCATATCGAACCAAGTTGTGTGTGCATCAACAGCCTTTTATAGAAGCAAAGGCTCCTCACCCCACTCTGGAAGGCCAAAGAAGAGCATTCCTCTTTTTTTCTCAATCTCTTATTTTCTAATTGGATATTCTTTTCTATTAATAAAAACAAACTGAAAGCAAAATCATATGTGGGTTGTCTGCTTCCTCTGTGCTGAAACAAGCCCAGGGTCGCACTGACAAGATAAGCACCGAAAGGCAGGTTAGAAGTGCCTCCTGCCACTAAGACACAGCTTTCGCATCTCAATACCCACCCAGGCCGAGGCATGAGCATCTCCAAACAGTCCTCTGGGAAGGCTGGGTCCCCATTAAGGAGTTGGATCCTCCCTGCAGAATTTTGCTGCAAGTCCCAAGTTTACATGAAGACAGCGAGGGCAGGGCTTTGCAGAGAAGAAAGCTGAGCTGCTCCTTCCAGCCAGGTTCAGTAAAGGAGGTGTGGGCCTCAACATCCAGGGTTTAATCCAGAAGATTCAGAAGGCCATGTGCCACCTCCCTCAGGTGGAGGGCCACCCACCCACACTCTGCTGACACTTGGGCTGAAGTCTGTAGAGCTGTTTCTCCATTGCCAGGCCGGCTGAATTTCCGTCAGCAAGAGGGGAGAGGTCGCCGAGGAGGCTGGACGAGGCAGGAGGGACTTGCTCCCTCCTACGTCCTCTCAGAGTCACCCAGCTACGGCCCCTCACCCCACAGTGGCAGTTGCTTCCAGTAGCAACAGTTGGTTCTAGTTTCTGGGGGCTTTTCCCAGAGGCCCAGAACCAGGCTCATCAGGATCCCTCAGAAATACCAGCAACAGCTGCTGGGGCCCCTCCTCAGAGACCCAGCTCTGTCAGATCCTATTCAGCCCCTGAGATGCCAGTTGCTAACTGGGCAGCACCCTCTCTTCAGGGGCCCCAGCTGGTTTCAGGGAAATACCTGGGCTCCAAGCGGACCAGCACTGCCTGGAGGTGCCTGTTCTGCAGATGTGTGAGCCTCAGCTCTGTGGGGACCCTCTGGGCATCTAAGGAACCACTACCAAATGTAAGCAGGGCCCACTCTTCAGAGGTGTAAGTCCCAGTTCCGTGCAGGCGCTGTCCTGAGATGCTGAGGTCCCAGCACAGCCTGGAAGCCCCTCCCTGGGTAGCAGGGTCCCCTCTGCGGGAGCCCCTCCTCTGTGGACCCCCTCCTCTCTTTTGTTGGTCCCATCAGCACTGAGGACAGAAGCCAGTTATGGCTTTTGCATTACCTTGGAGCTCCTTTTTTTACTTATTTTTTCCCCTCTAATACTTGTATCATTAATCAGTGAACCAATCATGTTAAGAGGTTTTAGATAGCAAAATGGGTCACTATGAAGGTCACTTCCTGGAACGCAGACTTGAGGACCTGTAGGGGACACTGAGGCAGCAAACACAGCAAAGGGATCTGCTTGCATCCCACAGGACAATCCTTCAATTGCCTGGTTTTGGGATTCAATCCTGGAGACATGCCTGCACTTACAAATCAATCTCAGGACTAAAGTAAATGCTAGTTAAAAAAAAAAAAAATTACTTACACCATTTAAAAACACTCCTTCTTTGCTGCAAGTAACGCACAAAGTTTCAGCATCGTGAGGTTTCACCAGCACGTAACAAATTTCGCCTTTAATCTGTCTCCAAGGTGGGGCTCGACATCCATTTGAAAATTCATAATCTGAAACCAATTATCACACAAGTAAAAGGAGCTCCTTAACCTCAACCTGTAACATAGCTTGACTTCAAAAAACAGGACTGATATTTCAAGTTTTTGTTCCTTAAATATTTAGCTACTGAAGCATTTTGAAAATGTAATTATGAAGATAAACAGAATGTAACACCAACCTGAGGTGTACTCAATAGATTCCAAGACTGTCTGTTCTCCCTTTCCTGAGAACTGTTTAAGCAGCTCTATGTCATTCTTCACAGTCCCTGAATTTAATCGTATTTCTCTGAAATAAATGTTTAAGAAATTCATTTTAAATACTTTAAAAGAGAATCCATAGAAAGCAACATGAAAACATTCTATTACACTGGAGAATATTGTTTTTATAATTATCAGTTAAATTATACATCAACAAAATTGTAGTGAATTTTAACCATGTTACAATCTCATAACACTGCCAGATATTAAAGAATTAGTGATTTGCATTTAATGCTGAGAATGTTGAATGTAACACTTAAATACTCATTTAGTCACTTCATTTCTTAATGAAAATATCAAAGTACTAGAAAAGACTAGAAAGATGAACAAGTTTTAAACCTGACAAACTCTACGTGATAACTGTATTATAATTTTAAAATTTATCTAATGATTTAAGAGACTTTGGGATAAAAAGCCACATAATGGCTTCAGAACTAGATGAAATTCTACTAGAATGTTTTAGCTGAAAATTTTACTATTTGGAACTAGAAATATTCATGCAAAACTGAAATTTTATTCCAATTAATGTAATGTTAAATCAATAGCAAACACTCCTAAACATTATTTTTATGTTTTCCTCTAAAGCTCTAAAAGTACTTTTTAGAACCAATTTTCAAAGGTTTCTTAAAAAAAAAAAAAAGAAAGACTCACAAGGAAATATGTTTCAGAGAATGATTGAGTAAGTGCAGATCCAGCTGCTTGAGTTGCAAGGCAATCTTCATCTTGATCTCATTTTCAGAATCATTATCTTTGGTAATTTTGTCAAGAACACTAGACACAAATGAGTTTCCATTTTTTTCATTTATTATATTATAATCCAAGCCCAAGATTTTTGCTACTGGATTTCTGTTTGCTGACCAAAAAAGTAAATTTTGAAAATTATCTTCTTGTTGTCTATTACTAGAGCCATATAGAATATCAAGCCCTTTAGAGCCCACTCAAACACGTTTATTTCATTAAACTTTCTCTGACTGACCCAATTTGAATTAACCTCTATTTCTCAGATTCTATTGTACTTAGAAACTTTCTTACTCCTCTTGAGATGTTCACCTTGTGCTATAATATCATGTATATATGTCATCACCCTAATAGGCCAGAAGCCAAGAGGTCTGTTTCTTTTTAAGTTGACTATAGGGCCTTATTCAGAATAGGCATTCAATTAATACATCCAGAATCGATTTGAAGATAGAGAAATATTGGTCTCCTTAGAAAAATGTTCACTAGAACTGTGTGTGTATCAGTGAACAGTATTCACAAATGTTTTCTCTCCAAAATAGCATATTTTTCTCAGTCTGCAGATCTACTGCCAATCTTTTCCACCTGTTTGAACTGCTTATATTTCCAATGTCCTTAGATGTTAACTGGGAAAACAAATATAAGTATTTACCTAAATGCTAAAATTACAGTGAAAATTTTAAATACCAACTCTAACCAAGGCTGAAAGTTGAATCTAGAGATGTTGAAAACAGAATTTAATAAAGGCCAAATTGGGGCTTCCCTGGTGGCTCAGATAGTAAACAGTCTGTCTGCCTGCAATGCAGGAGACTCAGGTTCGATTCCTGGGTTGGGAAGATCATCTGGAGAAGGGAAAGGAAACCCACTCCAGTATTCTTGCCTGGAGAATCCCATGGACAGAGGAGCCTGGCGGGCTACAGTACATGGGGGTCACAAAAAGTTGGACAGGACTAAGCCATTAACATTTTCAAAACACTATATGGTTGAAAATGAGGGAGAAATGGGCAAAACCATGTTTAGGAAGGAAAAATTCAAGTCAGATGAAAATATGTATGCATTTGGATTGAGGGGCAATGCCCATGGGACTAATTCAGAAAGCATGACCTGATGGACATGAAGAGAAGACGGCAATGGTTTTTAACTTTCCCACAGGAAATGGACTGTTAGTAGGAGAGGCTGGGGGGGTGTTAGAAAAAACCTGCATGGGGAAGGGTGCGGCATCACAAGAAGGAGACCCAGGGACCAAGCACTTAGCGAGCATCTCCATTCATCACCTTACAACTGTCATCTCTAAAGATTATGAAGAGAAATATTAGGTGAATTCTGGGGAAAGACACAAGCTGACTTCCACACTGCAGGCACTATACAATTTGGACCTAAAACTAACAGCTTTACCTAGAACTCTGACAGAAAGGGCAAAATGCAGCAAAAGTTGCACATTTAGCCAGATTGGGTATATAACACTTTGTGGGTTTAAGTTTACAGATTAAGTTGAATTTAATGAATGGGCTGTGCCCTCAATTAACTCTTCTGAAATTCAGTTTTATTCTCAAGATACCATCCCTCCTCAGAAAAGTAGCTTTAATGTATAGGAAGAGTAGACAAGGCATAAAAAGAGGCTGCTGTCCTAAGGTTCACATCTTTCAAAATTCAAAAAATCAAAAGAAGATAAAATGACCAACTTTCCACCTCACAGACACAGATAGTGGCAAAGATGATGATAGAACCCATGTACATTATGCCTGGGAGCCACATGTCACATGATCACAAAGAAGCAAAGCACACACATGACATAATTACCTACTATTAGGTATTCTACTCATAAGAAATATTTAAAGCCCAGTTATAGCAGGCAATCACATTCTGTTTTGCATGTCAGATGATTAGGCAATAAGAACATTCTATAACTTTAGTGAAGAGGAAAAATATTTCCCACTGAATGAAAGTAATGATTCACAGAAAGCTGTGTATTCGGGCTGAGACAAATGGGAAGTGAGATTATTATGGGTTGTCTGCTAAAGGAAGAGGCTACATTCATTTTAAAGGAAACCGATCACCATCTGGTACAGCAGAATGTGGGAGGATGGCTCCTAACGCTGGCCCTGGACATCTGTCTCTTTCCCTGACATGAACCTTAAAGGCCACGGGTCTTTCCAGAAACTAAGAAGGCTCGCTTTAAACCACACACAGAGATTAGAAATCTAGAAGTTGACTAATGGTAAAGCATTAGGGTTTTCATTTAAAGTGGAAAGCTGATATGAACATAACATTTCACCCAAGAAAAATCAAGGACATTTTTATGAAGCTGAACTTAGTACTTTTTACCTTTTAGTTTAGAGAACTTTTTCAAGAGACTATAACAAATGATTCCCTCCCCAGCCCCAAAGATTATGTTTCTGAAAGTTCAAATCACAGAGTGGAGTATAAATATCACCTTCAATACATGCTTGTGCTTCCTTCAGCTTCATATTTTTAGCAATATATAACATACGTGACAGCTGCCCAAAGCTCCTAATTTTAATTTGTGGTACAGAGAGATATAGCAAAGGCTCTCCATCTTTATCAACTTCTTCTGACTTGACTGTTGTTCCACTAAAAAATGAAAAAAAAATTTTTTTTCTTAAAGGCTTAGGGTTACCTGAATGCCAGTAGAAGTTCTCAACACATTATTTCCATGTCTCATGATAAAATACAGAGAATATAAATAGGTCTTGTTAGAAGCTCATCTATTTTCCCATTTCATCCACTTTCAGGCCCTTAAATCCCCAAACTTCTTTAGCAATATGATATATCCAGGAAAAAAAATTTTTAAGCAATCTCCTCTGAATACCTATGTAAACTCAGTTTTGGGTTTTGTTTTTCTAATAATGCATTGGACATCCTTTTTAAAATCACTAGTTCTGTGGGAATCATTTATGTTTTGTGGATTTCCAATGTTATTTTATTTATAAAATTTTTACACCACAGTAATTAGTGGTTAGGAACTTTCTTGGCTACTCTGTTTCTGAGCCCCTCCAAAAAACAAAGTGCTATGAAAAAAGACAAACTAGATCCTCTCTGTGGATTATTTTCCCCCTTTAAATCCCTAATTTGGTATACTTTAGGATAACAAGCAGTTTTTCTAACTAGGCTTTTTCCTGATCAGAAATTGTTAGCTCTCTTAGATCAGTATTTTTCCCATTTTAACTTTTTTAGGTTGTCATTTCTAAAATATTAAGATTTTTTTCATGGCCATGATATATGTATACTACTTACAACATTACGTAAACTGCCCAGTTTTTCATTACATACTGATAATCCCTAGTAAAAGTGTCCACATCTGATATTTTTTTTATTTTTTAAATATGTATCTATTTATTTATTTGGTTGTACTGGGTCTTAGCTGAGGCATGTGGGGATCTAGCTCCCTGACCAGGGATGGAACCCTCACTCCCTGCTGTACTTAGTCACTCAGTGACGTCCGACTCTTTGCGACCCTAAGGACTATAGCCTGCCAGGCTCCTCTGTCCATGGGGATTTTCCAGGCAAGAATCCTGAAGTGAGTTGCCATACTCTCCTCCAGGGGATCTTCCCGACCCAAGGATCAAACCTGGGTCTCCTGCATTACAGGCAGATTCTTTACCGTCTGAGCTACCAGGGAAGCTCTGCACTGGAAGGCAAAAATCTCAGCCAGTAAACCACCAGGGAAGTCCCAAGACCTGCTATTTTAAATTGTAACACAGATAAACAGTTGTGAGATGCTGACAGTTCATCATAAAAGTAAATCGACAGACTCAGTCAATCTATTACTATTTCACTAAAATAGAAAGAGGGTCGAAACTGGGGGACGGGGGGTGTCCCTGGAACCTTATGTGGCAAAGGGGACTATGCAGATGGCTGACATTAAAGACTATGAGATGAGACAACTGCTCTGGGGTATCTAGGTGGGTCAATGTAATCAAAGGGATCTTCAGAAGAGGCAGGTAGCAGGGTCCAGTCAGAGATGGCAACATGACAATGGAAACAGGGTTCAGCGATGTGGGCCACAAGCCGAGGGATACAAGTGGCCTCTAGAAGCTGCAGAAGGCAAGAATGAAGGAACATAGCCCTGCCCACACTCATTTTTAGAAATTTTGTCACCTCCAGAACTGTAAGATTTAAATCCACATTGTTTTAAGCCATTAAGTGCATTGTAATTTGCTGCAGCAGCAACCAAGAAGGGAAGACAGGAGCTTTATCAGTCTCCCCCACTGCTCTGTTCCCGGGACCTTGACGAGGAACTGTGCACAGAAGGTGTTTGACAGGTGCACGAGGAATAAATGAAGGAGCAAAATGGTTTTAGGTTTGCCAGTGCTGGGCATAATTTACACAATGTTTATTTTCCCTGGAATGAAGCTTTTGAAAGAACTCCCTTAGGACTGAGGGGTGGTCTTAGAGGCCTGTACTGGAGCAGGGCCACTGGTGCAGAAAGGATGAGGAGAGGATGAAGTCACAGGCAGAATGAATACCCACAGGATCAAGCTCCTGAACTTGAGAAAGTGAAACTCCTGGGGAGACCAGGAGAATGGCAGGCCATGGGGACATGTTTCATTGTCCTGCCAGCTGAAGCCTGCAGCTGAACAGAGCCGGAGGAGCTAAAATGCCGGCGACCGAGAGGATTCTTAAAAAGCAGGCTCCCATTTCAGGCTTACACTCTCTAGCCCTGAAGACAGAGCTCTTTGGAAGAAAACTACTGTAGACATCTTGATAAGGTTAAGAAGAATGAAACAATAAATGAAATCCATCAACCTGATCAAGAGACTTTAAACTGGAATTGAGGAGGGAGCTAAAAATGCTCAGCTTATACAATAGAGAGCAGGAAAAATGTCTCATTTATTTAATCCCCAACGTCAAGTTACATGTCCAGAACACAGTAGTTACTCCACAGATATAAGTCTGAATAGTAACATAGAAATAAGGCTATAGTTGCGAAACTATTCAGTAATTCTCAGGGATGAGAAGCAAAGAGTTCAAGTAACAGAATTTCAGGCCACTGATCTGTGACTTTGAAATTTTATCAAAATAAAATAATCATTGTCTCATCAAACAATACCATTTTAAGGCTGGAGATCATGTGTTTCAGCCCTTAGTGATATTGATCAGAAGATTAAGGACCATAAAGGTATGAATTGAGTGTGAAACGTGCATTTCCAGTAGAGGAGGTGTCCTGCTCCAACGTCTTGATGTCTCATCTACTCAGAACTTATACCAGCATATAATTTCTCCCAAATCATTTATTTATAACAACTGAGACACAGCAGATAGTCATTCACAACTAACATACAGCAATATTAAAGCAGACATAATTCAAAAATCCTAGTTCTACCAGAGGGGAGGAAGAACAGGTAACATCATTTTCAATAAGTGATTCTGAATGCTTACCCAATTTAAAAAAAATATAGATACTAAGGGAGAAAGAGGAGGTGGAATGAACTGGGAGATTGGAACTGACACATATACACTGTTGATACTGTGTATAAAATAGACAACTAATGAGAACCTACTGTATAGCACAGGGAGCTCTACTCTGTGCTCTGTGGCGACCTAAATGGGGAAAAGTCCAATACAGAGGGGATGCATGTATACGTATAGCTGGTTTACTTTGCTGTACAGTAGAAACACATGGTAAAGCAATTATACTCCAATAAAAATTATAAAAAAGAAAAGAAAAAGGGCAAAGGACTTAACATACATAGCACTAACAGGGATTTACAGATGGCAAATAAGCAAATAAAAAACTATTCAAAAATAACTAGCAATCATACATATTCATGAACCGATTATTTTCAAATTCTTTTTCCATTTAGGCTATTGCAGAGTATTGAGCACTTTGCTGTCCACCTGAAACTAACACAACGTTGATAATCAACAATGCTCTAATATAAAACAGAATTGTTTTAAAACAAGAAAAAAATGCCTAAGCTACTCTGTAGAGACGCTAAGTAACTAAGTTCTGGGTATCACCCACAGATAGTGTCACCAGAGTGCTGTCACCTGTCCTTAATTTACAGTGATTTGGGGTTCATTCTGAAGTGTTGTAGGAAGATTATTAATCTCATCCTATGTGATAAGAACAAAAACAACTGGAAACAGTGATAAAAGAGACCTACGATTTCCATCAAAATGAAAGCAGAGATATTTCCTCCTCAACACTGAATGTGGAGAGATAATACAGGATGAACAGGTGCACCTCGGGAATGAGTCTAAAGGAGATAACAGAATCAGGCCAGTGCTGTGCTTATCTAGTCAACTAATAATCAACTGCACAAAAGGAAAGAAGATGGTGGATGAAACATAAAACTTCCTCATTGTGTGACTAAACTTCCTCATCAGTTTCGACGTCATATGCCAGCAAGTCTAGCTCAGAAGAAGGCTCATCACACCTGTGTTGACGGCTACAGAGTATGCTCTTGGGGATGCACAGCAGCTGAGAAGTAAGGCCACACGTAAAAGTGTGGTCTCCAATATATCTGCAGAGATCAGCAAAAGTTGGGGGAGTCATTTGGCTGCTTTAACAGAGTTTTGGTATAGATGAAATTGCCTTGCTTTGGAAGAAGAGGGCTGAGAGAATGAATAGCCCCAAGAAGACTCTGCCTTTGTTCTGAAACATCCAAGGATATTACTGTTTGGTAGAAACATGTCTGGAAACTCCAGGCTTAAATCCTGATGATGACTTGGGTATCCACGTGGTCTTACAGATATGAATCTTGATGAGGGGGCTTCCTCCACTTTAAATAAATGAATAAATGTGTTCTAAGGCCCTATGAACCAAAGAGCAAAGAAAGAGGCAGAGGGACTGTTTAATTAATATTATTCTTGCCATTGAGGGCATCGCTGGTTTACATCACGTGATGTGCTGCTGGATGGACCAAACACCACGTGACTTTGGGTGCTGAAGGTCCCTTGGTTTAGGGGATAGAGCACAGAGTGAATCAGGACCTGGATGTGAGAGCATTTGGTATTTTCCTTCACTTCCTCATAGTTCGGTAAAGAATCTGCCTGCAATGCAGGAGACCCAGGTTCAATTCCTGGGTCAGAAAGATCCCCTGGAGAAGGAAATGGCAACCCAGTCCAGTGTTCTTGGCTGGAGAATTCCATGAATAGAGGAGCCTGGTGGGCTACAGTCCATGGGGTCGCAAGAGTCGGACATGACCTAGCGACTAAATGACGATGAACACCAAAATCTCAGCTGTATCTTTTGCCTTCTTTGGGTCAGTCAGTATCTACCTGGTATCCATCAAGACACAAAGGAATAGTTTCCACCCTATGCAGCAATGGCTACTATCACACCTCTCTCATTTCTTCCATCATCAAAGAGATCATCAACCAAGGTCAGAAACAGGAATGACAAATAGAAACACTGGCCCACCGAAGAGCTGCATGGTAAACTTGACAGAAGCAAGACAACAAAGGGGTAGCTGGTCCAAAACATACATGGTGTCAAAATGTCCAAACATCCTGCTTGACGCTACACTGAACTCCGGTGAGAGAAATAAAACACTTTGGGAGAAAGTGACCATTAGCACAGTTAAACATAAAATATAATTTAAAAAAAAGATTTCTGAAAATTCAGAGAGAAAACAGACCATGATATCAGAACCAAAGCGCCCTTGAAATACAGTTCAAGAATGATTTTCCAGGTACTTCCCGGGTGGTCCAATGATTTAAGACTTCCAGTTAAGGGGTACAGGTTTGATTCCTAATCAGGGAGTTAAAATCCCACATGCCTTGGGGCCAAAAACCCAAAACATAAAACAGAAGCAATATGGTAATGAATTCAATAAAGACTTTAAAAAAAAAAAGAATGATTTTACAGTTCTAAAAATTAACTCTGAGTTTATGCTCAAAAATAATCCCAAATGGAAAAGGCATGTATAGCAAACTTTGACCAGAGAACTGTTTTTCATAAGATCAGACTTTAAAAGTTCATATGCAAAACTAAAGAGGAACAAAGGAAGAGGGTCAGAATGCCTAAAGTGACACATAAACTGAAGGTGACCCCAAAGAAAAGAATACATGAATTTACATATATTTATCATCTACAATGTACACTTACAGAATACATTTTATACAAGTATAATATGGACAGAGGAGCCTGGTGGGCTACAGTCCACGGGGTTGCAAAGAGTCAGACATTACTGAGCGAATTTACTTACATAATTATATTTATATAAATGTATGTAATTTATATAAAATATATATTTAGCTATGATCAAAAGAGATAAATTGCTAGCCTGCTGTTTGAGGTGGAGGTAGGATTTTTTTTTTTTTTTTGAATCTCAGATTTGGAAGGTTCTCATTTAAGGACAATGCTAATTGTTAAGAAGTCTTGTCCTTATATTAAGCAAAATATACCATTCTCCCTTTGCTGCCCCACAGATTTTACAGATTTAAATAGCAGAAGGGGTTTTGTCTTTATCTCAGGTCATGAAACCAATGCCTGGTGGCATCTGGCAGTTTGTGTGAGTGGAAAGACCAGTCACAAAGCAACAGCAAATGTTGGAGAGTGCAGTGACCTGGAAACACATTCCCTATCAAAAGAAAATTCAAATGTAAAAATTAGATAAACAGCGTATTGGCTAAACTACACATCCTCAGATTTCACCCAAGTGCCTCCAGGTTTCCGCGATTTCTGAGATTCACACAGGTTAAGCGATTTGCCTTAAACCTACAACCAATCAATAAAAAACATGCAACCAAAGACATTAAATTCTAGAAGCAATTCACTGGCTTACCTGACAGTATAGCCTGATCCAAATGCTGAGGGGTCCAAATTTGTTTTCCATTCCAGTGGTTCTACAAAAACATAGTTTGCCTCTTGGGGATATTTATAGATAAAACTCTCCACAAAATAATAATTTCCTTCACTATAGCCTCATTGAGAGGAGTAACTTCCAGGGTCTTAGCCCCATACCCTGCAGCAGTCCACTGCGCAGACCTGGTCAGTGCCACGCCCATGGGATCCCACGATGCTCAAACCTGAGCTCAGCACACACACTGCATCAGAGTAGAGAGAGAGAGACAATAGCATCCATATTCCTAGAGGAACCGTTCTCATTTTCAAGATTTTAAGCTAGTACTTACCCAACCCACATTCTGCTTGTTCATCTTAGAGACAGATTTTTTTTTGTTAATTATCCAATTGCTCTTCAAGTCAATAAAATAGTTAATGTTCCCTGAACCAGCTTTAAGTAAAACTGACCCAAGGACATAAGGATTTTCCAGTATCTGCCTGCCCTGGAATGAATAACTTCTTTCTCATTTTCAGCCTAAGACAGAGAATTCCAGTCAGAAAATAGAAACAGAAAAGTCCAAGAGCAGAAAAAAAAAGAATCGGAGGAGGCACAGTTTCTGGTTTGCAGCTCTGCTGGGGCCAGTGATTATAAGAGATGCTCTTTGAGCTGGGTCACACGTTGTTTAGAATTATGCTATTAAACTGAATTCTGTTATTCTTTGTTGTAACATATATCTGTATTTGTGCAATGATGGCTGATGAAAGTTCCCCAAATTCCATCAGAATTCATAAAAAATGGAATAAGAACATTAAGTAAAATAGAATTTTTTTTCTGAAAATCGGTAAGGTACATACATATTGATGGTATTAGTCAACATATATGAGTAATTCAAATTCCATACTCCCTGCATATATCCTGCCCAGAATATTTTATCATAATTCATAACTTGCTTAAGAGCAAATGTGAGCATGAATGAGAATCTTTTTAGCCTGTTTATCTAAATTGATTATCAGAGGATTCTAGCATTAAAATGTAAAACAAATTGAAATAAATTTCACTTTCAATAAAATTAGCCTTTAAAAGAGGTATTTGAAAACATAACATTATCTGCACACTTAAATAAGAGCCAAGTTAATAATAAGTCCTGATATTACTATATTATGGAACTTTGTCTTTTTTTCAGATAATCTATACTTGTTTACTTTCTCATTGGCAATTAACACTGATCATTAAAACCTTTCACCTGGAATAACTGAACAGTTTAAAAGTTAAATAAAAAATATAATTAGCTTCCTGCTTCTCATAATTAATACAAAAGCTCAGAACCAAGATTTTATAGAAATGGTTTGGAGATTTTACTTTCCTTCCTGTTGTTATATCTTCAATCTAGATCAGAGGTCCTCGACTGGGCAGTATTGGCTGCTGAACAGCAGTGAAGAAGTATTGTACAGATGTTTTATTATCAAAACAATAGGGGACATTGTGAGCACTTAGTGATGAAGACTGAGAATGCCAGATGTCCTGCCATGTGCAGGACGGTTCCCTAGAAGGAAGAACTATGATGCAACCGCCAACATTTAGCACGTAACCAATTTCAGATAATTCATACCTGAGCCTACAACCTATTGCTACTTTACAAATAATTACAAAGGATTTTTCACAGTTTAAATATGCATTGAATTTTCCAGAATTGAAACTACCATATAAATCAAAGGATGGTTGTAAATGCTTATTTTATTTGGACCTTTACCAGGAGGTCAGCATTTTGCAAAATCTTATCATTGATTGAAATTCTAGTCACACAATTTAAGTCTGTGACATGACTGTATTTGGGGCCACTGCATACACAGCAATTTAACATAAGGCTGGAGTAATTGATTTTGTTGTTCAGTCACTAAGTTGTGTCCAACTCTTTGTGACCCTATGGACTTCAGCACACCAGGCTTCATTATATTCTGCTACCTGAGCATTTGCATGCTGATATATTATTATAATTATCTTATTTTATTTTACAGTTAGAGCACCACTGAGATTTAAAACTATGATTTTGATTTCAGAAGAGTAAAGTTAGCATTGCAAAATATTATAAGATGCAAGTATTGGATCAGAAAAAGTTTAGAACAATATAATATACATACATACACATAATATACATATACAACATATGTATATCTGTAAAAATGCTAGTGAAATAAAATGAATACCAAAAATGTATAAATTTGTTCTGTGCATTCATTTTAGTATTCCAGTTTCTATTGCTAGATTCTGAACACATAAGCAAGCGCTGATGTTTATGTGTGACACTCCTGAATTTCCCAACACTATGAAAGAAAGTGCAGATAGATCTATTTCATATGGAAAGGCTCAGGTGGATGGTTCTGTTTGTTTTTAAACTAAAGGTAAATTTGTTTCAGTTTATAAAGTTATTATTTAAATCATTTCCTTCTTGCACCTTTTAAAAAAAAATTTGAAATTACATAAGGCTATAGCAGTCCACATACCAGATAACTAATTTTCTGGAAGACACTTAAAAAGGAGCTAAGAAATGCAAAAAGTTTTTTTTTTTTATCATGATAAATTTTTCTACGAACGTGTGTAACATATTTGACACTATTCAAATTGCTTTTCTGAGAATAAGAAACCCAGGAGCTGCAGCAATGGACAGGTTTGACTTAAGAAGGCCTAAGAAAAAACTGGGGCTTCCCTGGTGGCTCAGTGGTAAAGAATCTGCCTGCCAAGCAGGTGATACAGGCTCGATCCCTGGGTCGGGAAGATCCCCTGGAGAAGGATCTCCAGGAGTGGCAACGCACTCCAGTATTCTTGCTGGGTTAACCCCACGGACAGAGGAGGAGCCTGGCAGGCTACAGTCCACGGGGTTGCAAAGAGTTGGACATGATTTAGTCAATAAACAAATGAGCCTATGACCATCCAGAAGACAAGCACAATATTATTAGAATTAGTATTAGGGGAAAAAAAGTGGAACAGAATAGCAAAAGAAAGACCATGTATAAAAGATTTTTTTTTAAGGCTTTGCAGACCCAACTGAGTTTTTAAAAGAAAAAACAGGTAGTCTTGTATTTTTTTTTCTTAAGTATGAGAATTTCTAATCACCTCTTACTGTGCAAGGAGAACAAAAGCTACAGCATTTATTCCTCTAATTCCAGTAATGTTCCAAAAATTTAACACTATTTTTTTTTTATCAAGATAGGTTGATGAGACGTTTACACCCAGTGCCAATCCATGAGATCTTAGGGCCTGAGAACCATGGTTACAATGAACATACGTGAATATATAGTACTTATTTTGAGTTAAACCAAGATTTTGAAATTTAACAATGACAAGGGAAAAGGTTTTTGTGCACGTTTGTTTCCATAAAGTGAGAAATCACTTTACACTCATATTGTCTACTCATCAACAGTTTGTTTTTTCTTTTTAAAGGTCCGTTGCAAGCCTCCAGTATCATTTATAAAATAAAACCATTCGTGAATAACTTCTGGAACACCTGAGCAGAAGCAAAACTCAATTCTTTACGAGACTAGGGAATATAAGCGTCCACTCTTAAGATCTAGCGGGTTAGGAGCAGTGCCTGCGCTGACGTCCAGAGAACGAGGGTAGCAGGCGATGAAACCTGCAAAAAGATTGGTTTCAGGGCTGACAGGAACCGAGCCCTGGAATAAAAACAGACCCGATATGGAGATGCGCAAGGATGGCACCAGCCGGTCCTCGAACTGAGTAAAGTCGAGTCCAGTATTTGCGCGGGAGGCCGCGGTCCTGGGCTGGGAGGACGGAGACAGGCGCGAGGAAGCGGCAGCGAAGACGCACGGAGGTGGAGGCAAAGCTGCGGAGACGGAGCGGGGAGAAGGGAAGGCAGGCCAGGAGCAGCGGGAGCGGCAGCCGGGGAAGGGGGAGGTGGATGCGGTCCGGGCTGGGGGCTGCAGAGTCAAGGTCCCAAGCCCGGGAGGAGCAGGGTGTCCGCGAGGAAGGGACTGGACGGGATGGGAGAGACGCGGAGGGGGCGGATACCGGGTCCGAGGGGAGGAAGGGAAGCCGGGAGGGGACAGAAGCGAGGCCTGAGCGCGGCTCCTCAACTTCTCCATCCCCGCGGACTGCTGCAAAGACTCCAGCGCCCGCCGGTCGCACTCACCGCAGCACCCGGCTCAGCACCCTGCTCCGCCCGCGCGCCCGCCGGTTGCTAGGACGCCGG
>SJXQ01013078.1:4638-171240 GCA_006408695.1 Aepyceros melampus | reverse complement strand
CCCGCGCCGCCTTGGAGACAAACGCGCTCTGTACTTCTCTCTTCTCCAGCAACCAGAGGTCGCGTCCTCCTGGCTCCACCAGGTGGGAAACCTTCCCTAACGCGCGGTGAGAGGTTTTAGCAGCAATTTCACGGTAGAACCGAAAGCAAATAGAAAATAGTCATTGGAAACGCCGTTTTGTTTCCCCCTAGGCTTCTAGACAGAAGTCCCATCGCGTTCCTTGAGGAGTTCTGTGTACCCGAAATCTTTCCTGGGTTCTGAAAAATAGTACAGGGCCTCTTACAGGATGTTTGAGATGCACATTTTTCTCTCCAGAAAGCAAATAAACTAGAATTCTAGGATATTAACTGGAAAAGCAGAAACTGCTCTTGGATATTCTCGTTCGTAGAACTAGAATGAAATGAGGACATTTCCCCATATTTCTAAATGCCTTTCGCCTCTGTGTGCCAAGATGACTTTGACCCCACCAGCAGACACTCTACCATCAGGAGTTGTTGTTAAGTCTTATTGGGTTAAGTCGTGTCTGACTCTGTGACCCCATGGGCTTTAACTCTGCAGGCTCCTCTGTCCGTGGGATTTCCCAGGCAAGAGTACCGGAGTGGGCCGCCATTTCCTTCTCCAGGGGATCATCCTGACCCAGGGATTGAACCATGTCTCCTACGTTGGGAGACGGATTCTTTACCACTGAGCCATCTAGGAAGCCCTCTAACAGGAGACCAACCTTGAAAAACCAGAGGGAGGGAGTGGAAAAAAGGAAAATATTTGATGGGTGAAAAAAAAAAAAAGAGGAGGAATGAGCGGTGTACTGTCTTGGCTGATGGAGTGTTTGGGGACAGCCCAGATAGTTGGGGGGGTGGCGGGAGGGAGGGAGAGAGACAGTGTTAAGGAACTAGAACTGGATTGTTTTTCGTTAAAGCCAGTAGGTCTGTGAGGATGTCAAGTGTCACATGTGAGGGTAGTATGTTGTTGCCACTCAAAAACAGCTTTCTGCAGACACAGAGAAATCAGGTTGATGGTGGCCTTTGCTTTGGGTTCTTATCTTCTCTTTTTGAGATGGTGAAACTTGTTAGGAGTGAAATCTTTCTGCCTGAAGGGACCTCCCTTCCAGAGAAGCCTAGAGTTGCAAGCACCAGAAAGGAAGATATGTGCCAGTAGGTGTAAGGGGCCCAATAAAAAAAATTTTTAATGGTGGTAAGATTACATTCAGGAGCACAGGATCACACCTGTAGAGCTGAAGCATGGTGAAGGTCAACAAGCTGAGGGGAGCCACCTTTCAGAGGCATGAAGCTTCTGGTATTCATTTCACTTATGGATTTTAATCAGCTGTAGAATATGAGAACACATTTACTGCTCCCACTGTAGAAACTGGCCAGAAATTTACAGAGTGCTGGACAGTGGACCTTGGTTTGCAAAGCAGAAACAAACCAGCACCAACCAAGGTGTGAGCATTAGCCAAATTCATGCCAAGTCAGAATCTATCATTGCTTAATCCTGTTCCAAATTGGAATTTATTAGCTTCAAGATAAAAAAAAAAACTTCTAATAATATTTAAATTTATAGAATTCCCAGCGGGCTTCTTCCAGTTTTTTTCTCGCCACGTGGAAGCACTAACTTGGCTGACCTTCAGCTCTCAGCTTAACTGACCATTTCTCAGGGTACGCACCAACCCACCTAAAGAAGCCTCCCAGTAGAACTTAACTCCTCTTAGTCTTTTTGCCTGTCTCCTGCCACTGCAGTCAGCACCATGAAACAGGGACCTTTTCTGTTTCCTTCCAGTGTGTATCCCTAAGAGGTGGAAGACAGACTGACCTGCAGAAGGAGCAAAATTGATGAATCATCTGACCGAAGATGGCTTGCTACCTGACATTTTTTGTTGAACCAGGAAGCAGACAGGTAAGGCCCAAGTTTCCCTGGACACACTTGATAGAACCAGTTTGATGATTCTGAGTGGCTGTGTTATGGAAAAGAGCTTTCAACACTGAGGGCGCACAGGTGTTTGCTGTAGCAGAGGGCTCTCCCAGCATTGCCTGCAGCTGAAACATGACCCAGTTTTGTCCAGTGGAACT
The DNA here is from genome assembly GCA_006408695.1 of Aepyceros melampus. Classification (NCBI taxonomy): domain Eukaryota; kingdom Metazoa; phylum Chordata; class Mammalia; order Artiodactyla; family Bovidae; genus Aepyceros; species Aepyceros melampus. The sequence goes on along the minus strand of SJXQ01013078.1, from coordinate 169,174 downwards.
TCAGAGAAAGTCTGCCATGGGCATCTGAGAAAGGTTGGAACATTTTCGGCTAAATAAGCTCTCTGTGAAACCATCCACCCCAGCTCAGAGTGGCTTAGCTCCCCTGATACACAGTAAACGTTGAGGCACAGATTCCATGTAAGCATTTGCTGCTGCTGCTGCTAAGTCACTTCAGTCATGTCCGACTCTATGCGATCCCATAGATGGCAGCCCACCAGGCTCCCCCATCTGTAATTCTCCAGGCAAGAATACTGGAGTGGGTTGCCATTTCAAGCATTTGCTAGGATTGCCTAACAAGGTACCATTGACCTTAAACAAAAAAATATATTGTTTCACAGCTCTAGGAGCTCAAAGTCCAAAATCAAGGTGTTGGCAGGGTTGATTCCTCCTGAGGGCTGTGAGGGAAAGATCTGTTCTGGGCCTCTCTCCCTGGCTTGTGACGGCCATCTTCATGTCTTGGGATGTCCTCTCTGTACACCTGTCTCGCAAAAGGCCCCTTTTCCAAAGACAATCATCATGTTGGACTAGGGTCCGTCCTCATTAACTCATTTTAACTTGCATTACCTCTGTAAGACCCTATCTCCTACAGGTTTGCATTCTGAGGAACGAGACTTCAGCATATGAATAGGGAGGGGAGGACACAGTTCCAGACATGGCATTCTGTAAACAGGGGAGTCAGTGGGTTTCAGGGGCCCATTCATCTGTGTTAGGGTTGGGCCCCCCTGGTGTGGGGCAGCCAACAGGAGCATATACAGGCCAGAATCAGGAGAAGGTTGGTCTGAGTGTCTGATACCTCAGTCCGGAAAGGACTGACAGTGGAACCTCACAAATCTAGCCGAAAAGTACAATCACTGTATTGTGCAACAATGGAGTTAAGTCTCATGTGGGGACAAGATCTCCTGTTAATGGAATTTTTCAGACTTCAACAGAATTCTGATGGTGGGACATTTGCATGAAGTCTGATGAAGCTCTAAAAGCCAAATTCCCCAGGTCCAACCTTTGTTTAGAGACAGAAACCAACCATTTAAAGAATGGCAGCCTCAGCTGATGGACTATGGACCAAGTCTATGGTCTGGAAATGAAATAGCTCTTTCTGTGTACATTCTAACTTCCTGGACTTTCATTTATTTGATAAATTTTTTTTTTTTTTTTTTTGGATACTGGTATGTGCCGCCAGGCACTCTGTTCACAGAACTGGGTTGTCCAGTTCCAGTTCTGGAAAAAAAAAAAGGGAGGGGGTCTGTTAAACTCTATTCAAAATCCCTGGAGTAAGGCCCCTAGCAGGGAGCACAGTAAGCAAAGAGGAAAAGAGGTTGCAAGGTGGGCAGTCACAGAAGGTAGTACCTTGAAGCCATGATGAAGAGGCAGATTGTATTCCAAGAGCAAATGAAAGTTATTGGAGGGTTTTAAGGAAAGAGTGGCATGATCTGATTCATGTTGCTAAGAAGTCTAGCTGTTGAGGTGCAAGAGTAGAAGCAGGACTACTATTAATAACCTACCATCGTGGTCAGGCCCCTAAGAAACGGTCCAGGATGGAGAGAGGCCTGTGAAGGATGCACTGAGGAACCCTTCCAGGGGAGTGACGGCAACAGGACTGGATGGGGAGAAAAGCTAAATTGCCCTGGGTCTGGGATGGCCCTACAGGGTTTTCCCATATTAAGGCGAGGGGACTGGTGGCCCTTTGTATCTCGTTATCTTTACATTTTCTACCCTCACATCCAAATCTTTATTCATTTGTTAATCTCCACTACACACTAAGTTCATCTTTTTGTCTTCCAGTGTTACTGACATATTTACATACAGCACTGTGTAAGTTTAAGGTGTACAGCATCCTGACTTACATCATAGAATGATTGTCACAGTACATTATCACAATGTCTTATTGTCATAAGTTTAGTGAAAATTCAATCATTTCATATAGATATAAATTGTAAAAATAGAGAACAATTTTCCCCTTGTGATGAGAACACTTAGGGTTTACTCTCTTAAGAACTTCATACATAACCTACGGCTGTGTTAATAATATTTATAATGTTGTACATTACATTACTAGTAGTTATCTGTCATAACTGGAAGCTTGTATCTTTCGACCACCTTCATCTAACTCCCCTCCTCTCACCCTCTGCCTCTGGTAATCACAAACCTGATCACTTCTTCTATGAGTTTGCTTCCTTGTTTTGGAAGTGTAATTGGCCTGCAACATTATGGGTACATATGCTCAGTGGTGTCTGACTCTTTGCCACCCCATGGGCTATAGCTCACCAGACTCCTCTGTCCATGGAATTCTCCAGGCAAGGATACTAGAGCAGGTTGCCATTTCCTACTCCAGGGGATGTTCCTGACCCAGGGATTGAAACTGAGTCTCTTGTATCTCCTCTATTGGCAGGTGGATTCTTTACCACTGCACCACTTGTGAAGTTCTATCTACCAGTATGGCATTGGTTTAAACAGATACAGTGTATCCATGGGAAGGACTGTTACACAGCTGTTTTGGAAGAGTGAGGGAAATCAGTGTTTATTGTGTGTGTATCCACATTGCTTTGATTACTGTAGCTTTCTTTGTAGTATAATTTGAAATCAGAGTGTGATACCTCCAGCTTTGTTCTTCTTAAGATTATTTTGATGATTCGGGATCTTTTATGTGTCTGTACAAATTTTAGAATTATTTGTTATAGTTCTATGAAAAATGCCATTGATATTTATAGAGATTGCATTGATTCTATAGGTTTCCTTGGGTAGTATAGTCATTTTAACAATATTAATTTTTCTAACCCATGAGCACAGTATATTCTTCTGTGTGTTTGTGTCATCTCCAGTTTCTTTCATCAGTATTTTATAGTTTTTGTTTATAAACCTTTTACCTCCTCAGGTGGGTTTATTCCTAGGTATCTTACTGTTTATGATGTGATGGTAACTGAAATTGTTTTCTTAACTTTTCTTTCTGATAATTAGTCACTAGTATATACAAATGCAACAGATTTCTGTATATTAATTTTATATCCTGCAAATTTACCAAATTTGTTGATGAGTTCTAGTAGTTTCTTGATGGTGTCTTTAGGATTTTCTCCGTATAATATTAATATCATGTCATCTGCAAACAGTGACAGTTTTACTTCTTCCTTTCCAATTTGGATTCCTTTTGTTTCTTTTTCTTCTCTGGTTGCCATAGCTAGGACTTTTAATACTGTGTTGAATAAGAGTGGTGACAGTGGGCCATCCTTGGTTTGTTCCTGATCTTAGAAGAAATGTTTCAGCTTTTTACCATAGAGTATGATGTTAGCAGGACAGGGAGGCCTGGCATGCTGCAGTCCATGGGGTCACAAAGAGTCAGACGTGGCTGGGCCACTGAACAACAACACAAGATGTTAGCAGTGGGCTTGCCATATATGGCCCTTGTCATGTTGAGATATGCTCCTTCTATACCCTCTTTCTGGGGGAGTTTTAATCATAAATGGATAATAAATTTTGTCAAAAGCTTTCTCTGCACCTATTGAGATGATACAATTTTATTCTGCAAATTGTTAGTGTGATGTATCACATTGATTGATTGAAGATATTGAACTATCCTTGCATCTCTGAGATAAACTCCACTTGATCATGGTGTGTAATCTTCTTAATGTATTGTTGAGTTTGGTTTGCTAATACTTTGTTGAGGATTTTTGCACCTCTTCACCTGTATTGGCCTGTGATTTCTTTTGTGTGTGTGTAACATCACTCTTTGGTTTTGGTATCAGGATGATACTGCTCTTGTAGGATAAGCATGGCCAGCTTCTTATTTGTCCCCGGTCTTCACTATTTCCTTCCTGAAGTCCCCCTCTAGCCCTTTAGGTGAGAAAGGACAGTGAAAGGAAAAGTAGAAGGACAAGGAGTCTCTATAAATTGTCCTGTCAAAAACTAACTCTGCATTCTTTGCATTAAGCCTGATCTGGCTCTTTCTCTTATGAATGTTTTTCTTGGGATTTCAAAAATCTTGCAGTGTTGGTGTCCTTCTCACTGTATTTTGCACCATCCCTAAACAAGCTTCTTCCTCTAACTTTATTCCTGGGAATCTAGCTGTTCATACATTTACTTTCTGCTGAGGTTTTATAGCTGCCATCCCACCTCCTCCAACCCCCGCTGTATTTTTCACCCACAGCCAAAATTTGACCCATAGGAAGCACTCATACATTATCTGCTCAACTAACTCTGCAGGTCCGTCCTGTCACAATTGAGACTTTCCTCAACTGTACTCTGCATGTCTCTCATCCCCCAGGCTCATCCACTGTCTCCTCCCCCACTCACAGCTGCACAGTATGAAGGACATGTATTAAGCTCTCTAAGTAGTCTTCTTTAAGTCCCTCTTCTTCCTTCCTTCTAAACTGAGGTTGAAGGGCACGTGAACAGAAAAGAGATGGCCAGCACAGCTCTCTCCAAAAAGCTCTTCCCTGGAAATCCACTCATTTCCCTTCTATAACTTCAATATGGGTGAGGCAGGAAATTGACTTTCCAGTTATAACCTCTACAGTTTTACATCTCAGCCTAGTGCCTTACTCTGGAATAAATTATCTATTGTATCTCGAATCCTAATGTCTTGATGAGTGAAACAATTTTAACATATTATTTCTTAGTTGTATGTTCAAATTGTGGATGATGTACAGAACAAATCAGTACTATACATTGCCTCAGAAAGTGGATGGATGGGGAAGAATTATAAATGTTTTTGTTTCTATACCTTATCTTTTGGTGTGTTGCAATGAGCCTGTGTTCCTATAGTAAATGATTAGGACCATGTAAGAAACAATAGACATAGAATGCATGAGTAAATTTAAATTCTTTATACAGATAATTCAAATTTAGGCCATATATCAACTGTCATTTCATATGCATCAAACAAAATGATTTTTATTCTAAGGTAATAAAAGTGTGGGATTGCCTTAAACATTTGAAAACACAAAAGTGTTTTCTCTGATCTTTATCTCACATTTACATGTTGTGCAATTGATTGGCCTTTAATGAATGAGAAGATAAAATAAGAGAAGTCTCTAATTGAATGGGAGGCAGTGGGGACTAGAGCTAGTATGTTGTATGCTTCATTTCCATATAAGTGAAAAATGAAAAATAAACCCAGAGAGGTGCATTCTCTTATCAGTTTGAGCCACATCTATAATAATGATAAAAACTGGTCTGTAGGATTAATTAAACCTAAATTTCTAATCAAATATGTGCATAGTGCACATCACCAAAACCCACAAAAATGACAGTGAGGAAAGAGAATGGAGGGAAGATGAAATGAGTGAAACATACCCACAGAACATGGGTAATAGAAAACAGAAGGGTTGAAATGGCTTAACCGAGAGGAGAAAGCTGCATCCTAAAAGCTTGAAGGGATCAAAGCCAATAAAAATAAAATATTTGCAGAAAAATGGACCCTGGAAAAACTCAGAACTTGGAGGCATCTCTGAAGGTGCAGAGTGGACTGAAAACAGGAAGACAGCTTGAAAGCCTTGTTCAATGAGTAGCTAGACATATAAATTTTCCCCCAAACCTAAAGGTTTATCACTCAGAGCACCAGGAACAGCTGAAAACACTGTACGGAAATCATGGAACTAAGGAAATTGGGCTCCCAATTACACACACACACCCTCACCTTTACCCTCCCTGCTGTCTCCTGGCCCCCTTCTTCACACTGGCAACCCGAGGTCTATTTTCAGGCAGGCCTGACGCTGACCAGCATGGACACAGAGATCAACAGGTGCTGACACTTGAGAGTTCTTCCAATCAAATAGACAAGTGTTGCAAGAGGGGACGTGTGGGTAGCAGGGGGCAGGAATGGTGCCAACAGAATTATGCCCTCTACTTCCAAAGTAAGAAGTCAACAATAATTCCTAAGAAAGGAAAACCAAGCCATAGCAGTTTAAGGATGTTATTTAGAAATTTAGAAACATTGAGCAATACCAAAGATGAGTAAGAGTCTTGCCCATCTCTGTGATTTTTATGGAAAGAAAAGAATTCAATCAATTTCTCAAGAAGAACCAGGGCCAACCACTTTGTGGAAAGCTTGTGCTCCATATCATCCATCACACAGACTTAGAGACACCCAGTCCTGATGAACTCGGACGTCAGAAGAGGCGCGGCTTCTGTGCCAAGTAACTAGCGCTATAATACTGCTGCGTAACCCAGCATCCACTCAGTAGTCCACATGAATCCATACTTGCACTCACAGGCCTGTAGGTCAGGTGCAGCTTCTTGCAGCTTGGCTCATCTAGATCTAGATGAGGCCGGAGTAAGACTCTGGTTCAGGCTGTGCCTCTAGGCTTGGTTCCAGGCTGTGAAACCTGTTCCACGTCTCGTTCCAGAGCTCAGGCAGAGGGCCAGGGGCTATGTATGGCATGTACTTGTCATCGTGAATCACTTTCATGAACATTCCAACTGACATCCCATGCACTGTGTCAACTGACATCCCATGGATCCAAAAAATCACATGGTCAAGCCCAAAGCCAGAGGCTGGGGAGCTGTTATTTGCCTGCTATGAACCCATGGCCAGGGTGTAGATAATCTGACACCACTTCAGCAGATTGAAGAAATCGCTAGAACTGATAATCCAGTCTACCAGCACACCTTCCTCAGTATATCATTCACAAGTGTGTTTTGATGTTGGTCTTCATTCCCATTACAGCATCATGGTAGTTCTGTCACCTTATCATATTCTCTGTCGTCTAGCAGGCAAATCTAGGATTGTATTCAAATAATTTAAACACATTGTAATCATGTGTTTAAAAAAAAGAATAGGATGAACAGCTTAGAGAAGTGTTCTGACTTGTCTCTATTTTTATGCAGTTATTTTGAGTCTTTAAAAATCTGTTTCTAAATTAGTTTGTTCAAAGTCTCTCTTTTTGTTTTAAACTCTCTCTTTTATCTAAATAAGAATACAGAATACCATTAAAAAAAATGTACCCCATTTTATGTCAGGTAGCAGTTGGTCCCTATTCTGGATTTTTAAAAAGTAGAAACTCAGAGCAAAATACACTGGAATGCAGGGAAAGTTATTTGATATAGAAAATGTGTAGTCTAGCCAAGAAGTGATTACTCCAGAAATCCTCATGGAGAATAAAGGATTTAATGTGAGACTTGATATTTTGGAAAAACAAACTGAGGATTAATAATATCCGGGTGATGTCTCCCAAAAACACCAAAGGAAACAGTGAAGACGTCTTAAAAGAATGGCTTCCAGATGCCTAGTAAATCATGTGTCTCTACCGAATGAGAACATGACTAAAGGGGGATATTACTTATTTTGAGAAAAGAAGCATTCTTTGAGTGACTAGTCGTCTTTTGCCCGTCAACTCTGTAATACTATTAAAGATCTAAAAGCCAAGAGTATTATCCTTTTCAAATAATGAAATGATGGATACATTATTTGCAATGAAAATTAGCTTAACTGCACAGTGTGATTTATTTGTAAGAAAATAAGTAAGTTAGGGTTTTATGGTGAGATGAATTGTCTTCTTTGGTGACTGGAATACATCTCGGAGTTTTGTAAGGTGGAGGAAGGATGATTGTAAAAAGAGAGGAGGGGAAAACCAGGATGGGGCTCAGTGCTTCAGAATACATTTAGGTACATTTCAGAAATAATTTGTAATCTGGAAACTGATTTCCTATAAGCATCTAGACTCACAGACCCTTTTTCAAGAGTTCATGTGTTCCCAGTTTGGAAGCCACTCACTTGGTTCACTGATGGAGTGTCTTGGGCCCCTTTTTCCTCTGCCTTTTGCTGTCTTAAGTCACACCCTCCAGTAGGCTCCAGCATGGATCTGCACCAGTCACAATGTGCCAGAACCCATTCGCTTTCAGAGTTAGGGTCCTGAAGAGCAGTTATTGAGGTCACTGGCATTGGTTTTCCATATTGAAATCTTTCTTTGACTTTCTCAGTGATTCATAGTCTTATGCCTGTAAAATTACCTGGCAAGTGTTTGGGCTCGAAGCAGTTCTTCTCTGGGTTTTGTCACTGGATGAAAAAGCAACAGCAACAGCAACAGGAATGAAACTAGTCTCTAGGGATGACAAACAGATTGTAATCCGATATCATAGAACAGAAATTAGAATGCTTACATTCTCTCTGAGGGCTATTGCATTTACTCAATTACATTTCCTATAGAGGATTTTAAACACAAATGGGCCATTTTGTAATTTCCATGGATATTAAGTTCTTAAGGTAGAAAAAGGGGGAAAAAAGGAAGTCTAAATGAACTAAATTAATCTTCTATTTCCTTCCTAACTGACAAATCAGCTGAAAGAGGCAGAAGCACGATTAATAAACCATATGCAATACTTTGCCAGTTGTCATTTGAGGAAACTGTTTTTTCTCCTGTCTTATTGATTACCTAAGTGTTATAATAACATTACAGGAGCTTTTTGGGATTAGGAAAGCCATGATGATTTTTTCCCCCTCTTTTGCAAAAGTGTCTACTTCCTCAACTTCTGTAAGCTCACTCTGTATTAGTTAAGATTAGGTTCTGGTGTGAGAAACAGAGACTCCAAAAACAGTGGCTTACAGAGGACAGAATTTTATTACAACAATAGTCTGCAGCAGCAGTCAACTCTGCAAAGTCCTAGGGGATTCCGGCTCCTCCTCTGCTGGGCAGGACTCACATTTCCAAGGTCTCCCTCCTCTCCAGCATGAGGCCACTTTGCAGCCAACAGGAGGGAAGAAAGCATGAAGGGGGGCAAAGGTCATGCACTGGCTTTCTTTTAAGGAAATTGCCATGCCACAGTTCTACTTATATCTCAGGGGCCAAAATTAATCACATGAAACATTTTGGCTTTTTACATTCTGAAGCTGTCTTAATAGATACACAGAAATTTAAATGAACCAAATTAAATTTTTCTTTCTTTTTTGGCTGCACTGCACAGAGCAGCATGCGGGATCTTAGTTCCCTAACCAGGGAATGAACCTGCAGCCCCTGCTTTTCAAAGCACAGAGCCTTAACCACTGGACTGCCAGGGAGATTTCTTGTCTTTTCTAAAGATCTGTCTTTTATCATTAAAAAGTTACCCTGTTTTTCTCTAGTAATGATTTTTGCCTGGGAGTATATTTTGTCTGATTTTAATAGAGGTACCTCAGCTTTCTGTTTAGTGTTTTCCTGGTGTATCTTTTTCTATCCTTTTACTTTCAATTTTTCTGGAAACTTACATCTTAGATATGTTCATTGTAACAGAATATAGCTGATTTTTTTAAAAATACAGTCTGACAGTGTTTGGAATTGACAGGTACATGTCGCTATGTTTAAAATGGATAACCAACAAGGACCTATTGTTTAGCAAAGGGAATCCTGCTCAGTACTCCATAATAATCTAAATGGGAAAAGAATTTGGAAAAGAATAAATACATGTTTGTATATGACTGACTACCTTTGTGGCACACCTGAAACGAACACAACATTGTTAATCAGCTATACTTCAATATAAAATAAAATTTTTTAAATAAAGTAAAAAAAAAATATAGTCTGACAACCTTTGTGTTTAATGAAGGCATTTAAGATATTTATATTCTGTGAAATCTTATTTTATGTTTCCATTTATCCTATCTTTTCTATGATTATTTTCTTTCCTCTGTTGCCTTTTGCTTGAATTAATTAATTTTTTCCTAATTCTTTTTTATCTACTACTACTTAGAAGTTGTGCACTCTGATACTGTTCTTTTTGTGTTACCCCCAAAATAACAGACATAATTAACTTATCAAAGTCTCAGATTAGTGTCTTTGCCCAACTGCTGAGCCCTCATCCATGCTGGAGTTGTGTCCCTTCTGGTACAACATGCTACTGCTGCTTTATATAGTTGTCATTTCATATTGTTTCTGTGCGTATATTTACCACTTTCTCCCCTTTCCTTTTCTTTGGAGAAAAAGAATCATTGAGGTATGACTGATGTTCAATAAACTACACGTTAAAAGTGTACGATGTGATAAGTCTCAACATATATGAAACAGTCACAGCATCTAAGAGAATGAACATTCTGTCACCTCTAAGAGGCTTGTCGTGCCCTGTTTTACTACTTCATCTGGCCTCTCTATTCTATTGGTGGTGGTGGTGGTGCTTCAGGCAGGAGACTAAATCCAGATCCTGTTACTTTGTCATGGCCATTAGTGGACATTTCTCTCCAATTGTATCTCAGACTTTGAATATGATATCACTTTCCTTCTCTCTCTCTTTTATACTCGTTAGATTTTCCCTTAGTAGAGGTCTGCTGGAGAAGAAAATGGCAACCCATTCCAGTATTCTTGCCTGAGAAATCCCATGGACAGAGGAGCCTGGAGGGCTACAGTCCATGGAGTTGCTAAGACATAACTTAGCAAGTAAACCACCACCCAGAGATCTGCTAATGGCAAATTCCCCCCAGTATTTGATGACCTGAGAATATCATCAGCTTCAGTTCAGTTCTGTTCAGTCGCTCAGTCATGTCTGACTCATTCTGACACCATGGACTTCAGCACACCAGCTTCCCTGTCCGTCACCAACTCCCAGAGCTTGCTCAGACTCATGTCCATTGAGTTGGTGATGCCGTCCAACTGTCTCATCCCCTGTCATCCCCTTCTTCTCCCGCCTTCTATCTTTCCCAGCATCAGGTTCTTTTCCAATGAGTTTGTTCTTCACATCAGCTTGGCTTCATACAGAAAAGATTCCCCCCCCGCCCCCGAGAATAGAGGTCTTGTTTAAAAATAGTTTTCTCTTGTACATTGAATATATCACTTCACAGTCTCCTGACTTCCATTTTTGTCATCAAGAAATCGGCTATCGATTCATTATTCCTCTAAAGGTAGTACATTTCCTTTTAAGATCTCTTTTCATTCTTTCTTTTTGAATAATAAGCATTTATAAAAGGCATAGGGCATAGACATAGAGAAAAAGCTAGTAACTACCAGTAGGGAGAGAAATGGTGGAGGGGCAAGGTAGGAGTAGTGAGTTAAGAAGTACAAACTATTATTTGTACAATAAATAAACTATTAATACAAAATGTATTGCTCAACATAAGACATATAGCCAATATTTTTTTTTAATTAATTTTTATTTTTTAGTTTGTTTTGCTTTACAATACTGTATTCGTTTTGCTATACATTGGCATGAATCAGCCACGAGTGTACATGAACTCCCAGTCCGGACCCCCACCCCCCCACACCCCACACCTTCTCTCTGGATTATCCCTGTGCATCAGTCCCAAGCATCCTGCATCCTGCATCGAACCTAGACCGGCGATTCGATTCACTTATGATATCATACATGTTACGGGTATAACCTTTAAAAATTGTGAATCACAATATGCTGTATAGTTGTAACTTTATAATATTGTGCAGCAACTATATCTCAAATGTTCAAAATAGCTGAGAATAACAGTAGCATCATAATAACTAAGAGCAAAAAAAAGCATAAGATGTATAAAGATCAAATACAGCTTGCTTCTTTTATAGAAGTGAGGATCTCTTTTTCTTTGATGCTCTACAGCTTCACCATGATTTTTCTAGTTGTGAGTTTTCTCTTCGTTATCCTGCCTGATTTTTGCTGTGCCCTTGAGTCTGACCAAAGATCCTTTTCAACAATTCTGGAAAATTCTCAGCCATTTTATTCTCACACATTAACTTGGCTCCCTCTCTCTTTTATTTCTGAAGCTCTGTTCGTCCTAAGTTGCTTCAGTCGTGTCCAACTCTTTGTGACCCCTTGGACTGTAGCCTGCCAGGCTCCTCTGTGCATGAGATTTCCCAGCAACAATACTAGAATGGGTTGTCATGCCCTCCTCCAGGGGATCTTTCTGAACCAGGAAGCAAAACCATGTCTCTTATGTCTCCTACTTTGGCAGGCAGGTTCTTTACCAGTAGTGCCCCCTGGGAAGCTCCAGTTAGGCACATAGCTCCTCTGTCCACCCATTTTCTTAACCTATTTTCCAATATATTGCGTGTGATTTCTGTGCCACCTTCTGGATAACGTGCTCGTGATTATTTGTCCTTGAGATCACTAATTCTCTCTTCAGCTGTGTCTAAAGTGAAGTTGCTCAGTCATGTCTGATTCTCTGTGACCCCATGGACTGTAGCCTACCAGGCTTCTCCGTCCATGGGATTTTCCAGGCAAGAGTACCAGAGTGGGTTGCTGTTTCCTTCTCCAGGGGATCTTCCTGACCCAGGGATTGAATCCAGGTCTCCCACACTGCAGGCAGAGGCTTTACTCTCTGAGCCACCAGGGAAGCCCTCAGCTGTGTCTAGTCTACTGTTAAACCTATCCATTGAGGGTTTATTTTGTTCATTTCAGTAATTATGTTTTTCATTTCCAGGTACTCTACTTGCTTCTTGCTCAGATTATGGTCATTTCATATAGTCTATTTTTCTCTATACAGATTTTCAAACTTTTATTTATACATGCTAAGCATAATACTTATTTATACATGCTAAGCATAATTATGTTATATGCGTAATATAACAGTATCTGAAGTCCTGTGGTTTTATTTCTAATATCTTTATTCTCGCTGCTTCTCACTCATGGTACCTTGCTTCCCTGTGTGTTGAATGGTATTTTGCTGTGAGCTGCTCATTTCCCTTGAAAATTTTTTTTTCAATGAATTCTTTGAGAGCTGGTGAATTCTGCCAGATTCCTGTATATTTAAGGCTACTTTGAATTCCTGGTATCATTTTGTATATTTGATCTATAATTTTCATTTAACAATATATCATGAAATCTGTCTTACTCTAGATAAATTCACCTACTCATCATTTTTAATGTTGCATGGCTTCTATAACAATGATATATTATAACTTATTTAATCCTTTGACTGTGTGGAACACAACAGGCTGTGGAATATTCTTATATGGGAATACCAGACCACATTACTTGCCTCCTGAGAAACTTGTATGCAGGACAAGAAGCAACAGATAGAACTGGAATTGAAACAATGGACTGGCTCAAAATTTGGAAAGGAGTATCTCAAGGCTGTATTTTGTCACCCTGTTTATTTAACTTATATGCAGAGTTCATCATATGAAATGCTAGGCTGGATGACTCACAAGCCAAGCTGGAATCAAGATTGCTGGGAGAAATATCAATAATCTCAAATATGCAGATGATACCACTTTAATGGCAGAAAGTGAAGAGGAACTAAAGAGCCTCTTAATGAAGGTGAAAGAGGAGAGTGAAAAAGCTGGCTTAAAACTCAACATTCAAAAAATGAAGATCATGGCATCTGGTCCTATCACTTTATGGCAAATAGGGGAAAAAGTGGAAACAGTGTCAGATTTCATTTTCTTGGCTCCAGAATCAATATGGCTGGTGACTACAGCTAACAAAATTAAAAGACACTTGCTCCTTGGAAGAATAGCTGTGACAAACCTAGACAGTGTATTTTAAAAAGCAGAGAAATCACTTTGCTAACAAAGGTCCGTAAAGTCAAAACTGTGGTTTTTCCAGTAGTTTTGGAAACTAACCATACATAACTAATGGAAAAACCATAGTTTTGTATGGTTGTGAGAGTTGAACCATAAAGAAGGCTGAGCACGAAACAATTGATGCTTTCAGACTGGTGCTGGAGAAGACCGTTGAGAGTCCCTTGGATAGCATAGAGTTCAAACCAGTCGATCCTAAAGGTAATCAACCCTGATTATTCATTGAATATTTGAAAAGACTGTTGCTGAAGCTGAAGCTCCAATACTTTGGCCACCTGATGTGAAGAACCTACTTATTGGAAAAGACCCTGATGCTGGGAAGGATTTAGGGCAAGAGAAAAAGGGGGCCACAGAGGATGAGATGGTTCGATAGCTCACTGACTCAATGGACATGAGTTTGAGAAACTCAGGGAGATAGTGAGGGACAGGGACGCCTAGTGTGCTGCAGTTCATGGGGTCACAAGGAGTCAGACACAACTTAGCAACTGAACAGACCAACAATTTATCCTTCAACTGTTTACTTTTTAGGAGATATCATTAAAAATGTGTATCTTTATATACATAACTTTACATGCTTGCATATTCATCTCTAATTTTTATATACATATAAAACATGTATACCCTCTAGTCATACACATTCATTATTCAATAACATATATTGAATGTATTCATCTATACATTCAAATATATGTAATACATACATTATGCTATATATATATATATACCAGAAAGTTGGACTGCTATGGCCAAAGAAAATGTGTACTTTAGAAATGTTTAAAACATGCTACACATGACCTTCTAGAAAGCTTCTGTCAATTTGCAGCCCACCAGTGTATACCCATGCCCTTGATAACGCTAGATATTATCAATCTTTGAATTTTGCTGATCTGCTGAGAATATTATTATTTTAATCTGCTGGTATCTCACGACTAATGAGGATGAACATATTTGCTTACAGATTTGACTGCTTTTCTCTTCTATATGATTGCTATTTATTTGTTTTGCCCATCTTTATAGTTTTTTCTGAGTCGTTTCTTGTAGTCCTTGAACCTTACAAATTTTAACATCTTTCTTTTAAACATTTGATCCAGAAACAACTTTTACAATGTAAATATGAACTAGTATGAATTAGAATTGAAATGCTTTCATAATAGATACTGTTCTTGGGACAAAGCTGTGCACTGAATAATTATAAACGGTGCACGTGGTGATGGTCTGCTCCACCAGCTCTTTTGTAGTCTCAGGTTTTACACCACGAATATTATAGTGCTCTTTGTGACTACTTTTAGAATCTGTATTTTCTCATTTCCTGTTTCTGATCATTACCTAAAGTGAGTGCTTTGCTTGAATAAATGGATATTTGAATTGAAGCAAAAGAACCTACCAGTAGTGATTGATATTTTATTGTTGAGAAAATTAAGCCTAATTGTTTCCTGAATCTTTGAAAAAGGTCTTAGGCATTCATGTACTAATAGTCATACTTAGGGAGCTATTTCTGGTCAGATTTCTGATGGTTTACTAGAGATAAACTTATTTTCAGAGACCTTAATTTTTTTTTAATTTCAAGTGTTTTAACATGTAGCCAGTTTTCACCAGATGTTTCCATCATCATTATTTATCTAAAGCAGTAATATTTATATTTAACAACTATTGTTGGAGGGAGATTATAGCATTGTTGCAATTTGAAGTTTTATTAATGCATATTTTACTCTTTTGGAAAATGTCTAGTACTTCTAATGACTGTTCAAATCTGTGTCTCTTATGAAATTCTTGGTTTCTATAGTGAATTCTTTTGAGCTATGAATTTTTGTAAAGTTATTGGAAAAGCCATTTTCTGACAATTATAAGGCATTGGCTCTAGCCATTGATGATTTTTATAAGTGTTTATAGTGTGAGAGAAATTTGACTTTGCATAGTGAAATAAACTGAAAATTATGGAAAGTTTCTTAATTCTTCCATAGCAGTGCATTCCTTAGTCATAGAATCATACAAAATGATATAATGCCAAAGATTTTTTAAACTTCTTTGAATTCATAGCTTATATAGTTCATATAACTAGGAGCATTTAGGACATCATCAACTCAAATTGGATACGGAATGTGTAAATTGTCTTAAAAATAAAATCTATATTTTAAGAAATAAAATTGGTTAAGAATCATCAGGGCTTAGAAATTATATTTTTCAGAATCTTCCTATGAAACTTACAAAGAAGCATGCTAAACATACAAATTCATCTGATTCGAGACTGATCCAAAATTTAAAAAGATTACAGTCTTAACAAATTTTGTATTTCACTGACTATCTGATTAAAACAATTTAAACATTTTTGGAATTTAAATAAAGTCAGATATTCTTTCTTATTTATTATTTTCAGAACATATAATTTAAGGTTACAAAAGTTTAACTTATGCTTTTTTGAATGTCAGATCCATTTGACCATTTACAATTATTAAAAGCAGACAGGATAGAAGGCTGATACTGAATTCATGATTCAGTATGAATTTGGCCTGAGAGAATAAATGACTACACATAACTGGCTTTCTCAAAATAAGCTGCTGAGAGATAAGAACTGTAAACCTTGCACTTCATCAGTTATGTGAAAGCATTTTTATCTGGTATGTTGTAAGAGATGCTGGTCCTTATAAATGTGATAATCAGATTATTTGGAACCTGATACAGCCAAGTAGAAGTTACCTTGCTAAGTTATCAAGCAACTTCTGAAATTCTGTAGATTTAGGTATCAGCCAGGGCCCAAAGAGATCAAGACCAAAAGGAAACCAACATAGCAAGTGGAAGAAGAATTCAGAAATACTGGGGAAATAAAATCAAGTCAAAAGTAAGAACCTGAGCCTCTAGAGATATACCAGTACAACCAAGTTTACAGAGAAGCTGGGTAGGCAGAACTCAGTGGGTTATACTTTTACCCCAGCCCACTAACTATCAGAGAGATACTATCACAGAAAAAAAAGAGTAAAGAAAGACTTACCTTATAATCTACCCCAAGGTAAAAGCTTCAGCTACCCTAAGGAGTCTTCAAATATGTTCTAGTCTTAGTAAATCTGGAAAGTTAGCTTGTATAATTGTCCCTAAACTTCGTAACAATAAATGTGTAAGTCACATTAAGTATTGTATGTGTCATATGTAACTATTTACTATTATTTCAACAATCAGATAATTTTCTTTTTAAAATCTTTTCATCATCTATGCTGAATATTTATTAGTAGCAACTTCTATGACTATTTACAAACTAAATATTTAACATAATTCATGTGTTACTTGGCAATGTATAATCTAGTCAATGCTATATTTTACTTTGCAGAACTGTTTAACTTACCTCTGTCCTTAAATCAGTACATACAAAGTTCAACAAGGCCTGAAAATCGATAAATAAAACTACATTTGGGGAACATACTTCCCTGGGGAGAAAATGTTGTAGTCTTTTTTCAAGCTGGCAGACACCATCAACTTAATTAACTTTCAGTTGTCTATTAAAATTAACTCAATCTGATCAAGAACCAAATACTAACAAAATGTTTACGTTTGTGAAAGTTGAAGTAGTAGGTGTTTCACTCAATACCATTTTCTATATTTAGAACCAGAAAGTGACATCAGTAGCCCTCAACAACGTATTTATTGTCTTATTTTTGGTCTCCAAACGCATCCATATACCATGTGCTCTGAACTTTCAGTCCCCAAAAGAGAATCCCACTTCCCTGGTGGCTCAGAGGTTAAAGCATCTGCCTCCAATGCGGGAGACCCGGGTTCAATCCTTGGGTCGGGAAGATCCCCTGGAGAAGGAAATGGCAACCCACTCCAGTATTCTTGCTTGGAGAATCTCATGGACTGAGGAGCCTGGTGGGCTGCAGTCCATGGGGTCACAAAGAGTTGGACACGACTGAGTGACTTTACTTACTTACTAAAAGAGAATCCCAAACATTCACTACATACATATGTCTGTGATTACTTCTGACCACAGCAAAACCTTCAAATGAAAGTGGAAAATAAGAATGCAAGAGTTTGTTTCTCTGTCTTGCAACTTTGTTATAAATATACACAAACACATTAATATCAACTTCACCAAGCAGGATACAAAAATTGTATGTAAATGATGATTACAACTATGTAAAAACTGTAAATGAAAAAAATATGGGAGGCTAGGAATCCACTAAAATTGTAACAGTGGTTATGCTAGGGTTAGAGTCAGGGGTTTCTTGCTTGCATTTTTGTTGACTTTCCAGATGCCCTGCAGTGTGGGGATACTGGGATTTCTTTGGAAGGAATGATGCTAAAACTGAAGCTCCAGTACTTTGGGCACCTTATGCGAAGAGTTGACTCATTGGAAAAGACCCTGATGCTGGGAGGGATTGGGGGCAGGAGGAGAAAGGGACGACCAAGGATGAGATGGCTGGATGGCATCACAGACTCAATGGACGTGAGTCTGAGTGAACTCCGGGAGTTGGTGATGGACAGGGAGGCCTGGCGTGCTGCGATTCATGGGGTCGCAAAGAGTCGGACACGACTGCGCGACTGAACTGAACTGAACTGGGATTTCTTTGGAAGGAATGATGCTAAAACTGAAGCTCCAGTACTTTGGGCACCTTATGCGAAGAGTTGACTCATTGGAAAAGACCCTGATGCTGGGAGGGATTGGGGGCAGGAGGAGAAAGGGACGACCAAGGATGAGATGGCTGGATGGCATCACAGACTCAATGGACGTGAGTCTGAGTGAACTCCGGGAGTTGGTGATGGACGGGGAGGCCTGGCGTGCTGCCATTCATGGGGTCGCAAAGAGTCGGACACGACTGCGCGACTGAACTGAACTGAACTGTGGGGATACTGCTGTAATGAAGCGTCTACTGTTCTCTTGTCTTCTTTACTGAACACTCCCAAAAGACTTTACTCGAAAAATACGTAGTGATCAACATACAGTTTATTGGCAGTTTGGTAGGAGGGGATTTGCATCAGAATTTACAAGCCCCTACACAAGCTATTGTCCAGCATCCCTTTTGAGCTTTAGTATCAGGAAAGCTCTTCCTTCCCCTCGCCGCCGCCTTGCAGCACCACCTTCTTGCAGCCTTACTACTCTCATCTTTAGCCTCGAAAATGCCATGCATCTCCCATCAACTTTCTTCCTCTTGAAATTATCTAGGAAGGTTTAACTATGCCTTACATTCTTCCTCCAAATTTCCTTATCAAACCCATCCCATCAAAGCACTGAGGGCAAAATGGAGTCACCAGTAGCCACCCTCATTATGTTTCTGTGAGTGTAAACTGGCATGATATTCCGAGAAGATACATCAGTCTCTCTCAGAATTTAAAATATACATACCTTTTGGCCTAAAATCCCACAGTTAGAAATTCATTCTATGGAATTAGATCACCAAAGATCACCAAAGATCACCAAAGGAAAATGTACGTGGATATTTATTGCAACAGCATTTGTTATAGCAAAAACAGGAAATACATGAACTATCCAGCAGTATATGTGCACGTCAGTCGTGTCAGGCTCTTTGTGACCCATGGACTGGAGCCCACCAGGCTCCTCTGTCCATGGGATTCTCCAGGCAAGAGTACTGGAGTGGGTTGCCATGCCGTCCTCCAGGGGATATTCCTGACCAGGGATCAAACCCAAGTCTCTGTATCTCCTGTATTGGCAGGTGGATTCTTTACCACTGCACCACTTGAGAAGCTTCATCCACCAATATGGCACTGCTTTAAACAGTGTATCCATGGGAAGGACTATTACACAGCTGCTTGAAGAGTGAGTGAGAACATGCTAATCCAGAAAGCACTCAGATATGTATATCTATGTATATATAATAAATAATAAATATCCATGTATACACATTAAAGTCAAGATATTAAACAATCTTTAAGATTTTTCAGAGGGTGAAATGCAACCTATATACAAAACCAGAGGTCCCCAACCTCTAGGATCTAATGCCTGACAATCCAAGGTGGAGCTGATGTAATAATAATCAAAATAAAATGTACAATAAACATAATACACTTGAATCATCCCCAAACCATCCCCATCCCACCCCTAGGTCCATGGAAAAATTGTCTTCCACGAGACCAGTCCCTAGTGCCAAAAAGCTTGGGGACCTCTGCACTAAACCAGATTCTAAAAAGAAAAAGCAAGTCTATAGAGGAGTACGGTGAGTCCTGCCATCAAATCGCTGGGCCTTTATCAGCTGCAGACTGCAGGCAGGGAAGTGAGGCTAACCTTTCCGGCCCAAGTCCTGGGCCAGCCATGTGATCTTTTGGGAGATGCGTTAGTGCAAGTAGCTGATGTGGCCTGCATGGCAGGTAGTCACAAAAGATAGCAGATCATTTCTGCACAGCTGCCCTCAGGTTGCCCTGTTGTGACCCACATGGGGCAGCACCGTGACCAGGACAGGGGCAGGCTGAGACTTGCCACAGGGAGAGAGTCTGGTGAATTCTGCCACGCTGTGCACTTTTCATTGTTTTGGCCTTGTGTATTCCTGTTTCTTGGGGAGAAGCCAGATGGACCTGATTTGTCTGGTTAGTTACCGTCACACATGACGTGTGTTCTTTAGTTTCTTTCATTATATTGCTTTGAGATGCTGAAACATCACCCCTGCACTTTAACAAATAGCACCTGGATGGTCTCATCTGTTTCTTTGTGAAGCAATCGCAAAACACTTTAGTAAAAAAGATTTATGACAGCTCTTCTATTTTTTTCCATTTTATATGTCTGCTAAATTCCATTTTTTAAAACATTATAGAGAAAGCCACTGGTGGAATTGCAATGTCTAGAAACGTTAACGTCTCCGTAAAAATAAGGCCACTCGAATCTTGTTAAACTGATACAGTATTCGTTGTGCTTCTTAATGCCCACGTTCATTCCAAAGGACTTATAAAGTGAAATCATCAAAAAGTTCCCAGCTGCACAAGTCTTTTGAAACTTTTCTGTTGTAACAGAGTCTGGGTTACCCATTACAAAAACATGCAAGGGAGCTTAAAGATAGTTTAACAAAAAGACTAGAAATGGAGAATATCCAGGTGGCTTTTTAAGTGTGGAACATAATAAAACAGTGTTTGGAAAGTACGATGCCAAGATATAATAACTAGAAAACAAAAAAGTCCATTTATAAGCTGAAGTGTAACTTTCAATCATAAATAGAAATGTTGAGCATGCAAGGAGGGGAAATAACATGAGCACTTAATAAATGTGTAACAGACTAAAAGCCTTCAGATGTAGAAGAGCAATAGGACAGTATGTGCTAGGCCCATCCTTCTGAAGCTCTGATCTAAGGCTTTGAGTTACACTATCAGTCAGGGCCTCTTCAAGGAAGAGAAATCACTTGAATAGTTAAAACAGAGGGCCTGATGCAGAAAACTGGTCACCCATGGGAAAGCAGAGCTGAAATGCCCAATAGCAAGACAGGGAGGCAACCCAAAGGTTAACACAGTGGGCCAGACTGAAGACACAGAAGGCGAAGGTAATTGCAGAGGAACCAGAAGTGTCCCACTGTTGACCAGATGTTCCCAGGGACAGAAAGGGAGCAGGAGAAATACCCTGGCTTCTCCCTCCTTCCTTCCCCTATCTCCTGCTAGTATCTGCCTGGCCACTCCCAGCTTGGGAACTGGTCCGCCGGGCTCATTGCTGCCACAGTACAGAGGACTAGATCCCAGGCAGACGGATCCAGGACCAGCACAAATAATTGCTGCATTAGTGGATACACACCCTTCCTCCAGTATGTTAGGGGAGAACTTCCCTTGAAGGGACACACACCACACTGGCATGACCAGGGACTCCGTCCTGCACGTGATACTTCACTCAAAGCAAGTAGAGTCACCGCTGACTGCTCCCTGTGTCTTGACAGAGTTGCTCTGCTGCATTACTTAAAGTAATATTTCAGTTTGGTCATACACATTTTTAAAGGGCTCATTTGGCTTGTAGTCTGGATGTCCTTCTGTAATTCACCCACTGGCCTTTGGGCAGAGCACACTTCATAACACCAAGGGCAGGTTAAGTGGAAGCCCAGCTGGGCAGTTGTCCATGACACCAACCAACGAGAAATGCTAAGACATCAATGGGACGTTATACCTGTAGCGGATTCATGTTGATGTATGGCAAAACCAATACAATATTGTAAAGTAAGTAACCTTCAATTAAATAAATTATATTTTAAAAAATCTCTGGAAATGTCGCTACCTGGGGAGAAAAAACAAAAAAATCCTTGCATTACCCCAAATTCCTCCGAGGGAGATAGAAGTTACTTTATCTGGTTGAATGTTGGAACCCACTTTCAGACACTGCCTCATCTACACCCTCAACCTAAAATTGCTCTTAAGAACAATCAGGAAGCCAAATCCAAAGGGAATCTGTTGGCTCATATAATTTTTAAAAAGATGGGTCAAGGTGACCTTCAGGCAAGTCTTGATCTGCAGCCCAGTGATATTCCCAGGCCCGTGCCTTCCTCATCATTAGCTCATGGTTGTAGGAAGACTCCCAGTGGTCTGTCCACGAGATGAGAAAAGCCCTCTTCTCTCAACACGAGATATTCAGGGTCACCAACAATTATTGGCCAGGCTTGGGCTTCTTGGGAAATACAGTTTCCTTAAAAATTAGTGTTTCCTCCCCATTCGTCTGGTCGCTAATGCATAACTTAAGGTGTTTGAAATGAATACAGGGAGTGAGAGGACTCAGGACTAGCTTGGCTTACTCACATTTATGAGAAATTCCCACCTTCCTGCTTTCTCTGGCACCTATCTCAACTTGTGAAGGAGAATTAGCTTTTCCAGCCTTGAGAGGCTTCAGATGTCTGGGCCCCCAGACACCATGGATGGCCAGTTCCCTTAAGTATCTCTTAGCAAAGTCAAACGGTAGAAACCTCTTAAACATAGTGGGAAGGACTGCTTATAGCTCAATTTACATTCAAAAGGAAACATAAAGAATAAAAATAGATTATAAACATTTTATTTTCACTCATCCGTTCATCAGTGTTTTGGCATGAGGCCAAGGCCTTTTCTTCAAATGTGAGTCTTTTCTCACATTAAACCTTAGACGTAATGCATTGAGGCATAAGATTTAGTTTCTTCTATTCTTGTTTTCTTTTAATGTGTAGTGAGAATTTAAAGGAACATGTGATGTGAGGAAAGAAAAATCCTTTAAAATTTTTACAATTTCCCCCAATTTTTATAGTTTGAGAGCAATTTTTAAGCTGTTGACTTGTATCAAGTCTTTCCAAGCATTTAATCTAACTTTCCTAGGGCGAAAAAAAAAAAATTCCCTCTGTTGTCATACTCATGGCTCATTGGTTTCTGTAATTCTTTATTTCTTACTAACTTATAAAATTATAATAAACATAACTGGCATAAATAAGTTTAGAAGACACAAATAAATTGGGAGCTGTAAAACTCAGTTGGTGGAAACAAGTGCCTAAACCCATGAGCATTTGGAGGACTATGGGCTTATGGTAAGATGTTTTACAGGAGAACAGAACATGTTGAATGGCCAGGTATTCAGTTCAGCAGACATTGGTTGAGACAGCAACTACTGCCTTATGTTCCCTTTCTGCTTTCAGAAAGGCCACCTGCAGCTTAAGCTTGTATCACTCACATAAGACCTACCCCAAGGTCACAGTACATATTTAAAATCTCCAAAATCCTGATTTTTTTATACCAGATGTCAGTGCCACAGCCTTGTTAGAAATGTACTCAGAGTCTGGAAACACATAGGAAATATTTTAACCCACTCTTTGCTGCAAATACAAAGGTATCCAGCTTCCCTTTTTGAGATCTGTAGGATCATCCTGTTACTCTCCAGCCCACCTTGTCAGATCACACAGTTCCATGTTTTTTAATCTATTCTTTGTAACACCTCATTTTATGGTAACAAACTCTGTGTGAGTTGTGAAAATAATAAAAAAGATTTAAACTGGCTTAATCAACAAAGGAAATATATTGGCTCATTTAAAAACTTCAGAGGAAGAGCAGGTTTCAGGCAGGGCTCAGAGATCCAGTGTATAGTGGCACAGTCCGTGCACTGCTCAAAGGTGTCTGAGCAAGGAAGCAACTGGGAGCTGGATCCAGCTCACAATCCAAATGCCCAGGCATGGAGCTGGGTCTTCCCGGAGGAAGGGGTGCTGTTTTATTCACACAAAGGAGCCATGTAGTTAGCAAAGCCATGCTCCTACAGGCAGAACTTTTCCAGTTCATCCACCCAGAAGTACTTTCGGTCCAAACAGTGGGAACCCTACTAACCCAGCAATGTCAAAAGGTCCATTTCTTTCCCCCTTCTACATTTTCCTTATGTTAGCAACATCCATAGGTTGACTCCACCCGTGCTCACCAGGTAAAGACCAGCATTAACTCAGTCACCCTTTTTCTTGCCCAGTGGGATACTGATTCCCTGATTACTGACTAGGCTAACTTTATATTGGGTCAGTCTGGGTTCCATATCCATTGCTAAACCAATCACTGTGGCAGGTGACTGAAATACACTAGTTGGCTAAGGTAGGATTTACATCTGCCATTTTGCTATTTTTCTTTCATAAGTCTTTTCATTTCTCTCTCTCTCTAGTAGTACCTTCTCTTGTGTTAAACAAACATTTGCTAGTATATAATTTTAATTTCTTTGTTCTTTCTTTTAGAGTATTTTGTTTTTGTCTTTTTAGGGTATTTCTTTTAGTGGGATTATTTGTTTATTCATTCACCTACTGAAAGATTAAAGTTAACCACTGTTAACTTTAATTTCATTTCCCTAATGACATATGGTGTTGAGCACCTTTTCATATAATTATTTGCCATCTGTAATCTTTTACTTTGGCCACCTCATGCGAAGAGTTGACTCATTGGAAAAGACTCTGATGCTGGGAGGGATTGGGGGCAGGAGGAGAAGGGGACGACAGAGGATGAGATGGCTGGATGGCATCACCGACTCAATGGACGTGAGTTTGAGTGAACTCCAGGAGTTGGTGATTGACAGAGAGGCCTGGTGTACTGCAGTTCATGGGGTTGCAAAGAGTTAGACACGACTGAGCAACTGAACTGAACTGAACTGAATCTTCTTTGGTGAGGTGTCCAGGTCTTTTGCCTATTTTTCAATGAGTTGATTCATCCTCTTACTAATTTTAAAGAGTTCTTTACATATGTTGGATAACAGTCCATTACCAAATGTCTTTTATAAATATTTTCTCTTAGACTATGGTTTGTCTTTTAATTCTCTTGACATTATCTTTTGCAGAGGAGAATTTTTTAATGAATTCTACCTAATGAATTATCTTTTTCATAGATTGTGCCTTTGGTGTTAGAGGTTTGTTTTTTTTTTTTAACTGTAGGAGTTTGAAAATTCTTTATATATTCAAGACTACTCTTTTGTCATATATGTGGTTTGCAAATATCTCCTCCCACTTTGTAACTTAAAAAAAAACTTTAATATGGTCTTATGTAGAGCAAAAACTTTAAAAATTTTGATGGAGTTCAGTTTGTCCATTTTTTCTTTTAGGGATCGAGGTTTGGTCTCAAATTTAAGAACTCTTCAGAGATGCAAGCAATCATCTCCTTTTTTCTAAAAGTATTTGTAGTTCCATATTTTACATTAGAGACTATTTTAGTGATCTGTTTTAAATCAGTTTTTGTTTTAGGTGTAAGACTTAGATCAAGATTTTTTTCCCCTGATCTCTGGATGTCGTATTGCTCAAATAGCAGTTGTTGAAATGCTCTCTCTCCTCAATGGAATTGCTTTTGCAACTTCTCCAAAAATCAGTTGAGCTTATCTTTTTCTCTTTTTGGAAAGGACAATTCATTTTTTATAAAGCTTTGATTTATAGCATTATCTAAGTTTCATGTGTATGATATTGTATTTCTACTTCTGTATACCCTACAATTGGAGAAGGAAATGGCAATCCCCTCCAGTACTCTTGCCTGGAAAATCCCATGGACAGAAGAGCCTGGTAGGCTATAGTCCACGGGGTCACAAAGAGTTGGACACAACTGAGCAAATTCACTTGACTCACTTCATACTTTATTGCTGGAGAAGGAAATGGCAACCCACTCCAGTATTCTTGCCTGGAAAATCCCATGGACAGGGGAGCCTGGCGGGTCGTGGTCCATGGGGTTGCAGAGAGTCGGACACGACTGAAGTGACTCAGCAAGAGAGAGATACCCTACAATACAACATGCTCACCACCAAAAATTTAGTTTCCATCTATATGGAAACTCACCACACAGTTGGTCCCCTTTATCTATTTCACTCACCTCTTCATCTACACTGTTCTAGCTACTGTATTTATGTCAAATTTCTTTTAATAAATTAAACCTAACTGGTGCCATTGGCAGGATCAAGGGAGCATGTAAAATAATTATTTTGAAATTGCTCAGTTCAGATTGGGACCAGCTGAATCTGATGATAATATGTCATCCAAGAAGAAATGACCTATGTGCAACTGGAATAATGGAATTAGGGCTCATTTGTGAAGTGGAATCTCAAGCTTACTAATCTTACCACTTTTTGAAAGAGAATTTTGCTTTCTTTCTTTTTGCTCATAGTGTTTTATGTAGATTGAGTGTAGTTTACTATGGTGAAACAGAAATCAAAATTAATACCTGGCATACTCCTCTCTGGGTTGTGTGTAAAATCATATATAGGAAGGAAAATTAATTTTCTCTGTACAGTTCAGAAACTTTGCTTGTGTCCTTTTTATCCTGCTGTTACTTACTTAGGCTGTGAATGCAAGGATGGATTTCAGAGAGAAGCCAAAGCTGAAATGCTCTGTTTTTTAATTGAGGTATAGCTGATTACAGTGTTGTGTTGGATTCAGGTGTACAGCAAAATGATATACATGTTCTTTTTCAGATTCTTTTCCATTTTTCCACTGTACATTATTATAGTGAATATAATTCCCTGTGCAATACAGTAGGGACTTGCTATTTATCTGTGTTGTATTTAATAGCTTATATCTCTTAATCTCATACAGTAAGTCCCCTCCATACAGATGAGTCCACTCTGAGAGCATGTTCATAAGTCCAATTTATTTGTAAGACTGACAAAGTTAACCTAAGTACCCAATATGTTTATAATACTTTTCACACGAGTAACACATAAAACAACATATACAACATTTTAAATCTTACAGTACCTTGAAAAGTACAATAGTACAGTATAACAGCTGGCATCCAAGGGCTGATATTGAGTGAACAGGCAAGAAGAGTTACTGATTGCAGGAGGGAGAGGATGTGGGAGATTGTAGAGCTGAAGTATCGAAAGTTGTAGATGGAGGGCGAGCAGCGATTTTGCTCACACCTGATGTTGGTGTCACAGGTTCTGGTTCCTTGCTGCATTCATCTACCCTCTTGAAAAAATGCTCCAGTGATGTCTGGGTTAAGTACCTTTCTTTTTCTTAGCATAGGTGACATGGTAGCAGTGGATTGTGTTCTGAACCTTGTGTACCATTTTACATTTGGGTTCTGTGCCTCAAAATTGAACAGTGCCTCCTCAAATAAAGACAGTCCCCTCACCATTTCCTGCTCATAGATCTGTTTGGTTCTTCAGTTACTTCTTCTTCCTCTTGTCTCTCTTTGTCCTTTCTCTGAGTCTCCAGTTCCTTCAGGTCTTCATTAGTAAGTCCTCACGTTGCCCAGCAAGGAGTTCAGTGAAGTTGTCCTCTAGCAGATCTAGTCCCAGCTTCTTGCTGAGGGTTACTCAGTTGTTGAAGACCTCTTTGGACTCCTCATCCACCATCTCAAGTACACGAAAATTGTGACTAAGCTGTGGGCAAAGATTATTCCAAGCCTCATTCATGGTGATGGCCATAACTTCACACAAGCAAACTCAGTGTTTTTTATGGACTTGTAGGTGTTACAGTCCTTCCAAAATTGTGGCAAGGCTGTCCTGATTCATCAGTTGCCTTCACTGCCTGATGAAAAGTGTGACATATATAATATATCTTGAAAGTCTCTGCAGTATAACTCCCTGGTCCATAGGTTGGATGAGCAACACAGTACTTGATGGCAGATGCACTACTTTGACATTGGGATGAAAGTCGTCTATGAATGGGGGTGGCCTGGAGCACTGTCAAGCAGCAAAAGAATGTTGAATAGGGTGTTCTACTCCAAGCAATATTTCTCTACCGGCAGGATTAAGTAGTTGAAAAACCAGTCCTGGAAAATGGCCTGTGTCACCCGGGGTTTGAGGTTACTCTTCCACACAACAGAAAGAGAGCCTGTGGCTATATATTTTTTTCTGTCTTTCTTTTCTTTTCTTTTTTTATTTTACTTTATTTTACTTTGCAGTATTGTATTGGTTTTGCCATACATCAGCATGAATCCACTATGGGTGTACATGAGTTCCCAGTCCTGAACCCCCCTCGCACCTCCCTCCTCATACCATCTCTCTGGGTCATCCCAGTGCACCAGCCCAAGCATCCTGCATGCTGCATCGAACCTAGACTGGCGATTCATTTCTTACATGATATTATACATGTTTCAATGCCATTCTCCCAAATCATCCCACCCTCTCCCTCTCCTACAGAGTCCAAAAGTCTGTTCTATACATCTGTGTCTCTTTTGCTGTCTCACATACAGTGTTATCACATACAGGGAGAACAGTGTGGAGATACCTTTAAAAACTGGAAATAGAACTGCCTTATGACCCAGCAGTCCCACTGCTGGGCATACACACCGAGGAAACCAGAATTGAAAGAGACACATGTACCCCAGTGTTCATCACAGCACTGTTTATAATAGCCAGGACATGGAAGCAACCTAGATGTCCATCAGCAGACGAATGGATAAGAAAGCTGTGGTACATATACACAATGGAGTATTACTCAGCCATTAAAAAGATACATTTGAATCAGTTCTAATGAGGTAGATGAAACTGGAGCCTATTATACAGAGTGAAGTAAGTCAGAAAGAAAAACACCAATACAGTATACTAACACATATATATGGAATTTAGAAAGATGGTAAAGTGGCTATATTTTTAAGGGCTCTTGGATTCTCTGAATGATGAACTAAGAGAGGCTTCAGCTTCATTTCGCTGGAAGCATTGCCACCAAACAAGAGTTTGCCTATCCTTAGCCACTTTATAGCCTGGCATCAACTTTTCCTCCTTACTGATGTAACCTCGGTCTGGCATCCTCTTCCAGTACAGTCCTGTCTCATCCACCTTAAAAACCTGCTCAGTTAAATATATGTCTTCATCAATAATTTCTCGAAGCTTTTCAGGAAATTCCCAGGCAGCCACCGTATCTGCACTCACTAGCTCACCACTTACTTTTACATCATGAAGGTTGGCTCCTGCCTTGAACCATCTGAAACCAGCCATGGTTGGGCATTAGAAGATGAGCCCTCTGATTCTTGACTGTGTTTCTTCTTCAGGTCTTCATAAAGGCTTTTAGTTTTCTCTTGAATCAGCATTAAGCTGAGCAGGACTCAACATTGATGCTGATCCTGCCTTTGCACCCTAAGAAGTTTCTCCATCTCCTCCATCACTGTTCCACACTTCTTTGATATACTTGTCAACTTCATCAGCATAGCAGACTTCCTGTGTTTGTGATCTCGCCCTTGTTCTTTAGAATCATGCTGATGGTTGAATGATCTATGTTAAAAAAAATGCCTGACTCCTCCCATCTTTTCACCTGGCTCCACTCTCTCATTTTCACTTTTGTTTCCATTGTTACTGCTTTGGTTCAGGATGTGCTGGGCTTGGAAAAAAGGATACTGTACTAGTGTACTCTATACAGTTGCTGCTGCTGCTAAGTCGCTTCAGTCGTGTCCGACCCTGTGCGACCCCATAGATAGCAGCCCACCAGGCTCCCCCGTCCCTGGGATTCTCCAGGCAAGAACACTGGAGTGGGTTGCCATTCCTTCTCCAATGCATGAAAGTGAAAAGTGAAAGTGAAGTCGCTCAGTCATGTCTGACTCTTCGCGACCCCGTGGACTGCAGCCTTCCAGGCTCCTCCGTCCATGGGATTTTCCAGGCAAGAGTACTGGAGTGGGGTGCCATCACCTTCTCCCACTCTATACAGTACTGTACAATAAAGTACACAAAAGTATAACCACTTGTAGAGGATGCACTCACACGACAATGTATGTCAGACACATGAACTGATTTATGTGATTGGACATGGGAATACACATTCACATCTTTGAAAGTTTACAACTTGAAGCTTCAGATGTTAGGGACCCCTGTATTCCTAATTTACCCTTTCCTCCACTTTTCTCTTGGAAAACCATAAGTTTATTTTCTATGTCTGTGAGTCTATTTCTGTTTTATAAATAAGTTCATTAATATCATTTTTTTAGATTTCACATATAAGTGATACTATGTGATATTTGTTTTTCTTTGACTTGACTTAGTGTGATTATCTCTGGGTCCATCCATGTTGCTGTAACTGACAGTATTTCATTCTTTTTATGAAAGCAGTATTCCACTGTGCATGTGTTATGTGTGCATATTTTATATGCTGTGCTTAGTTGCTCAGTCGTGTCTGACTCTTTGTAAGCATGTGGACTGTAGCCTGCCATGCTCTTCTGTCCATGGGGATTCTCTAGGCAAGAGCACTGGAGTGGGTAACCCAGGAATCGAACCAGGGCCTCCTGCATTACAGGTGGATTCTTTACCAGCTGAGCTACCAGAGAAGCCCCATATGTGTATGTGTGTGTATATATAGATATACATGCATAATCTTCTTTATCCATTAATCTGTCACTGTACACTTACATTGTTTCCTTATCTTGGCCATTGTAAATAGTGCTACTGTGAACTTTGGAGTGCATATCTATTTTTGAATGATAGTTTTTGCTTTCTCCAGATATATGTCCAGGAGTTGGATTGCTGGATCATCTAATAACACTTTTTAGTTTTTAAGGAAACTCCATACTGTACCCATAGTGACCACAACAATTTATGTTCCCACCAACAGTGTAGGAGGATTCCTTTTTCTCCATACCCTCTCTGGCATTTATTATTTGTAGATTTTTTGATGATGACCATTCTGAACTGTGTGAGATGATGCTTGATTGTAGTTTTGATTTGCATTTCTCTAATAATTATCAGTGTTGAGCATCTTTTCAGGTACCTGTTGGCTGCCTGTATATCTTCTTTGGAGAAATGTCTGTTTGAGTGTTCTGCCCATTTTTTGATTGAATATTTTGTTTTTCTGACATTGAGTTGTATGAGCTATTTGTATATTTTGGAAATTAAGCCCTTGTCAGTCTCATCATTTGTAAATATTTTCTCCCATTCTGTATGTTGTCTTTTTGTTTTGTTTTTGGTTTCCTTGGCTGTGCAAACGCTTATAAGTTTGATTAGGTCCCATTTGTTTATTTTTGCTTATATTTCTTTTGCCTTGGGAGATTGACCTGAAAAAACATAGCTACAGTTTATGTCAGGGAATGTTTTGCCTATGTTCTCATCTAGGAGTTTTATGGTGTCATGTCTTACACTTGAGTCTTTAAGCCATTTTGAGTTTATTTTTGTATATAGTGTGAGGGAGTTTTCTGACTTCATTAATTTACATACAGCTGTCCAACTTTCCCAGCATCACTTGCTGAAGGGCCTGTCTTTTCTCCATTGTATATTCTTGCCTCCTTTGTTGACTGTAGGTGTGTGGGTTTATTTTTGGGCTTTCTGTTCTGTTCCATTGATCCATATGTCTGTTTTTTTCATCAGTAGCATGATATTTTGATTACTGTAGCTTCATAGTATTTTCTGAAGTCTGGGAAGGGTTATGCCTAAAGCTTTTTTCTTTTCCCCTCAGAATTGCTTTGTCAACTCTTGGTCTTCTGTTGTTCCATATACATTTTAGGAGTATTTGTTTTATTAATAGTTCTGTGAAAAATGTCATGGGTAATTTGATAGGGATCATACTAAATTTTTAGACTGCCTTTGGGTGGTATGACCATTTTAACAATATCAATCCTTCTAAAACAATGGTATGAGATATCTTTCCATTTCTTTACATCATCTTCAGTTTCTTTTATCAGTATTTTACAGTTCTCAGTGTATTAAGTCTTTTAGCTTCTTGGTCGGGTTTATTTCTTGATATATATATTTTTTATTTTCGATGCCCTTTTAAAGGGGATTTTTTTTTTAAACTTTCTCTTTCTGATACTTCATTCTTAGTGTAAAGAAATGCAACTGATTTCTGTATGTTAATATTGTATCCTGCTACCTTGCTGAGTTTATCACTTCTAATAGTTTTTGTATGAAGTCTTTCAGGTTTTCAATATAGAGTATCATGTCAACTGCATATAATGAAAATTTTACCTCTTCCCTTCCAATTTGAGTACTTTTTATTTTTTTCTTCTCTGATTGCTATGGCTAGGACTTCCAATATTATGCTGAATAGAAGTGGTGAGAGTAGGTATCCTTGTGTTTTTCCAGATTTTAGGGGAAACACTTTCTGCTTTTCACTGTTGAGTATTGTTGACTGTTGGCTGTGGGTTTGTCATAAATAGCTTTTTTTATGCTGAGTTATGTTCCCTCTGTACCCACTTTGGTGAGGTTTTTACCATGAATGGGTGTTGAATTTTATCAAATGATTTTTCTACATCTATTGAGATGATCATGTGGTTTTTTAGTTTTCTTTTGTTGATGTGGTATATCACATTGGTTGATTTGTGTATTTTGAACCATCTTTGTGACCCTGGGATAAAATTCAACTTGATCCTCTTTATGTGTTGTTGGATTTGGTTTGCTGATATTTTATTGAGGACTTCTGCATCTGTATCCATCAAAGATACTGGCCTGTAACTTTTTTTTTTTTGGTAGTATATTTGTCTGGTTTTAGTGTCAGGGTGACGGTGGCTTCACAGAATGATTTTGGGATCTTCCTTCCTCTTCAGTCTTTAGGAAGAGTTGAAAAGGATCAGTACAGGTTCTTTGTATGTTTGTTTGAATTCCTCAGTGAAGGGATCTGGTCCTGGCCATTGTTTACAAGGTGGTTTGTTTGTTTGTTTGTTTGTTTAGTTACAGAGTCTGTTTCACTTCTAGTGGTCAGTCTGTTCAAATTCTATATTTCTTCTCAATTCAGTTTTGGTGGGCTATATGTTTCTAGAATCATGTATATATTCTGTATGCTTCTAGAATCAGATGTTATTTCTCCTGTTTTATTTCTTCTTTTTTCTTCTTGGTGAGCCTGGCCAGAGGCTTGTTGATTTATCCTTTTAAACTACGAGCTCTTGGTTTTACTAATTTTTTCCCCTAATCTCTGTTTTACTTATTTCCTTCTTGATCTTCATTATTTCCTTCTTTCTCCTGACTTTGGGTTTATAATTCTTTTGGATGGTAGGTTAAGTTGTTTATTTGAGTTTTTTTCTTGTTTTTTTGAGGAAAGTCTATATTGCTGTGAACTTCCCTTTTAGGACTGCTTTTCTCCATCTCACGGATTTTATATGGTTTTGTTTTCATTGTCATTTGTCTCAAGGTATTTCTAAATTTCCTCTCTGATTTCATCACTGACCCATTGGTTTTTTTAGTAGCACGTTTTTTAGTCTCCATATAATCTTTTTTTATCTCTTGTTTCTGTTTGTGTGGATGATCAGTTAAGCATGTTTTTTGTGAGTCTATTTCTGAGTTCTTCATTCTGTTCCATGGATATGTGTGTCAACTTGTCCATCAATACTACACAATCTTGATTACTATGGCAATAAAGTAAGTTTTTGAAATCAAGTAGAATAATTCCTCATACTTCATTCTTCTACTGAAAAAAATAGTCATTTAATTTCCTTGAACTTCAATATAAATTTTGCAATAATTTTGTCTATACCTAAAAAAGTCTCGCTGGGATTTTGAAAGGAATTACATTAAACCTACATATCAATTTGTGGATAACTGATGTCGTTACTATGTTGAGTCTTGTAGTCAATGAACATAGTATGTTTCTCCATTTATTGAGGTCATCTTTGATTTCTTTAATCAGTATTTTTCAGTTTTTGGCATACACAATACTGCTCATTTTGACAGATTTACACCTAATATTTTTTTAAATATAAATTTATTTATTTTAATTGGAGGTTAATTACTTTACACTATTGTATTTGTTTGGCCGTACATCAACATGAATCTGCCACAGGTATATACGTGTTCCCCATCCTGAACCTCCCTCCCTCCTCCCTCCCCGTGCCATCCCTCTGGATATTTTAAGTGATTATTACAGCACAGGATTTTAATTTTAGTGTTCACATGTTTATTGCTAGTATACAGAAATTATATTTCATCTTTCTCTTGTGTGACTTTCTTGAATGTTCTTAGTTCTAGTTCTTTTGTAGAACCTTTGGAATTTTCTATGTAGACAATCATTTCATCTTAACATAGGGACAGCTATATGTCTTCATTTTGTATCTCTATGTCTTTTATTTCCTTTTTCTTGCCTTATTGCTCTGAATAGAACTGCCAGCACTGTGTTCTATGAGAGTTCTCAGAACAGACATCCTTACCTTGTTCCAGGT
Organism: Aepyceros melampus; assembly: GCA_006408695.1. Taxonomy (NCBI): domain Eukaryota; kingdom Metazoa; phylum Chordata; class Mammalia; order Artiodactyla; family Bovidae; genus Aepyceros; species Aepyceros melampus. Next base: position 135,350 of record SJXQ01013078.1, on the reverse strand, counting down.
CTTAAAAGGAAAGCATATCATTTATCATTAACTAGGTCTTTTATCATTAACTAGGATGTTAACTGTAGTTTTTTATACATATTCTTTATCAAGTTGTGGAGATTTCCCTCTCTTCATTTTTGTCTGAGAGTTTTTTTTTTTAAATCATGAATAGGTATGGAGCTTTATCAAATATTGTTACTTTATTAGTTGATATGATCATATGATTTTTCTACATTAGCCTATTAAAGTATTGGTCCATTGATTGATTTTTGAAGATTCTACCAACCTTGTATCTCTGAAGTAAACCCCACTTGATTTTGTGTATATTCTTTTTCAGTTCAGTTGCTCAGTTGTGTCTGATTCTTTGCGACCCCATAAATCGCAGCACGCCGGGCCTCCCTGTCCATCATCATCTTCCAGAGTTCACTCAAACTCACGTCCATCAAGTTGGTGATGCAATCCAGCCATCACATCCTCTGTCGTCCCCTTCTCCTCCTGCCCCCAATCCCTCCCAGCATCAGGGTCTTTTCCAATGAGTCAACTCTTCCCATGAGGTGGCCAAAGTACTGGAGTTTCAGCTTTAGCATCATTCCTTCCAAAGAACACCCAGGACTGATCTCCTTCAGAATGGACTGGTTGGATCTCCTTGCACTCCAAGGAACTCTCAAGAGTCTTCTCCAACACCACAGTTCAAAAGCATCAGTTCTTTGGTGCTCAGCCTTCTTCACAGTCCAACTCTCACATCCATACATGACCACAGGAAAAACCATAGCCTTGACTAGACGGACCTTAGTTGGCAAAGTAATGTCTCTGCTTTTGAATATGCTATCTAGGTTGGTCATAACTTTTCTTCCAAGGAGTAAGCGTCTTTTAATTTCATGGCTGCAGTCACCACCTGCAGTGATTTTGGAGCCCCAAAAAATAAAGTCTGACACTGTTTCTACTGTTTCCCCATCTATGAAGTGATGGGACCTGATGCCATGATCTTAGTTTTCTGAATGTTGAGCTTTAAGCCAACTTTTTCACTCTCCTCTTTCACTTCATCAAGAGGCTTTTTAGCCCTTCTTCACTTTCTGCCACAAGGGTGGTGTCATCTGCATATCTGAGGTTATTGATATTTCTCCTGGCAATCTTGATTCCAGCTTGTGTTTCTTCCAGTCCAGCGTTTCTCATGATGTACTCTGCATGTAAGTTAAATAAGCAGGGTGACAAAATACAGCCTTGATGTACTCCTTTTCCTATTTGGAACCAGTCTGTTGTTCCATGTCCAGTTCGAACTGTTGCTTCCTGACCTGCATACAGATTTCTCAAGAGGCAGGTCAGGTGTTCTGGTATTCCCATCTCTTTCAGAATTTTCCACAGTTTATTGTGATCCACACAGTCAAAGGCTTTGGCATAGTCAATAAAGCAGAAATAGATGTTTTTCTGGAACTCTCTTGCTTTTTCCATGATCCAGCAGATGTTGGCAATTCAATCTCTGGTTCCTCTGCCTTTTCTAAAACCAGCTTAAACATCAGGGAGTTCACGGTTCACATATTGCTGAAGTCTGGCTTGGAGAATTTTGAGCATTACTTTACTAGCATGTGAGATGAGTGCAATTGTGTGGTAGTTTGAGCATTCTTTGGCATTGCCTTTCTTTGGGATTGGAATGAAAACTGACCTTTTCCAGTCCTGTGGCCACTGCTGAGTTTTCCAGATTTGCTGGCATATTGAGTGTAGCACTTTCACAGCATCACCTTTCAGGATTTGAAACAGCTCAACTGGAATTCCATCACCTCCACTAGCATTGTTTGTGTTATAACTATGAAAGCTGTTGTTTCCACTGTCATGTATGGATGTGAGAGTTGGACCATAAAGAAACCTGAGTGCTGAAGAATTGATGCTTTTGAACTGTGGTGTTGGGGAAGACTCTTGAGAGTCCCTTGCACTACAAGGAGATAAAACCAGTCAATCCTAAAGGAAATCAGTCCTGAATATTCAGTGGAAGGACTGATGCTGAAGCTGAAACTCCAGTACTTTGGCCACCTGATCTGAAGAACTGACACATTGGAAAAGACCCTGATGCTGGGAAAAATTGAAGGTGGGAGAAGAAGGGGACAACAGAGGGTGAGATGGTTGGATGGTATCACCGACTCAATGGACATGAGTTTGAGCAAGCTCCAGGAGTTGGTGATGGATGGGGAAACCTGGAGTGCTGCAGTCCATGGGGTCACAAAGAGTTGGACATGACTGAGTGACTGAACTGATGAGAGATATTGGTCTGAAGTTTTTTTAATTGTATTTCTCTGGTTTTGGTGTCAAGGTAATAATAGCTTAATAAAATGAATTGACAGGTACTCTTCCCTCTTCTGTTTTTTGAATGACATTGTGTAGAACTGGTGTCAAAGTTTTACAGCCTTTTTCAGTAAATGATCTGAATCTGGAGATTTCTTCTTGCACGTTTTAAATTTTTGAATTCCATTCTCTATTATAGGAGGTGGATCAAAAAAGATCTTGCTGTGATTTATGTGAGAGATTGTTCCGGCTCTGTTTTCCTCTGAGAGTTTTATAATACCTGGTCTTACATTTAAGTCTTTAATCCATTTTGAGTTTTGGTGTTAGAGAATGTTCTGATTTCACTCTTTTACATGTAGCTGTCCAGTTTGAGACTTCCGTTTGATAGATGGTTTATTGGGAAGTATGTTATTTAATTTCATGTTTTTAAAAGATGTCCCCCTTTTTTTAACATTTGTTACTGGTTTCTAGTTTGATTCTATTGTGGTTAGAGAACATATTCTTATGATATCCATTATTTTAAAATTTGTTGAGGTTTCTTTGATAGCTCAGGATGGCATATGTTGCATGGATGCTTAAGAAGAGTATGTATTCTAACGTTGGGTGGGCAGGTCTGTAGATATGGGTTGTATCTTGTTGGTTGATGGTGTTTTCAGTTCTATTCATTCTATCAGTTTCTGAGATAGGGATTTTGAAGTCTCCAGCTGTAACTATGGAGATATCCACTTGTACTTTCAGCTGTCTGTCTCAGTTTCACATAACTAGAATCCTGTTTTTTGGTTCAGGCACATTTTGGATTGCTAGATCTTGGTGGATTGATCCTTTTATCATTATATAATGCCCTCCTTTGTCTCTGGTAATTTTCTTTGCCCTGAGATCTATTTTATCTGTTATTAATTAAGCCATCCTGCTGGTATTTAATTAATATTTATACATCTTTTTCCATGCTTTCAGTTTTACTCTGCCTATATTATTATATTTTCTTCTTGAGCCTCAGTCCCCAAAAGCTATGATCCAATCATGTGATGCTGCTTCCATATTCCTACCCCTGCACCTTCAGCAGCCACCCCTCTGCTCTGGATAACTCTGCTGACTGTCTTCAGGTGTTGGCTAGGATGCCTTCTTCTAAGAACACTTCCCAACTCCACACATCCAGATTATGTGGCTGTGTCATGTGCCCTATTATTATACAGGAGTATACCTAGTGAGAAATTGACCTCAGCCCCAGCCATGGAAGGCACTCTGGCCATCATGGACTGGAAGGCTGGCTTATAGTCATTCATCCGCCACTGGTGATAACCCCACTTAAAGATGACCTTAACTTCGCTTATATTTGAAGATTAGAAATTAACACTTGTTATTAAGATGGAAGAAAATCTATTTAAATATGAGTAAGAAATCTGGTGTTGGAGAAGACTCTGAGAGTCCCTTGGACTGCAAGGAGATCCAACCAATCCATTCTAAAGGAGATCAGTCTGAGTGTTCTATGGAAGGACTGATGCTAAAGCTGAAACTCCAGTACTTTGGCCACCTCCTGCGAGGAATTGACTCATTGGAAAAGACTCTGATGCTAGGAGGGATTGAGGGCAGGAGGAGAAGAGGACGACAAAGGATGAGATGGCAGAATGGCATCACCGACTTGATGGACATGAGTTAGGGTGAACTCTGGGAGATGGTGATGGACAAGGAGGCCTGGTGTGCTGCAGTTCATGGGGTTGCAAAGAGTCAGACACGACTGAGTGACTGAACTGAAGAAATCTGGAATTTAAATTTTTATTAATTGACCTGAGGGGTGTGTGTGTGTGTTTGTGTGTGTGTAGGGGAGGGGACTTGAAAATACACACAAATAAGACATCAGCTTCTGATGTCTTATTTGTGCGTATTCCCCCAACCAGTACATTTTACTTGATACTGTTAAATTAACTTGATGAAAATGTAAGTTTGGGTAAAATTGAGAGAACAAGAGTAGAGGGTTTTATTTGTTTTGCTTTCTGCCTGCCCTGGGTCTTCACTGTGACTTGAAGGCTTTCTCTAGTTATGGTGTGCGAGGGCTTCTCTGTTGTGGTACACGGGCTTAGTTGCCCTGTGGCATGTGGGATCTTAGTTCCCTGAACAGGGATCAAACCCACATCCCCTGCACTGGAAGGTGGATTTTTAACCACTGGACCACCAGGAAAGTCCCAAGAGTAGAGGATATTACTTATAGGAGCGTCAAAATTCACTATCTAGACAGACTTTTTTTATTTGACTTAAGAGCAGAAATCCACACATCAGGACTATAACAAAAAAAAAAAAAATTTTTTTTTTTCATTGTGCTGCTGGCAACAGCCTGGAATAATTCTGCAAAAGCTCCAGCTGTGAAGAAAGTCACTATGACTATGTCACGTCATCTGAGTCTCTGCCACTGTGCTTTGTGCTTGGACATTTTTCACCTACCTGGTTGTAATCGCCTGAGCAGGGCTTCCATTCTGTGTGGGAGAAGTGAGGCTTCTCTAGCCCGTTTTACAGGACACGCCAGGTGTATGATAGATACAGGCTCTGAGGGGTAGAGAATGGGTGTAGCAAGCCCTTTGTCTTCTTGGGTAACTATGCCCCTACGTCCTATGTGCAGATCAGTGGTTCTCTCGGTGTGGTCCCTGGACTGGCAGCATCAGCCTCACCCAGGCATGCGTTAGAAATGCAAATTCCCAGGCTCCAACCCAGACATCCTGAATCAGACATTCCAGTGCAGGGCCCAGAAATCCATGTTTTAACAGACTCTCTAGGTAATTCTGCTGCTACTACCATGGGAAGCCCCCCTCCTTCCCTAATCTCAGGCACCCCAGATCAGGAGTGGAACACAGGTCCTGTACTTGCCTAGTTAAAGTAAATGTCTTGACTTCATCCAAAGCTCCCAGAAGACTCCTGTTCTTCCAACTGCCTTGGACTCAGTTCCTTGTACAGCTGGTTTGTAATCCCAAATGGAGAACCTGTCTGAGAATGAAGCCAGTGAGTGGAAGAAAGCCTCGTGAGCTGGGCCAAGCCCTGCGCCTTGGGCAGAGAGAACCAGCTCCTGATAATACTGCTGGAGCCCGACATCCAGCACACTCAAGCCAGCTCTGCCGTGGGCTATCCAGATAGAAACGCAGATTGCCTTTTTACTGAAGCCAGTTTGGCCTGCACATCTTGACACTTAAGACTGAAGGAATTCTAAGGAATACAACATGCAAACACTATTCTAAGCCAGTCAGTGAAGATAAGTGTTAAAAAAAAAAACAAAACCCTAATCTAATGAGAACTCACTCTTAGCAGAGAACCTTCTCTCCTGATTTATGGATAAAATTAAGGACACTTGGACACTCTTATCAACGTGGCCCTTTTCTTCCTCCTTTCTCAGATACGGTGCTAACTCCTGGGGAGGGCTTCCTCAGCCCTGGGCCTGTGACTCTCTGCCTTCCTGCGCCTCCCAGGATCCTGCTCCTTAGGTCACTCTTCTCCCTCCTGTGTGCCCACCTCTCCGTCTCTGAAGCCTCCTTGCCATAATATACTCAAATTTCCCACTCTTGGAGTATGGTCCAGCTTAACAACCACTTCTCACTCAAACCTTACAAGTGAAGTAGCATCCGTTTACTATTTTCATTGCCTCACTTTCTAAGGTACTTCACTTTGACTTCTCTCATCACCACTTATTTGAGAATGTTTGCATTAGGATTAGCAGTGGAATCCTAACTAGTGGATTCCGTTCCGTTCCGTTCAGTCGCTCAGTCGTGTCCGACTCTTTGCGACCCCGTGAATCGCAGCATGCCAGGCCTCCGTGTCCATCACCAACTCCTGGAGTTCACTCAGACTCATGTCCATTGAGTCCGTGATGCCATCCAGCCATCACATCCTCTGTCGTCCCCTTGNTTACGTTATACACATGAGAGTTGCAAAACTTCTGTCTGTAAGGCTGGTGCGTTTTATAATTATTTGTATTAAAAGATAACATCCATGTGCAGGACTGACTCTCTTACTACATGGTGCCTTTTCCAGGAACATTAAATATGTTCTTTGTGATCCTTTTCCTTTTTGCTTTCTGCTTTCTTTACATTTAATTCTTTTTGTAGCTTGGGATAGATTATCATTCAGTACCCACTTTCTTGTAAAGAATATTCATTTCTGAAATAAAATTTGTTACCCTCCTGTAATTAATTCATGTCAATGTTTTCTCAGTATGCTATATATTCTCCAATGTTGTTTTTCACTTGGCAGCATAATTCTTCAGTGGGAAAATTTTAAAGAAGCTGATTCGTTTTAGGTGTGTTTGGTGTTTATTTGAGGCCCATTTCCTGTTTCTTCTTGATGGTATATTTTCAAAGCATTTTTTGGGTAACTAGTAAATAGATGCAGACTGTTTTGATGAGTACTTAGGAAGAATGCCAGTGATCTTTTATATTAATAGTGATGACCTAATTTAAGCAGTTAGTTTAATCCAATATTCTTGCCTGGAGAATCCCATGGACAGAAGAGCCTGGCGGGCTACAGTCCATGGAATTGCAAGATCTGAGATGACATAGTGACAAAATGACCACATTGATTTTTGGCATTAGGATCTAATAAATTTAAAAGTTGCTTCTTTACATTATACAGATGAGAATTGCAAAACTTCTGTCTGTAAAGCTTGTGCATTTTATAATTATTTATATTAAAAGATAACATCCATGTGTAGAACTGACTGTCTTACTACATGGTGCCTTTTCCAGGAACATTAAATATGTTCTTTGTGATCCTTTTCCGTTTTGCTTTCTGCTTTCTTTACATTTAATTCTTTTTGTAGCTTGGGATAGATTATCATTCAGTACCCACTTTCTTATAAAGAATTATTCATTTCTGAAATAAAATTTGTTGCCCTCCTGTAATTAATTCATGTCATTGTTTTCTCAGCATGCTATATATATTCTCCAATGTTCTTTTTCACTTGGCAGCATAATTCTTCAGTGGAAAATTTTTTAACAAGTTGATTCGCTTTAGGTTTGTTTCATGTTTATTTGAGGCCCATTTGCTCTTTCTTCTTGATGGTATATTTTCAAAGCTTTTTTTTTTTTTTGGTAACTAGGAAATAGATGTAGACTGTTTTGATGAGTACTTAGGAAGAATGCCAGTGATCTTTTATATTAAGAGTGATGACCTAATTTAAGCAGTTAGTCTATATTGCATTTTCCTCTCTTTTATGTGATCTGGTAACCAGTGAGCAATGAGGTGATCTAATGATGTTTCCCTCAGGTCTAGAATCTGAGCAACAGTGACCTCTGAAATGATTGGCCAAATTGGGCGTGTGACTGTGTGTGGCAGTTCTTCCTGGAAGGGAGAGCCCAGGTGTTGCTAGAATTTGAAATGGGTCCCAGTTTTGCAAAATGAAAAAGGACAAGAGTCGGATGGAGGCCGAAACATATGCTTAGAGTGAGATAGATTATCAGCAGATGTCTTCTATGAATAAGGGTCAATCTGCAGGGAGGCCTCCCACCTTCACTGGCTTCCCCGTGTCCTCAGGGCAGCATCCTGACTCTGCAGGTGGCTCCACAGCCTTAGTCACCCTCAGGTCGCTGCCAGTGTCTCCAGCCTCATCCTGGGAGCTGACCCCTTTCTCATGGTCAGTCTGTCCTGGTCACATTCACTTAGTCCTTGTTCATAGACACCAAAACCTTCTCTGTCTGGGATCTTAGTTTGTATGCCTGCCTTTGGTCATTAATCACCGTGGCCCTTCCTCTTTCTGTTCCTTCAGGTCTAGGCCAGCGAGGTCTCCCCATCTACTTCCCATATTCTCTTGTCACATTAACCGGGTTTCCTGCCTCTGTATTAATCACCTTCATCAGAAGCCCTTGTCCTTTGACTGTTGGAGTCTTTCCTCTTTTGCCTCCATTGACGGACTCACCATGTTCCTCTTCCTCCCTGGATGCTCCTAGCATCTCACTCTGGGGGTGAGGCCTGGGAATGTGGGTTGGGCTATAGAATTCTCAAGGGAGACAGGGGACAGGATAGGTGATTATGGTTCCTGCATCTGTTCTGGAGATTTCAACTCTAATTGATCCTTACCCCATGTGGACACTTAATCACTGAAAAGCAAAAAGATATGGGGAGTCCTAATGAGCCTGATAGATCTAGTGTCTTGAGGTGTCCCCATGTTTTAGTCCACTGTGTCACTGCTCACTACAGCCCCCAGGTCTTCTAAGCTCTGTCCACCCAGGGACCGGTTGCCATCTTGGACAGCAACCAGTTCATGTCCTCAGAGCAGGGGATGCTCAGTTTACTGTGGTTAGAGTGACCAGAAGGTTTGGAATCCAAGGGGATATGAAGGAGTCCCCCCCTCCTTAAAGATCAGGGATATCTTCCAGTTAGCTCTCACTGTGGAGAACAGGGGTCAGTGAGACTGGGGTGTCTCTCTGTTTGTTGATTCTTCACTGAGCTCAATCCAGCCAAATCTCAAGGGCCTGTAAAATTTCCTGATGTCCCAGCTTGCTGGCAGGTTTTCCCAGGAAGCCAGCTCCTTGGTCTCTGTACAGAGCGCCGAGTGTCCTTGGATTTGCAGCTTGTGCAAGGCTCTGTTGCATGCTTATGCCCTTGGTCTCTGCTGTTTAGCCCTCTTGTTCAGCCATGCATGAAGAGGTAGAAAACTGGGGGACAGTGAAGGGGAGCTTGTCAGAGTCTCCAGGAGGGTTGTGGCAGCCAGAATAGGCCTCTGAATGAACCCAGTGAATGGGTGTGTGTGTGTGTGTGTATTTGTGTGTGTGTGTGAGAGAGAGAGAGAGAGACATTGATACTTGTGGGATCACGGGGTGTGTGGAACTCTTGACCAAGGTGATCTCAGTTCTACCTGGAGGACCTGGGTGTGGGCTGCGTGGAATGGTGGATGTGCCCTAGTGTCTTAGCTCAGTTTCCCTGGGACCCAGATGGTGTGACAGCTTTGCATGACTGAGTGTCATTGTGAAACACATGATCACACCTGTGAAGGAAGGAAGGAAGTGGAATTGGGAAGAGGACTGTTAACTCTGCTGCATGTTAGAATCAAGGCCTGAGCTTAGTCCACAGGGAGGTCTGGGTGCAGGAGGATGGGCACAGTGGTCCCAGAGAAGGGGGACGGGATCCAAGAGGTGCCCCACAGCAGCCCCTCCACACAGTGGATTTTCTGGTGTCTTTAGGGAGGGCAAGAATCAGACCCATAGAATAACTGTCGTTAAAATTCGGGAGATCACTTTGTGGATTACCTATCGTTTTTCTGTTAGTTTGAGTTACTAATGAAGAAGATTTCAGATGGAAGGTAAAAAAAGAGAAGTTGGCGTGTTCCTCAGAAGATGGTGAAGTTGCACTGGGGCGTGTGCACCAGCCTACACATCTGTCTTGTATTATTAGATTTTGGTGATGACGGTTTGCGGCTACTGCGGTCACTGTGACTGATATGATGTCTTGAGTCTGGTTGGGGTTTTGGCATCTTTGTGTATCTTATTCCATCCTTAACACAGGAGTTGTTAAGGCTTGGAACCTTCTGGGGATTGCATAGCAGGATGGGTGGATTATTAGTAGGTCTCTGGGGAGTGTGTTGGCCCAGATGCAGGTGTGGAAGTTTCTTTCAGCTCAGAGGGTAGTGGTTGGGCCTCAGCTTTGATGGTAGAAGTTTCCCATGATGCAGTGAGGCGATTCTTTTTCTTAGAATCCGAGGATCATCAGCTCCACAGCAACCTGGAGTCCAGAGGCTTATTCTGGAGATGACGCAGCTGCTCCTTATTGCTGCCAGCACAGTGGATTCTTCCACTGTTCTCATCATCTTTACGGTTCTCGGGTGTCTGCCATGTACATGCACAGTACAGTTAATGGTTGTAAACGGCTGAAGGCAATGCAAATGGTATATGGAAAACAGTACAGAGTTACCCAAAGATTAAAAATAGAACATGCACAGGATCGTGCAATCTCACTGCTAATTATGTAGCTAAGAAAAGGAAACTTTAAAAAATTGTTTATGTATTTGGCTTCACCTGCGTCCTGCAGGATGTTTGGGTTCAGTGCACCAACTTTCTAGTGTAGTGCTCGAGCTTAGTCACTCTGCCGCCTGTGGGATCTTAGTTACCCCACTAGCGACTGAACCCACATCCCCCACAGAGCTAGGCAGATTCTTAACCACTGGGCCACCAGGGAAGTCCTGTGCAAACATCCAGTGTTTTTGCAGGAGTAACCTGCACTCCTGTAACCCAAACTGTATGATTCACAACAGCCATGTGTTGTAGAAACAACCTGAATGTCTCTTCTCCGCCAAGTGGATGATGAAACTGTGATGCATGTATGAGACAGGCTGGGTCCTGGGACGTTTCACTGCAGTTCTTGCACCTGGACGAACGTCTTCTTGGCAACAGACCTCAAAGAAAGTGTAATTGTTGAACAAAGAAACTACACCCACATTCATGAGCGGACAGCAATTCTGAACAATAAGTAAAAGGACCACAAACCAAGCTTGATTTCTGAGGCTCCAGAAGCAAAAGGAGGTCACTTCCTGTGATCCCTGCTCACAGCAGCTCCGGGGGCCTAAGGTGGGGCAGATCACCTCAGCTTCCTTCCAACCATAAGCAAAGGGATCAGCTCACCCCCCTTTTTGGGAGGATGAGGGCACACTTTCTTTTTCTGTCTCTCCTTACTGCCGCAAGAGTCCCAGTAAAGCCCTTCTTGAAATTCCCCTCTGGTCTCATAACTATTTGTATTGATGAAAGAGCCCCAGGATCCAGGTTGAAAACATGTAAGTGTAAGTGTTAGTCACTGAGTCATGTCAGACTGTTTGCCACCCCAGGGACTGTACCCTGCCAGGCTCCTCTATCCATGGAATTCTCTAGGCAGGAATACTGGAGTGGGTTGCCATTCCCTTCTCCAGGGGATTCTTCCAACCAAGGAATCACATGTGTCTCTTCTGCATTGCTGGCAGATTCTTTCCCTTCTGAGCTCCCAGGGAAGTCCTCATTGGTAACCCAGGCACATATACACACATATCAGTAACGAAATATTCAGTTCAGTTCAGTTGTTCAGCCATGTCTGCCTCTTTGCCAGCTCATGGACTGAGCACTCCAGGCTTCCCTGTCCATCACCATCTCCCAGAACATACTCAAATTCATGTCCAAGGCATCAGTGATGCCATCCAACCATCTCATCCTCTGTCATCCCCTTCTCCCACCTTCAGTCTGTCCCAGCATCAGGGTTTTTGCCAGTGACTCGGTTCTTTGCATCAGATGGCCAAAGTATTGGAATTTCAGCTTCAGCATCAATAATTCCAATGCATAGTCAGGAATGATTTTCTTTAGGATTGACTGGTTGGATTTCCTTGCTGTCCAAGGGACTCTCAAGAGTCTTTTCCAACAACAGAGTGCAAAACCATCAGTTCTTCGGCATTCAGCTTTCTTTATAGTCCAACTATCACATCCATAGATGACTACTGGAAAAACCATAGCTTTGAGTAGATGGACCTTTGTTAGTAAAGTAATGTCTCTGGTTTTTAATATTCTGTCCAAGTTGGCCATACACATAGCTTTTCTTCCAGGGAGCAAGCGTCTTTTAGTTTCATTGGTGCAGTCATCATATGCAGTGATCTTGGAGTCCCCAAAATAAAGTCTGACACTGTTTCCACTGTTTCCCCAGCTATTGCCAGGAAATGATGGGACCGGATGCCATGATCTTCATTTTCTGAGTGTTGAGCTTTAAGCCAACTTTTTCACTCTCTCACTTTTATCAAGATGCTCTTTAGTTCTTCTTCATTTTCTGCCATAAGGGTGGTGTCCTCTGCATATCTTAGGTTATTGGTATTTCTCCCAGCAATCTTCATTCCAGCTTGTGCTTCATCCACCCCAGCATTTCGCATGATGGGCTCTGCATGTATGTTAAGTAAGCAGGGTAATGCTATGTAGCCTTGATGAACTCCTTTCCCAGTTTGGAACCAGTCTGTTATTCCATGTCCAGTTCTAACTGTTGCCTCTTGACCTGCATGCAGATTTCTCAGGAGGCAGGTCAGGTGGTCTGGTATTCCCATCTCTTTAAGATTTTTCCACAGTTTGTTGTGATCCACACAGTAAAAGGTTTTGGCATATTGAGTAAAGCAGAAGTAGATGTTTTGTGAAACGCGCTTGCTTTTTCGATGATGCAGTGGATGGTGGTAATTTAATCTCTGTTTCCTCTGCCTTTTCTAAATCCAACTTGAGCATCTGGAAGTTCACAGTTCACATACTGTTTAAGCCTGGCTTGGAGAACTTTTAGCATTACTGTGCTAGCATGTGAGCTGAGGGCAATTGTGCGGTAGTTTGAACATTCTTTGCCATTGCCTTTCTTTGAGATTGGAATGAAAACTGACCTTTTCCAGTCCTGTGGCCACTGCTAAGGTTTGCAGATTTGCTGTCGCATTGATTGCAGCACTTCCACAGCATTATCTTTGAGGATTTGAAATAGCTCAACTGGAATTCCATCACCTCTACTAGCTTTGTTCATAGTGATGCTCCTTAGCCTGACTTGATTTTGCATTCCAGGATGTCTCGCTGTGGGTAAGTGATCACCCATCTTGGTTATCTGGGTCATGGAGATCTTTTTTGTAGAGTTCCCCTGTGCATTCTTGCCACGTCGTCTTAATATCTTCTGCTTCTGTTAGGTCCATACCATTTGCGTCCTTTATTGTGCCATCTTTGCGTAAAATATTCCTTTGGTATCTCTGATTTTCTTAAAGAGAGGTCTTGCTTTGCCATTCTATTGTTTTCCTCTATTTCTTTGCACTGATGGCTGAGGAAGGGTTTCTTATCCTTTCCCGTGTAGATGGAGATTTTTGTCACTTCAGACAGCTTGGGTGAACGTAGAGAATATTCAGTTCAGTTCAGTTCAGTCGCTCAGTCGTGTCCGACTCTTTGCGACCCCAAGAATCGCAGCATGCCAGGCTTCCCTGTCCATCACCAACTCCCAGAGTTCACTCAGACTCACGTCCAACCAGTCAGTGATGCCATCAAGCCATCTCATCCTCGGTCGTCCCCTTCTCCTCCTGCCCCCAGTCCTTCCCAGCATCAAAGTCTTTCCCAATGAGTCAACTCTTTGCATGAGGTGGCCAAGTACTGGAGCTTCAGCTTTAGCATCATTCCTTCCAACAAAATCCTAGGGTTGATCTCCTTCAGAATGACTGGTTAGATCTCCTTGCAGTCCAAGGGACTCTCAAGAGTCTTCTCCAATACCACAGTTTAAACGCATCAATTCTTTGGTGCTCAGCTTTCTGCACAGTTCAACTCTCACATCCATACATGACTACTGGAAAAACCATAGCCTTGACTAGACGGCCCTTAGTCGGCAAAGTAATGTCTCTGCTTTTGAATATGCTGAATATTGAGCTTTAAGCCAACTTTTTCACTCTCTCACTTTCATCAAGATGCTCTTTAGTTCCTCTTCACTTTCTGCCATAAGGGTGGTGTCATCTGCATATTTGAGGTTATTGATATTTCTCCCGGCAATCTTGATTCCAGCTTGTTTTTCTTCTGGATTAGCACAGACAGGGTAAGACTGATATTCTATATGCTCGCTTATCTGTAGAATGTAAAAATGAGAAACTCACTCGTACCAGACAGTGGGATGGTGGTAATCTGGGGCTGGGAGGTGGGGAGGTTGGGGAGATATTGGTTGAAAGGTACAGACTGAGTTTTAAAATGAGTGGGTCCTGGGGTGTGTGTGCAGCACGCTTACCATTGTTTTCCTATTCTGTTACTGCATGCTGGTAATTTGTCAGGAGAGTACGTTGTCAGCGTGTTCACCACACACAGAACATGGGCATTTGGTGGTGATGGATGTGTTGGTTCGTTGATTGTGATAAATATTTCACAGGGTACACGTGTCACATGATCACATGGTGTATGATATATATACACAGAACCCTTCTCGTTAGTTAAGTTAGAAGGTGGCCTGGGCTTAATCCTTCACTAGTGCTCAACCCAGGCTTCACAAGAGATCATGAGGCATTTTGCCTGGGCGTGTCTTGTACCCCTCCCCCACAGACACGCTCCTCAGGTTCACATGTGGGGCCTCGCCCCAGGAATGTGCACAGGCCATGGATGATTCCCATCTGGATCCTCCATTGAGTACCAGGGCTCTTAGCCTCCACTTCTGAGACTGAGATAGGGCCCTGGGGGAGGGGAGGGCACTCTGCTCTGAGTTGGGCTGGACCAGGGCCTGCTGTGTGACCTGATGTGGATTGTGGGAGGAGCGGAGGTGCCCCCTGCTGCTGTGTGCATGAGGCCTCACCGGGTGGGGAGTGTGATCCGAGGGAAAGTGTGGGAAAGTCCCGCGTTGGTCTCTCTGCGGGAATTGAGTGTCCTGAGTCTCTCCTGAGACAGTGGGCACAGAAGACTGTCTGTTCCTAATGGTGAGGGCTTTCCTGTGTGTATGGTTGGAGCTCAGGAAGGGGGTGTGTTGAGCCTAAGCATTAAACAGCATGTTTTCCACTTTCATGATAGAACTGTGAAGACTCATGGACGAAGGAGCCCAGAAGAGGAAAGAACAGGAGTCAGGCATGGCTGTTTCTCCGGTAAGGTCATATTCTCAGTGGATTCTCACACTGCCTTCCTGAAATGCCCTTCTCTGGACTCGCTAATCGTGTCTGACTCTGGAGTATCCTGTCTCACTGCAGTACAGGCACACTCACTCGGCTTCTTCACTCAGGGCCTGGCGTCTCCACTTAGATCCCGTCTCCCATGACCCGGTGACCTGGCCCTTGTGAGGAGGCTCCCGTGGGCGCCATCCTGGGCAGGGCTTCTCACCCGTGGGTTGGAGATGGGGTCTCATGCTGTTGGGCAGCTGGGGTTGCTTAAGGCCCATGTGGATGCACTGTGTGCTCTCTGTCAATCAGGGTAAAGAAGCTGTAGGTGGACCTCACGTATTAACATGTACAGTACATGGTAAAATCTGCCAAAGAGGCCAGTGGGGGGAAATAAGTTCTGACTTTTTATAGTACATTTAAAACCAAATGAGCGCCTCCTTGAAAACTTAAATGTTTGGGAATGGAATGGAACATTCAGAAAGAGATGTCAGGGCTAGGGAGTGTTTCGTTGCACCATCTAATTTAAACTGTGAAATCAGGCTTACTAATTCTTTTTTCTTTCTTTTTTGACCACATGATGCAGCTTCAAGGTCTTAGTTCGCTGAGTAGGGATCGAACCTGAAACCCTGCAGTGGAAGTGAGGGATCTTAACCACTGGACCATGAGGGAATTTTACAACTTTACTAATCTTGATTCAGTATTTTCTTAGTGAAATTAAATAATAAATTTTGGCATTTGTTACTAAGTACATACCAAAAATTAATGATAAAATCACATTATGATTTTAAAAATAGATTTATTTCCTCTACTGTATCTTCACTGGTTCACTGTCTTTCCCCTAGTTCTGGCGAGTGGTGTCCACCCTCTGGTTGCGGTGTACAGCTTCTCATTGCAGTCACTTCTCTTGTCTTGCAGCCCAGGCTCTAAGCACACTGGCTTCAGTAGTTCCACCTCCTGGGCTCTACAGCTCTGGCTCAGGAGTTGAGACTCATGGGCTTAGTTGCCCCTCAGCATGTGGGATCTCAGACCAGGCAATAGCCCACATCCCTTGCATTGTCCAGTGGATTCTTTACCACATACTGTAGGGAGGACCACATATTGTTAAATACAGGTATTTTATAAAGATTGGAAGACATCTGTATGTTATTTTCTGCTTGTGTTACTTTTCTTTTTTTGAACTAGAATAAGATAATGTTGACGAATTCCCTAGTGGTACAGTGCCTAAGAATACGCCTGCCAGTGTAGGGTGCGTGGGTTCCATCCCACATCTGGGAAGATGCCTCAGAGCAACTAAGCCCATGGGCCACAACGACGGAGCCTGTGCCCTAGAGCCCGGGAGCCATTACTCCGGAAGCCCGCACTCTCTAGAGCCTGTGCTCCAAAACAAGGGAAGCCACTGCAAGGAGAAGCCTGGGCACTGCAGCTGCAACTAGAGAAAGCCCACTCACAGCAAAGACCCAACATAAGCAAAATAAATGAGCTTGAAAGAGAAATAGAATGTTGGCAAAGTTACTGAAGGAAGAAGCAAAATGAAAGAAGAGAATGGGAACCCACTCCAGTATTCTTGCCTGGAGAATTCCATGGGTAGAATAGCTGGCGGGCTGCCGTCAGTGGGGTTGCAAAGAGTGTGGCAGGAGTAAGCAGGTAAAGAACCATTTCCACACACAGCAGATTGAGCTCTGAGAAACAAATCTAAGTGTCTAGCTTTCCTCCTGCGTGTTCTTCAGTGACTTGAGTAGCTTTTGGAAATAAAGTCCTAAATCTGTAGATCTTGCATAAATTAGCCTGTGCCTGGCATCACCCCATGCACATTCCCTGTGTCCTAGTCACACTGGCTGACTTTCTGTTCAGTGAATATCTTCCGGCCTCAGAGCTGGCACTCAGGCTGTTCTCTCTGCTTGCAACACTCTTCTGTTTCCCACCTTGCCAATTCTAAGTATTTCTTCCTCACAGAGACCTTGTTTGATTTCTCAATGTAGCTTAGACTTTCTGTTTAATCTTGTCTTAACACCGGGTCTGTGTCACAGCACTAATTTCAGTATTAACATTAAAATTGTGAATGAAATCGGCTGGCTGGCTGCTAGTTGATGAAATTGGCTGCTAGACTGTGAGCTCCATCATGTTCACTGCTACATTTCAAGTTTGAGGCACAAAGCTGACGCTGAATGAATTTTGATAGAATGAAAGAAAAAAATAAACAACTCTTCTTGTTTCAGTCAGTTGTGTGTTTCCACATGCATGCATGAAGGCATGGATATGTAACTATGTGGTTTTATTACAGAAACATCCTCTCATCAATAATGGTGTATGCTTTGTAGCAGTTTCAGTTGTATCTTAAGTGTATTTCATTGTGTTAAGTTTTTTCTGCATCATCACATGAATGATGTAAATTGTAGTAAGTTTATTGACATTGTGAGGGTTGCAATGTGAAAGAGTGTGACCCTGTATCGTGACCATTTATGTTGTTCTATTGTATTTCAGCTTCCTTGAACTTGTTTCAGGTATTTTCAGGAAACTACCTGTGGACGCTCTTTCCTTCTCTCGTAGTTAACTGGTTGATTCTTTAGGTTCCATTGTCACTCCCAACCACCTGAGCTCAGGTGCTATTGCCTCATTTCTTAACAGTTTGATCTGAGCCATTTGTTAGAGTGACAGAATTTACTTTCCAGGGTGACTGCAGCCATGAAATTAAAAAACGCTTACTCCTGGGAAGAAAAGTTATGATCAACTTAGATAGCATGTTGAAAAGCAGAGACATTACTTTGCCAACAAGGTCTGTCTTGTCAAGGCTATGTATGGTTTTTCCAGTGGTCATGTATGGATGTGAGAGTTGAACTGTGAAGAAAGCTGAGTGCCAAAGAATTGATGCTGTTGAACTGTGGTGTTGGAGATGAGTCTTGAGAGTCCCTTGGACTGCAAGGAGATCCAACCAGTTCATTCTAAAGGAGATCAGCCCTGGGATTTCTTTGGAAGGAATAATGCTTAAGCTGAAACTCCAGTACTTTGGCCACCTCATGTGAAGAGTTGACTCATTGGAAAAGACTCTGATGCTGGGAGGGATTGGGGGCAGGAGGACAAGGGAACGACAGAGGATGAGATGGCTGGATGGCATCACTGACTCTATGGACATGAGTCTGAGTGAACTCCGAGAGTTGGTGATGGACAGGGAGGCCTGGCATGCTGTGATTCATGGGGTCGCAAAGAGTCGGACACGACTGGCGACTGAACTGAACTGAAGGTGGACACAGATCTTTCTCTAACATGCTGTTATATTGATGACAAGTTCATCCATGTAAAGTCTTTAGGATATTGCTTAGCGTGTAGGAATTGCTGAAACACCTGTCGTCAGTGTGATGATGTCATCATCATGACAATGTGTGTTCTGTAAAAGTCAGTGTGTTTTCATGTTCATCACAGCACTATGGTAGCCAGGACATGGAAGCAACCTAGATGTCCATCACAGATGAATGGATGAGAAAGCTGTGGTACATTTACACAATGGATTATTACTCATCCATTAAAAGGAATACATTTGAATCAGTTCTAATGAGGTAGATGAAACTGGAGCCTATTATACAGAGTGAAGTAAGCCAGAAAGAAAAACACCAAAACAGTACACTAACATACATATATGGAATTTAGAAAGAAGATAGTGCTAACCCTGTATGTGAGACAGCAGAACAGACACAGATGTCTTGAACAGTCTTCTGGACTCTGTGGGAGAGGGTGAGGCAGGATGATATGGGAGAATGGCACGTAAAATATCATATGTGAGTCAGATCACCAGTCCAGGTTTGATGCATGATACAGGGTGCTCGGAGGTGGTTCACTGGGATGACCCAGAGGGATGGGATGGGAAGGGAGGTGGGAGGAGGGTTCAGGATGGGGAACACATGTACGCTCATGGAGGATTCAAGTCAATGTATGGCAAAACCAATACAATATTGCAAAGTAAAATAATTAATTAAAATATAAATAAACTCACTGTGGACTTTGTCATCTCTGAAGACACCAGTCTTGCTGTAAGTCATCTAGATAGTGAATGCCACTCAGTCGTGTCCGACTTTTTGCGACCCATGGTCGGTAGCCTAGCAGGTTCCGCCGTCCATGGGATTTTCCAGGCAAGAATACTGGAGTAGGCTGCCATTTCCTTCTCCAGCGGACTTTCCCAACCCAGGGATCAAACCCGGGTCTCCTGCATTGCAGACAAACGCTTTACCATCTGATCCACCAGAGAAGCAAAGCAAAATTAAGTAATTAAAAAATAAATAAAGTCACTGCGGACTTTGTCATGTCTGATAACACCAGTCTTACTGTACCTCATCGAGATATTGAATGCCACTCAGTGTGTTGAATGTTAACACTTCTGCATAGACAACCCAGTATTGCTTTTAATTTCTGTATTTTTCATGTCCACATACATGACAAATTCATGTTGATTGCAGGATATCATAATCTTAGGAAAAAGAGGAAATTATAAATTAGATTGCAGACCAACAGTTTGCTTCAAGCAGCTTTTAAAGTATCTATCAGAGTATTACTTCATCTGAACTGAGCTTTACCCCTCTCACTTGTTCCCATTTTGTGTGAAACTAAGAATCTTCCTCAGAGCCCATTGGTGAAATGTGTTTTCCTTTCAGGCACAGGTGACCTTCGAGGATGTGTTCATAGATTTCACTCCTGAGGAGTGGGAATGCCTGGACCCTGCCCAGAGGACCTTGTACCAGGACGTGATGGTGGAGACCCTCAGGAACCTGCTGTCTGTGGGTGAGGATCACTTCCCTCTTAAGTGGGGATCTGCCCTGGGGTATCTGCATGTTCCCTTTGTACCTTTTGAGATCTCCTGTTTTTCTTGACCTTTCTGACTCCCACATGTAAAGCTTCCTGATTGGCATCAGGAGTTTAAACATGACTTTCCTTCAGGTGACCTGCCCACTGTGTGATGCACAAGGAGTTTCTCCACAGCTTGAGTGTTTATAAAGCTGATTTCAAACTTTGAAATATCCAGTTGCCTGTTTTCTAGCCCTGTGTTCTTGGTTCAGTAGTTCTTCGATAAGAACTAGATACCTGCTGCATATTATACTGTATATTATACTGTTCCCTGTGCATTCAGAAGGAGGCAGAGAGTAAATTCATTTGAGAAGTATTTTTCTGTCGGTTTATAACGTCCTCACTCCTTGGCTGACAAAAGAGCTGCATTCTACACCTGCCAGTGCAAGAGAGACGGGTTGGATCCTTGGTCTGAGAAGATCCCACACGTCAAGAGCAGCTACGCCTGTGTGCCTCAACTACAAGCCAGCACTCTAGAGTCTGGAAGCTGCAACTGCTGAGCCCACATAGGACAACTACTGAAGCCCGTGCACTCAAGAGAAGCCTGATACATTTATTTAAAAAAGAGAGAGAGAGAGGTTGTATTCTGAAAGAAGCCACAGTATATGGCATTACTTCTGAGTAGGAAGTTCTGTTTCTGATCTGAACGTTATCTCCATTCTTATGGCACAAGGAAGAAGACCCCTGGATTGTGGAGAATGAGGTGCTAATAGCAAACATCCAGATGAGTGGGAAAGTATCCACATTGTGATCACAGATCAACTCTCACAAGGACAGAGAGGAAGCCACACCATTCATGGTGTTTGGGAAACTCTGCAGGTGGGAGAGTTCTGTGAGAAAACAGATGTTTAGTGTTTGTGAACTCTTAGAGGAGATTTTTCTTCTCCGTAACTTACTGCTGTGTTCTTCGACATGTGAAATGTACAGTACCCTCCAGTGGTGCTGTAGCACCTACAGCGACGAAGGCAAGATATATATATATATATATATATATATATATATTTTTTTTAGCCTGTACTGGGTCTTTTTTGCTATGTGGTCTTTTGTCTATTTGAGACGTGTGAGAGCTACTCTCTAGAGTGGGAAGCTGGTTTCTCATTGTGGTGGGTTCTTTTGTTGTGAAGCCCAGACCCTAGGCACACAGGCTTGAGTAGTTTTGCCACACAAGCTCAGTATTTGTGGCTCATCAACTTAGTCTCTGTGACATGTGAGATCTTCCCAGAATAAGAATCAAGCCCATGTCTCCCGCATTACTAAGCAGATTCTTACCAGGGAGCCACCAGGATGTTAGGGAAATTCAATAAATAGTCTTGTTTAGGCTTCAAGACAAAGCAGTGCTGTCCTCTGACCTTGTTTCTAACGTGCATGGAAACTGCCCTGAGTGTGAATGTCTTGACTGTCTCCTGTGAGTGCAAGTCTTGCAGCACCATAGATAAGACAGAGGACAAATCTTGGATTTTTCAGCCTTTGCAGGGGCCCTTGCCAACCAAAGCCCCAGGCTTAGCACCCTCCAAGTTGGCACTTGGATCCTTCTCTCTGCCTGCTGCTGCTAAGTCATTTCAATCGTGTCCAACTCTGTGCGAACCCATAGACGGCAGCCCACCAGGCTCCCCCGTCCCTGGGATTCTCCAGGCAAGAACAATATAGTGGGTTGCCATTGCTTTCTCCAATTCTCTCTGCCTACCATGGGGAAATAAAGGTAACTTAAACAAAAAGAACTGTGTGATTTGTGAGGATGATTATCCATATTACAATGTCACATTATATTTGACTGATCAAATCTTCACTTTTTAAGTCGACTCTCTTTAGCCAGCCCACAGCTCTAGTAGTGTCCCCATACTGCCCTTTCTCTCTCCATTCTTTGTCCTGTTGTGGCCTTACACCCCTCCCAACCCTTCTGTCTCCCTCTCCATCAGCTGGTCCCCTTCTAACTGCCCTGGTCTCTGAGGGGGGCAGGGGGAACCCAGGTTCCCCCACTCTTGCAAGTTTGTTAACCCCTTTAGATTCTTCTAATCAAAGACCCCCATGTCCCTGGAGAGACGTTCCAAGATTTTTATCAGTCCTTCTGTCCCTGTTATCACAATTTGAGCACTGTTCAATCTGTATTGTAGCCATAAAGCTGTGAACATAGAAAGGAAAGATAACCTGTTTGATATAGGATGGCCATGATATTTTTGAAATGTGCTGTTGGAGAAGACTCTTGAGAGTCCCTTGGACTGCAAGGGGATCCAATCAGTCCATTCTGAAGGAGATCAACCCTGGGATTTCTTTGGAGGGAATGATGGAAAGCTGAAGCTCCAGTACTTTGGCCACCTCATGCAAAGAGTTGACTCATTGGAAAAGACTCTTATGCTGGGAGGGATTGGGGACAGGAGGAGAAGGGGACGACCAAGGATGAGATGGCTGGATGGCATCACGAACTCGATGGGCGTGAGTCTGAGTGAACTCCGGGAGATGGTGATGGACAGGGAGGCCTGCGTGCTGCAGTTCATGGGGTTGCAAAGAGTCAGACACGACTGAGTGACTGAACTGAACTGAACTGATCTATGATGTTGTTTAGACTCTGGAGAAAACTAGTTAAAATGAATGTTTTTTTCTTTGAAAGTGCAAAGCTGGTTCTTTTTACATGTGGAGTTAAAAAACAGCAAGCTTGTTAAAAAGTCCTATGGAAAAAAAAGTTGAAAGTTAACCTTTGCCAGGGCTTCCTAGATGTCTCTAGTGCTAAAGACCTGCCCGCCCCTGGGGGAGACACAGGAGACGTGGATTTGATCCCTGGGTAGGGAAGATCCCCTGGAGGAGTGAATGGAACCCACTCCAGTATTCTTGCCTGGACAGTCCCATCATGGACAGAGGAGCCTGGTGGGCTAGAGTCCACGGGGTTGCAGGGGGTTGGACAGGACTGAAGCGAACTTGCATTGCGTGCCACCTTTGCCATATCCTTCAAATACGTAACCCATTTTTCAAGAGATTTCAGTCTTGGGCAAATTAGAATTTTAAACCACGGGGCGGGAGGTGGGAAGAAAAAGGTGAAAGAGATATTTTAAATCTCAAGCAGGAAAGTATGAGAGCTCTCATATCTGTCGATCTGCATTTATGTTTGTCTGAGCGTGTGTCTTTGTGTTTGGATAATATTGCTGAGGTTAATTTGTAAATGAGCTCTAATTCAATTGTTTGTAAAAAAAAAAAAAGTAAACACTTTCAAATCAAACAAGTACAAGAGAAATTTACCTAAATGAATTTCAGGTTCACGTGAATTGGGAAATATTCAATATTAAATAGCTAGTATTAATGTTTGTTTGCTAATGTAATTAAGACACGTCTTGAGTCTGCAACATTGTTTAATACGTTTATATTACCTAGATTTAATGTTAAGGAAGTTTGTCAACAGTTAAAGTAACTTGAGCGAAGAAAGTTTTAAGGAAAGAATGCAAATGCAATTGGAGCTTTAAAGTAAACTCTGTTAAGAATGATTATTCCAAAAAAAAAAAAAAAGAATGATATACTTTAGAAATGTCTGTCTAAAATAGTCTCTCCAGATTTGAATAACCTGAACTCCTGCTGCTGCTGCTAAGTCACTTCAGTCGTGTCCGACTCTGTGCAACCCCACAGATGGCCGCCCACCAAGCTACCCCGTCCCTAGGATTCCCCCGGCAAGAATACTGGAGTGGGTACCATTTCCTTCTCCAATGCATGAAAGTGAAAGTCAAAGTGAAGTCACTCAGTTGTGTCCGACTCCTAGTGACCTCATGGACTGCAGCGTACCAGACTCCTCTGTCCCTGGGATTTTCCAGGCAAGAGTACTGGAGTGGGGTGCCATTGCCTTCTCCAACCTGAACTCCTAGGGTTGTGCTAAACTAAGTAATGAAAGTTCATTGAATATCTAGGTCATTTCCAAATGAAGTGAGATTCTGAAACATAGATTACTGAAAACTCATTTCCTCTTACAAACTAAAGAGATTTTGGACTGTTAATGAATACGTTTGGTGCTACCCTGAGACGTTCTTTATAAGAAAGCAAGTATTCTTAGACATTATCACTGGTATTTATGTTCACCAGTCTACAAAATGCTAATATATCTGATAGCTCATGTTTGCTTAAGGAAAGCAAGACGTGTGTTTTTAGTAAGAAAGGTATGAGAAATGTGAGCCAATCACCTTGCTTTGTCCCCCCCCGGTTAATTTGTCTCAGGAACCTCCCCTTGGGTACACAGGCACACCCTGGATCTTGAAGTAAAGGCGTCTCAAAGAAGCAAAACTCATTATGGCCTGGACTGATCCTCTGAATTTTAACTCCAAGGCACCCTTCTGCACTTGTGTATTGTCTCCTGTATCAGACAGGGTGTTTTCCTTTCTTTGTCCTTGCTATGATTATTCCCTTGAATTAAGAGACAAACTGGCTGTTTACCCTGTTTTTGTTGGCTATACGTTCCTCAACCGGAGCCCTTATCTCTTATCTCAGGGCATGCAAAGAGGAGGGTAGCTGATTGTAGATGTCCCACCTGCAGCCCATCCAACTCCTACTCAAAATTACATTTTATTAAGGAAAATGGAAAGTACTTCTGACTTACAGATGGCTGTTTCTAAAGGAACAAAGTGATTTTTTTTTTTTTTTAAGAGAGGTTTCATGGAAAGTGGACTCCCAGAAAAGAGATCCCAAAAGGCAAGGTCTTTGTATGTTCTGCAACAATCTGTTATTTGACTCCTGTCAATTTTGTTGCTTGACTTTGGGTAGCATGTGATGAGGTATTTCAAAGGTATTTACTTCTCCTTGTCCCCTTCCTGTGGTAATTAGTGCTGTAAGGTGGCACTAAAAAAATAATAATAATAAAATCTATTTGTTTTTGTCATTGTTGCTTCAGGCCTTTCTTGTTACTTCAGGGGATTTTCTCGACTTGCAGTGAGCAAGTGCTACCCTGTAGTTACAGTGCATGAACTTGTCATTCTAGTCGATTCTCTTGTTGCAGTGCGCAGTCTCTGTGTGTTTGCTCAGTAGTTGTGACTCCCCAGCTCTACAGCACAGAATCATCATGTGTGGCCTACAGGCTTAGTTGTTCTCCTGCATGTGGGGATTTCCCGGATCAGGGATCAGACATGTGTGCCCTGCACTAACAGGCGGATATTTTACCTCTGAGCCACAAGAGAAGCCTCAAAGCTTCTTCCTTTACATATATCTTGGAGTCAATGAACTCGGTGGGTTTAGGTTACTGTGTAGATAGGGAGTTGATGTATTGAATAATTATTGTGTAAGTAAAGAATTTTTCACTTACAATATAACTGACATGAACCACTTGTTAATGTCATAAAATGCCTATATGTCATTTGTAAGAGGTATTTGGAAAAATGTTTATTTTTTTATTTTTTAAATTATTTTAGGGAATTCTCTCAGAGTCCCGTGGATAGGATTCAGTAGTTTCACTGCAGATAGCCTGGATTTAATCCATGGTCAGGGAACCAAGTTCTCAGAAGCCACATGATCTAGCAAAAAAAAAAAAAATATATATATATATATATATATATATTTATTGTTTCCAGAATTCTTTATTTCGGAATGCAGTATTTGTTGAACAGTTACTGACTGCCATTTATTTTTTACATTATTCATTAGAATGCTTCTTTTGCATTGTTTACCATTCCAACGTATTGCGTGTTTGATGCTTGTTTGCTCAGTTGCTCAGTCCTGTCTGACGCTTTGTGATCTCATGGACTGTAGTCTACCCAGCTTTCCTATCCATGAAATTTTTTTCAGACAAGAATAGTGCACTTGGTTTGGATTCCCTGCTTCAGGGGATCTTTCCTACCCAAGGATTGTATCCCCCTGTGCCGTGTCTTTTGCATTGGCAGGCAGCTTGTTTACCACTGAGTCACCTCTCTAGTCCTGTATGTTCTTTACCATTTAAATATGTATAAATATGCATAAAATGTGTACAATATACCATTAGTTTCTCCTCAATTATGAGGTGTGTTTAGTACACAGTAGGATAAGTTTTGAGGTCATGGTGGGAAAATACGTTTTCTTTGAGAATTGACATGAGTTTGCATAAAATGAATGTTTTCTGATTGTGTTTGAAACTACACTATCCTAAAATTAATTTGAATTACATATGATCATTCTTTTTTAAAGAGTTGTATTCCTTTAGTGTTCTATAGTTTGAAGATCATCTTTGTGAAGAATCGTAACTCTGTTAGGATGGATATGACTTTTGGGTAAAAGTCATGTGTTTGACAGGAAATAATTTATTTATGAATTGTAACTAATAGAATATCTGTGGTTCTTTATGTCTTGTAGATATGTCTCATATAGAGATGATCAAGAAATTACAGGCAAAAGGAGACAGTGGTAAAGGGGAAATTTTTCAAAGAGTGATGTTTGGAAGAGCTGAAAGCCTTGAAAGCAAAGATTTTCACCTGAGGAAGATCCAGGGAAATATAGATGACTTTGATTGTCTACGGACAGATGATGAAAGAAACAACAAAGGATTGTCTACATTTTGCTCAGTTGCTCAGTCCTGTCTGACGCTTTGTGATCTCATGGACTGTAGTCTACCCAGCTTTCCTATCCATGAAATTTTTTTCAGACAAGAATAGTGCACTTGGTTTGGATTCCCTGCTTCAGGGGATCTTTCCTACCCAAGGATTGTATCCCCCTGTGCCGTGTCTTTTGCATTGGCAGGCAGCTTGTTTACCACTGAGTCACCTCTCTAGTCCTGTATGTTCTTTACCATTTAAATATGTATAAATATGCATAAAATGTGTACAATATACCATTAGTTTCTCCTCAATTATGAGGTGTGTTTAGTACACAGTAGGAAAGTTTTGAGGTCATGGTGGGAAAATACGTTTTCTTTGAGAATTGACATGAGTTTGCATAAAATGAATGTTTTCTGATTGTGTTTGAAACTACACTATCCTAAAATTAATTTGAATTACATATGATCATTCTTTTTTAAAGAGTTGTATTCCTTTAGTGTTCTATAGTTTGAAGATCATCTTTGTGAAGAATCGTAACTCTGTTAGGATGGATATGACTTTTGGGTAAAAGTCATGTGTTTGACAGGAAATAATTTATTTATGAATTGTAACTAATAGAATATCTGTGGTTCTTTATGTCTTGTAGATATGTCTCATATAGAGATGATCAAGAAATTACAGGCAAAAGGAGACAGTGGTAAAGGGGAAATTTTTCAAAGAGTGATGTTTGGAAGAGCTGAAAGCCTTGAAAGCAAAGATTTTCACCTGAGGAAGATCCAGGGAAATATAGATGACTTTGATTGTCTACGGACAGATGATGAAAGAAACAACAAAGGATTGTCTACATCCCATAACAAAAACCTCACTGATGGAAGAGATCATCATAGTAGAAATGAGGCAGAAAATGGGCCTTTTGAAAGGCACAGATCAAGCTTTCAGGATGAATTGCAGATGATGCAATCTGAAGGGATAATTTTTGAATGTAGTCAAGTTGTGACAAACGTCAGCACCTCAGGTTTATCATCTCAGAGAACTCATAATGTCTGCAGAGGCTTCACTCATAAAGATAAGAATGCTGTTATTCATCCTTCAGAACGGTTACTAGACTATGAAACACAAAATAAAAAACCTTACAAATGTAATGAATGTGACATAACCTTTCTTCAGGACTCAGAACTCACTAGACATCAACGAATCCATACAGGAGGAAAACCATATAAATGCAACGTTTGTGGCAAGGCTTTTAATCAAACTAGAAAACTTGCAGTTCACTGGAGAATTCATACTGGAGAGAAACCACATAAATGTGATGTGTGTGGCAAGGCCTTTGAGCAAGCTGCAAAATTTGTAATTCATTGGAGAATCATATGAGAGAGAAAGCATATAAATGTGATGTATGTGGCAAGGCCTTTAGTCAAACTGCAAACCTGGAAGTTCATCAGAGAAGTCATACTGGAGAGAAGCCATACAAATGCAATGTATGTGACAAGGCGTTTAGTCATACTGCAAACCTTACTGTTCATCGGAGACTTCATACTGGAGAGAAACCGTATAAATGTGATGTATGTGGCCGATGCTTTACTCAAAACTCCCAACTTGAAGTTCATCAGAGAACTCATACGGGAGAGAAGCCATACAAATGCAATGTATGTGACAGGGCGTTTAATCATACTGCAAGCCTCAGTGTTCATCGGAGACTTCATACTGGAATGAAACCATATAAATGTGATATATGTAGCATGGCCTTTAATGAAGCTGCAAAGCTTGTAGTTCATCAGAGATTCCATTCGGGAGAGAAACCATATAAATGTGATATATGTGGCAGAGCTTTTAGTCAAACTGGAAACCTTGCTGTTCATCGGAGAGTTCATACTGGAGAGAAACCATATAAATGTGATGTGTGTGGCAAGGCATTTAGTCATGCTGGAAACCTTGCTGTTCATCAGAGAGTTCATAGTGGAGAGAAATCGTATAAATGTGATGTATGTGGCAAGGCTTTCAGAATAAGCTCAGACCTTGTTGTTCATCGGAGAGTTCATACTGGAGAGAAACCATATAAATGTGATGTGTGTGGCAAGGCATTTAGTCATGCTGGAAACCTTGCTGTTCATCAGAGAGTTCATACTGGAGAGAAACTGTATAAATGTGATGTGTGTGGCAAGGCCTTTAGTCAAGCTACAGGCCTTGCACTTCATCAGAGAATTCATACTGAAGACAAATCATATAAATGTGATGTATGTGGCAAGTCCTTTAATCACACTACAAGACTTGAACTTCATCAGAGAATTCATACTGGAGAGAAGCCATACAAATGCAATGTATGTGACAAGGCATTTAGTCATACTGCCAACCTTACTGTTCATCGGAGACTTCATACTGGAGAGAACCATATATATGTGATATATGTGGCAAGGCTTTCAGAGTAAGTTCAAACCTTGCTGTTCATCGGAGAGTTCATACTGGAGAGAAACCATATAAATGTGATGTGTGTGGCAAGGCGTTTAGTCATACTGGAAACCTTGCTGTTCATCGGAGAGTTCATACTGGAGAGAAACCATACAAATGTGATGTGTGTGGCAAGGCGTTTAGTTGTAATGGAACCCTTGCTGTTCATCAAAGAGTTCATACTCGAGAGTAACCATGTAATTATATGTGCCAAGGCTTTCACTGTAAATTCAAGCCTTGCTGTTCATCAGAGTTCATACTGGAGAGAAACCATATAAATGAGGTATATGTGGCCGAGCTTTCAGTGTGAATGTAAACCTTGCAGTTCATCAGAGAATTCATGCTGGAGAGAACCTTACAAATATAAAAATTGAGAGAAACCATTTAGGCACAGTCATCCATAACTCATCAGGAAATTCAGACGGGAGAGAAACCATATAAATATGATGTATATGGGTGGTGCTTTACTTGAAATGATGAACTTAGAAACCATTGGAGAATTCATACTAGAGAGAAACATTAGAAATGTGACAGTTTTGAGAACATTTTAGTGCAAATGTCGTGAGTGTGACAAAGCCTTTAGTCAAGTGTCCAGGCCTTATAATTCAGAGAATTCATACTGTATAGAAAACATACAAGTGAAATGAATGTGTCACAATTTCTAGTGCATGTTCAGCATTAACTGCCCATTAGGCAGTTCATACATAACAGAAACTATGTAAATGTTATTTATGTGGCAGACCCTTCAGTCACAAGAAATGACATTGCAGATCATCTGAGAATCCATTCTGCAGTGAAAACTTACACATGTAGAGAATGCAGTAAAATATATCAAGGTTTTGACCCTCAGAAAATTCAGACTGGAGGAAAACTACACAAATGTGTTAGGTGTGGGAAAGCTTTTTCTGTTCAGCCTAACTCACCATCTGTTAATTTTTCTTTCTTTTTGTATGATACAGTGATGGTTTTTGGTGTACATCAACATGAATAGGCCATAGGCGTACATATGTGCCCTCCCGCCTGAACCCACCTCTCTCCCCACAGTATCCCTCCAGATTGTTGGAGAGCACTCGCTGGTACATCAAACTCCCACGGGCTCTTTTACATATGGTAATATATATGTTTCAGTGCTAATATTTTAAATCGTGCCATCCTATTTCTTGTGATTATTTTTTTTTAATAGGTTTTCCTTAGCGTTGCTTTTTCTATCCACATGTTATGACCCAGTTTTGATGTTTAGTTTACATTTCTTTCCTGCTTTACACTAACAAATACATGTGAGTGGGTTATTTTGAGACTTTTGTAACATTAAAATGCACGTAGACGATGACAGGGAACATAGTAGGTGCCCTGTAAATGTAAAGAAAGACAGTTCCTTTAGGACTTGAGTTCAGTCAGATAATACACATAGAAACATTTACAAATAGTGCCAAGTTCACAATTTTGGCAAAAAAAATTCTAGTGTCTTCTTAAGACTTTATATTTTACAATGAGCTTTGTTGTCCACAACTGACAGATC
This sequence comes from Aepyceros melampus, assembly GCA_006408695.1. Classification (NCBI taxonomy): domain Eukaryota; kingdom Metazoa; phylum Chordata; class Mammalia; order Artiodactyla; family Bovidae; genus Aepyceros; species Aepyceros melampus. Next base: position 105,289 of record SJXQ01013078.1, on the reverse strand, counting down.
TTTCAGAAACAGACAACAAAGAAATGAGAGAAAATAGATTACAATTTTTCAACAAGAAGTAAGTTGCCTAATTACCGTCAAGTGATCATGTAGTAATTTGACATCCCATTACATTAAAGTGTTCGCTTCAGTATTCTATCTTATGATGTCAACAACTTCTTCTCATATAAGTATTTGAAGCTTTGTCATCCTAAGGATGGAACAGAAAGTTTTATAAAGAAGTATGTATTTCTCATTAAAAGTTTTTTTTTTCTCTTTAATAATCTTTAAAATTCATTTTTGGCTATGGTAAGTCTTCATTTGCTGGCTTCTTTCTCTTTTTACAGCAATCAGGCTATGAATTCTCCACATAAACTTGGCTGGTGTATGGTTGGAGACTGGCATTTTGAGGCTTCTTTGGTCAGTCCAGAGGACTCAGTGTCTTTTTGTTTTTGTTTTTTGGCTGTACTGAGTCTGTTTTTTGCTATATGTGGGCTTTCTCTAGTTGCAGCAAGCAGAAGTGACTTTCTAGTTACTTGTGTACAGGCTTCTCATTACTGGGGTTACTGTTGTTGCAGAGCACAGGCTTTAGAGCACAGGCTGAGTACTTGTGTTGCATGGGCTTAGTTGCTCCGAGGCACGTGGTATCCTCTCAGACTAGGGATCAAACCTGGGTCCTGTGCATTGGCAGGTAGAATATTTACCACTGCACCACCAGGAAACTTCTACTCATTGTCTTTTAACTGTGCACTGTGTGTGTTAATACACTGCCAAACAAAATTGGGGTCACCAACCAATAACTGGGAGATCTGAAACCAGGAGAGACTCCCCAAAACTTCTCTAGACTTGCTGAAGAGGTGGATGTACCCAAAAGAACCGTCCTGAAATACCAAGGCCAGAATGTCCAAAGCACGGTATGGTGCCTGCTTTTCTCAATCCTGCATTCCCTCAGGGTGCACTTTTGCTGGGCCACTGCAGTGACTAATAAGTTTGATCCTTGAAGAAGTGGAATGTCAAGACATTTTTCTCCTTGGAAGTGTTAGTATGAAGAAATTTCCTTTAGGACTTGAGTTCAGGCAGTTAATACACATAAAAATGTTTATAAATAGTGCAAAGTTGGTGATAATTTTGGTGAAAATAAATTGTAGTGTCTTCTCAAGATGTTGTTTTGTAGTCTGCTTTGTTGTGCACATCTGACAGAGCTTTTGGAAACAGCAAAGCAAAGAGAACAAAAATTAAAACTGCCTGATTACCGTCAAATGATCGTCTAGTAATTGTTGACATTCCGTTACACTGAGGAAGTATTCACTTATGTATTATATATTATGATGTAAACAAGTTTTTCTCAAAAGTATTTGAAGCTATATCATCATAAGCATGGAACACAAAGTTTCTATAATTGGTGAAAATAAATTGTAGTGTCTTCTCAAGATGTTGTTTTGTAGTCTGCTTTGTTGTGCACATCTGACAGAGCTTTTGGAAACAGCAAAGCAAAGAGAACAAAAATTAAAACTGCCTGATTACCGTCAAATGATCGTCTAGTAATTGTTGACATTCCGTTACACTGAGGAAGTATTCACTTATGTATTATATATTATGATGTAAACAAGTTTTTCTCAAAAGTATTTGAAGCTATATCATCATAAGCATGGAACACAAAGTTTCTATAAAGAATGCAGTTCTCATTATAAGAATTTTTTCTTTCTTTTTTATTAACTTTAAATTTTATTTTTGGCTGTTCTGGGTCTTCACTGTGCTCCTGGCTTTTCTCTCCTTGTGGCGAGCAGGGGCTATACATTCTGTACATAAAATACATAAACGTGGCTGGTTGGTTGGAGACTGGCATTCTGAATCTCCTTTTTTGGTCAGTCCAGATCACTAAATGTCTTTTTTCTTTTGGCTGTGCTGAGCCTTTTTTGCCCCACGTGGGCTTTCTCTGGTTGCAGCAAGCAGGAACTACTCTAATTGCTGTGCTGGCTTCTCACTGCTGTAGCTACTCTTGTTGCAGAGCAGAAGCTTTAGAGCAGAGGCTCAGTACTTGTGTTGCTCGGGCTTAGTTGCTCCAAGGCACGTGGTATCCTCCCAGACCAGGGATCAAACCTGTGTCCCATGCATTGGCAGGTGGATTCTTTATCACTGGACCACCAGGGAAGTGTCAGTGAGTGGCTTTCAACTGAGCACATCCCAGTAACTTTCAACCAGGACCCTCCTGTATCTTTCAAGTGTTAATACCCTGCCAAATAAAATTTGGGGTCATCACCCCATGACCTGGAGATCTGAAAACCAGGAGAGACTCCCCAAAACTTAACTGGACTTCATAAGGCGTAGTACGGGCCCAAGAGGCTGTTCCGGATTTACCAAGGCTATTATGTGGGAAGCTCAGAATGGTACCTGTTTTGCTCCAGCCTGCATTCCCCTCAGAGTGCATTGTCGTTGGGCTGCTGCAGTGACTAATAAGCTTGATCTTTGAAGAAGTGGAATGTCAAGATAGTTTTCTCCTTTCAGGTGTTACCTGAGCTGTTACTAAGAGCTGTGTGTTTCACATTCCAGCTAGTCAGCCCTACACAAAGCCAGTTCTTGTTGACTTAAACTGCTTAAATTAATTCTAATCGCAGGAATATTTCTGGGTCCAGCCACCACCCCACATCAACCCCCACCCACCCCTACCCACCCCCAGCCCGGCCACCACCCGGGGTTTCAGTTCCCATACTGAACTGCTTCAGCCTCATCAGCAGGAATCCTGTTAGAGGAAACCTTAGAATTTTAAGTTTTTACTTTAAAACTGTTACAGTTAGGAATCAATGATGAAACACAAGACGAGAAAGACCCTCTTGTACTTCTAAACCCTGACAAGATACCTGGGGACCAAAAGGAAGAACACTGCAGGTGTCCTCTCGGCCCCGCTGGGCCGCGCTCGTCCCCGCTCATCTCCGCTCGGCCCGCTCGGCCGCTCGGCCCGCCTCGGCCCCGCTCGGCCCCGCCCTTCACACGCCCAGGCGCGGGAGGGCGCCCTACGCCCCGCCCCTCGCTGTGGCGTTCTTCTGATACCAGTGGCTGAGGACTCCCGAGTTTCTGCTTCGACGCAAGCGATCTACAGCCTCTTCCCGAAGCGGAGACTTGGTAGGTGAGGCCGACCATAGGAAACGAGAGGTACTTTTTTTGTTTGTTTGTTTTCGTTGCTGTTGTGAAGCTGCGCCTGTGGGGTCCCCTCTCCTCCCTATCCGTGATCTCTTCGCACCTCGCTATTCCCCGACCCCTTGCTCCAGCCCAAATAAATTCAGTCGTTGTGAGAGGCCCAGGTTCTGATTTCCTGTGGATGGAAAATCCTGAGGTAACATGTACAGTGCACGAAATACGTAGTATTTTATAAGGAAAGAGTCATTTTAATTGTGATGTGGCACTTGATAATTTTATAAGCATCAAATCCCGTGTTCCGGAACTAGTTTAGAATTTCAGCTTTGGGACTGGTGCTGGAGCTGAAGTTCTTTCTCGCGTGGTAGGGAAGAGTATTACTGTGCTTGTTTGATTTATATGAGCATGGTAGTAAATTGACTACAAAGACTTTTCATTGTAGGAGATTAGTTTCAGTGATGCTGGTTACTTGTGTGAGCATTAGAATCAAAGAGAAATATAAAATGGTCGCAGTGCTCAGTCAGAACTCTTTGAGATCCGCAGGGAGTGTAGCCCGCCAGGCTCCTGTGTCCACGGGATTTCCCAGGCAAGAATCCTGGGGTGGGTCTTTGTTACGTCGCTCAGTCCTGTCGGATCTAGGCGCCCCTATGCCAGTAGGCAGGGTTCCCTGCCCTTCACCGTCTCCCGAACTTGCTCAAACTCCTGTCCATCGAGTCGGTGATGACATCCAACCATCTCATCCTCTGTTCTGCCTGCCTTCCATCTTTCCCAGCATCAGGGTCTTTTCCAGCGAGTTGTCTCTTCACATCAGGTAACCAGAGTATTGGCGCTTCAGCATCAGTCCTTCCAGTGAATATTCAGGGTTGATTTCCTTTAGGATTTGTTATGGAAAAATGAGAATCCAGTGTCGCAAAGCACACCTCAGAGGACACTCAAGACAGCGGAGTGCAGTTTATTACCCTAGCAGGTCCAAGGGGAATGGGTTCTGAACAAGGACCCTGACATTTTTGAGAGACTCAGTTTTATACCCTCACTAAGTGACTGTTTACAAGTTCGCAACTTTTTTGGATGTATATGATTTAGTTTTACATCATGTAGGTGTAGGGAGAACTAACAGGTAAGGTTAAAGGGGAACAATAATTATACTTCATGGGGGATATCTTCATTGTTAATCTAACTGGGGCAGCCTGACCTTAACTCCAATCTTTGCTATCTATGGGCAGGGAGGTCTCCAAGGAGACCTGGTTTTACTTTAAAGATAGTTTCCTCATTCTTGGGCAAAGTCGAGGCCCAGTTCACCTGCTGTCTTAAGATGGCTGACGGGCCTCAAGATGGAGTTCCTCCTGCCCTTCTCAAAGCAGCCCCAACAGACTGATGGTTGTAAGGGACTCGCCTTGGTGTACAAGAATCTGCTCCAGCACCACAGTCCAAAAGAACAAATTCTTCTATGTTCAGCCTTCTTTATGGACCAGCATTTAAAACACAGAACTTTGATTCTAACTTTTATTCATAGGCTCTTCAGATAAAACATTCAGTTGCTTAACCACTATATAAGAACATTATAAAATTTTTACTTTCTACGGTTCCCCTTACATAATTGTTGAAAGGGAGATGATCTGCAGTGTATATATAACATTTAAATTGTGAGTAATGTTGATAATGCCATTTATCATGTTTTAAAAATGTCCACAAAAATGTCTCCTTACCTACTTACACCTCTAATACAGAGGATTACATATGCAGCTGTTTTTGGTTAGATGCCACGTCCAAAGACTCAATGGCAGTATGTTAGGGGCTTCCCTGGTGACTCAGACAGTAAAGCGTCTGCTGGCAAAGCAGGAGACCCGGCTTCGATTCCTGTGTCTGGAAGATCCTCTGGAGAAGGAAATGGCAATCCACTCCAGCACTCTTGCCTGGAAAATCCCATGGACAGAGGAGCCTCATAGGCTACAATCCATGGGGTGGCGAAAAGTCGGACACGACTCAGCGACTTCACTTTCACTTTAGGTGACAGGTTCAAGCAAAATCAAACAAAAATCCCTTGAGTTTAATTTGACACTGTATATGATATTAAATATTTGCTGCTGCTGCTGCTAAGTCGCTTCAGTCATGTCCAACTCTGTGCGACCCCATAGACGGCAGCCCACCAGGCTCCCCCATCCCTGGGATTCTCCAGGCAAGAACACTGGAGTGGGTTGCCATTGCTAGGAATTTAATATTTGGAGGGAAGAAAATACAGTCGACCGTTTGTATCTGCATATCCATGGATTCAATCAAAGCATGGAAAATATTTGGGGAAAAAAATCCATGATATTCAAAAAAACACAACTTGAATTTGCCACTCATTTCAACTATTTCTATAGTACGTAACGTTATATCTGTTCAGCTTGGGTGGCTCAGAGCTTAAAGCAGCTGCCTCTAATGTGGGAGACCTGGGTTCGATCCCTGGGTTGGGAAGATTCCCTGGAGAAGGAAATGGCAACCCACTCCAGTATTCTTGCCTAGAGAATCCCATGGACGGAGGAGCCTGTGGGCTACAAGAGTTGGACACGGCTTCCCTGGTGGCTCAGATAGTAAAGAATATGCCTGCACTGCAGGAGATATAGTTTGATCTGTGGGTGAGGAAGATTTCCTGGAGAAGGAAATAGCGCCCCGGCCGCGCAGCTTCCCACATCCGGAAGCCTAGAGCCAGCGGTGCAGCTGTCTCAGGAGCGCGGCGTGGGTTTCTCTCTTTCTTAGTCACATGTGCCGCTCTCACTTGGCTTCCCTCGGTACCCAGGGTCTGAGGGTCTCTGCTGACTGTTAAATCTCCGCGCCCGACCTACCAACCCCAGCAAATTCTCTGTGAGCGGCGAAGAGGCGCCTCCCTTGGGTTTAAAGTCCGCCCTGCAGCCGGTTCCTGCTTTTGGAACTCGGAAACGCTGCTTTTCGCACCTCCCTCCGTCTTAAAACCATTTAGTCTCCCTTCTGCACTTCCTACACCGCATAAAATTCTCTTCCGCGAGGTGGGAATTTACGCTGCGCGGTCCTCAGCCTCCGTCTCGGCCCCTAGAGGCCATGTCCTCGCCCAGGAGCTGGGATTCTGCGGAGCGCACCCCGATCCTTAGACCCACTCCCTCCCAGCGCCCATACCTCCTCGACCTTGTCTTCATAATGACCTTTCCCCTGACCCTGTGTCGGGGTGGGTGACCTGGGCCAGCCACTTGACCCCCGTGGTTCTTCCATCCGAAATTCCACCAGCTGGAATTTGGCCCTTGCAGGAGGAGGGCTTCTTATTCAGCCGCCATTCCCGTAAATAGTGGGGGTAGAGTTGGGTGGGCTGGGGTATGGTGTCATGAGAAGCCAAGAGATCGACTTCGAGAGAAATAGAAAAGTGAAAAAAGCCTGAGGAAAAATCGATGACAAGAGAATTGGTGAGGAACTTGCGAAGAGACGGCAACATGAAAGAGGGGAAGTCTTGAAGGTTGCTGGGAGGCAAGGACAGAAGTTTAGAGAAAAGCAGGATCTCCGGAGAGTTAAAGGCGAGCAAAATCGGAAGGTGTTGTTCAGTCCGAGTCTTGGCGACCCCTGTATCTCTCAGAGTCTGCTCAAATTCATGTTAATTGAGTCCAGGGATGCTATCTAACTATCTGATCCTCTGCCGACCCCTTCTATAGCCTTCAAGTAGAGAGGCTGTAAATCAGGGGTCCCAAAGAGGGCTACAGTGGAGAGGCGGTTCACAGAGAGAGCCCGCAAAGGGAATACAAGAGTTGGAACGTTGGCTTACAGAACAATATCCTGCTGGGAGAGAAAGGGGACTCCTAGTGATTGGGCTTCCCTCGTGGCTCAGGTAGTAAAGAATCCCCTGGCAACGCGGGAGAGCTGGGTTTGATCCCTGGGTTGGGAAGGTCCCCTGGATAAGGGAAGAAGCTACCCACTCCAGTATTCTCACCTGGAGAATTCCGTGGACTACAGCCACGGGGTCGCAAAGAGTCAGACAGGACTGAGGGACTTTTTTTTGTAACGTAGCTCAGTCCTGTCGGATCTAGGCGACCCTATGCCAGTAGGCAGGGTTCCCTGCCCTTCACCGTCTCCCAAACTTGCTCAAACTCCTGTCCATCGAGTCAGTGATGACATCCAACCATCTCATCCTCTGTTCTGCCTGCCTTCCATCTTTCCTGGCATCAGGGTCTTTTCCAGTGAGTTGGCTGTTCACATCAGGTAACCAAATTATTGGCGCTTCAGCATCAGTCCTTCCAGTGAATATTCAGGGTTGATTTCTTTTAGGATTTGTTATGGAAAAATGAGAATCCAGTGTCGCAAAGCACACCTTGGAGGACACTCAAGAGAGCGGAGTGCAGTTTATTACCCTAGCAGGTCCAAGGGGAATCGGTCCTGAACAAGGACCCTGACATTTTTGAGAGACTCGGTTTTATACCCTCATTAAGTGACTGTTTACATGTTCGCAACTTTTTTGGATGTATATGATTTAGTTTTACATCATGTAGGTGTAGGGAGAACTAACAGGTAAGGTTAAAGGGGAACAATAATTATACTTCATGGGGGATATCTTCATTGTTAATCTAACTGGTCAGTGTCGCAAAGCACACCTTGGAGGACACTCAAGAGAGCGGAGTGCAGTTTATTACCCTAGCAGGTCCAAGGGGAATCGGTCCTGAACAAGGACCCTGACATTTTTGAGAGACTCGGTTTTATACCCTCATTAAGTGACTGTTTACATGTTCGCAACTTTTTTGGATGTATATGATTTAGTTTTACATCATGTAGGTGTAGGGAGAACTAACAGGTAAGGTTAAAGGGGAACAATAATTATACTTCATGGGGGATATCTTCATTGTTAATCTAACTGGGGCAGCCTGACCTTAACTCCAGTCTTTGCTATCTAGGGGCAGGGAGGTCTCCAAGGAGATCTGGTTTTACTTTAAAGATAGTTTCCTCATTCTTGGGCAAAGTCGAGGCCCAGTTCACCTGCTGTCTTAAGATGGCTGACGGGCTTCAAGGTGGAGTTCCTCCTGCCCTCCTTTACAAAGCAGTCCCAACAGACCGATGGTCGTAAGGGACTCGCCTTGGTGTATAAGAATCTGCTCCAGCACCACAGTCCAAAAGAATAAATTCTTCTATGTTCAACCTTCTTTATGAACCAGCATTCAAAACGCAAAACTTTGATTCTAATTTTTATATCATAGGCTGTTCAGATAAAACATTCATTGCTTAACCACTGCATAAGAACATTATAAAATTTTTAATTTCTACGGTTCCCCTTACATAATTGTTGAAAGGGAGATGATCTGCAGTGTATATATAACATTTAAATCGTGAATAATGTTGATAATGCCATTTATCGTGTTTTAAAAATAGTCCACAAAAATGTCTCCTTACCTAGTTACACCTCTAATACAGAGGATTACATATGCAGCTGTTTTTGTTAGATGCCACGTCCAAAGGCTCAATGGCAGTATGTTAGGGACTTCTCTGGTGACTGAGATGGTAAAGCCTTTGCTGGCAAGGCGGGAGACCCAGTTTCGATTCCTGGGTCTGGAACATCCTCTGAGAAGGAAATGGCAATCCACTCCAGCACTCTTGCCTGGAAAATCCCATGGACGGAGGAGCCTCATAGGCTACAGTCCATGGGGTTGCAAAGAGTCGGACACGACTCAGCGACTTCACTTTCACTTTAGGTGACAGGTTCAAGCAAAATCAAACAAAAAAACCCTTGAGTTTAATTTGACACTGTATATGATATTAAATATTTGCTGCTGCTGCTGCTGCTAAGTCGCTTCAGTCATGTCCAACTCTGTGCGACCCCATAGACGGCAGCCCACCAGGCTCCCCCATCCCTGGGATTCTCCAGGTAAGAACACTGGAGTGGGTTGCCATTGCTAGGAATTTAATATTTGGAGGGAAGAAAAGACAGTCGACCCTTTGTATCTTCATATCGATGGATTCAATCGAAGCATGGAAAATATTTGGGGAAAAAATCCATGATGTTCCGAAAAACACAACTTGAATTTGACACTCATTTCCACTATTTTTATAGTACTTAACGTTATATCTGTCAGCTTGGGTGGCTCAGAGCTTAAAGCAGCTGCCTCTAATGTGGGAGACCTGGGTTCGATCCCTGGGTTGGGAAGATTCCCTGGAGAAAGAAATGGCAACCCACTCCAGTATTCTTGCCTAGAGAATCCCATGGACGGAGGAGCCTGGTGGGCTACAAAAGTTGGACACGGCTTCCGTGGTGGCTCAGATAGTAAAGAATGTGCTTGCACTGCAGGAGACAGAGTTTGATCTGTGGGTGAGGAAGATCCCCTGGAGAAGGAAATAGCCCCCCGCCCGCCCAGCTTCCCACATCCGGAAGCGGAGAGCCAGCGGTGCAGCTGTCTCAGGAGCGCGGCGTGTGTTTCTCTCTTTCTTAGTCACACGTGCCGCTCTCACTCGGCTTCCCTCGGTCCCAGGGTCTGAGGGTCTCTGCTGACTGTTAAATCTCCGCGCCCGACCTACCAACCCCAGCAAATTCAGACGTCTCTGTGAGCGACGAAGGGGCGCCTCCCTTTGGTTTAAAGTCCGCCCTGCAGCCGGTTCCTGCTTTTGGAACTCGGAAACGCTGCTTTTCGCACCTCCCTCCGTCTTAAAACCATTTAGTCTCCCTTCTGCACTTCCTACACCGCATAAAATTCTCTTCCGCGAGGTGGGAATTTACGCTGCGCGGTCCTCAGCCTCCGTCTCGGCCCCTAGAGGCCATGTCCTCGCCCAGGTGCTGGGATTCTGCGGAGCGCACCCCGATCCTTAGACCCACTCCCTCCCAGCGCCCATACCTCCTCGGCCTTGTCTTCATAATGACCTTTCCCCTGACCCTGTGCCGGGGTGGGTGACCTGGGCCAGCCACTTGACCCCCGTGGTTCTTCCATCCGAAATTCCACCAGCTGGAATCTGGCCCTTGCAGGAGGAGGGCTTGTTGTTCAGCCGCCATTCCTGTAAATAGTGGGGGTAGAGTGGGGTGGGCTGGGGTATGGTGTCATGAGAAGCCAAGACATCGCCTTCCAGAGAAATAGAAAACTGAAAAAAGCCTGAGGAAAAATCGATGACAAGAATTGGTGAGGAACTTGCGAAGAGACGGCAACATGAAAGAGAGGAAGTCTTGAAGGTTGCTGGGAGGCAAGGACAGAAGTTTAGAGAAAAGCAGGATCTCCGGAGAGGTAAAGATGAGCAAAATCGGAAGGTGTTGTTCAGTCCGAGTCTTGGCGACCCCTGTATCTCTGAGTCTGCTCAAAGTCATGTTCATTGAGTCCAGGGATGCTATCTAACTATCTGATCATCTGCCGACCCCTTCTATAGCCTTCAAGTAGAGAGGCTGTAAATCAGGGGTCCCAAAGAGGGCTACAGTGGAGAGGCTGTTCACAGAGAGAGCCCGCAAAGGGAATACAAGAGTTGGAACGTTGGCTTACAGAACAATATCCTGCTGGGAGAGAAAGTAATAGTGGGGGTGGAGTGGGGTGGGCTGGGGTATGGTGTCATGAGAAGCCAAGACATCGACTTCGAGAGAAATAGAAAACTGCAGAAAGCCTGAGGAAGAATCGATGACAAGAGAATTAGTGAGGAACTTGCGAAGAGATGGCAAGATGAAAGAGGAAGTCCTGAAGGTTGCTGGGAGGCAAGGACAGAAGTTTAGAGAAAAACAGGATCTCCAGAGAGTTAAAGGTGAGCAAAATCGGAAGGTGTTGTTCAGTCCGAGTCTTGGCGACCCCTGTATTTCTCAGAGTCTGCTCAAATTCATGTTCATTGAGTCCAGGGATGCTATCTGCCCATCTGATCCTCTGCGGACCCCTTCTGTAGCCTTCAAGTAGAAGAGCTGTAAATCAGGGGTCCCAAAGAGGGCGACAGGGGAGAGGCGGTTCACACAGAGAGCCCACAAAGGGGCTACAAGAGTTGGAACGTTGGCTTACAGAACAATATCCTGCTGGGAGAGAAAGGGGACACCTAGTGATTGGGCTTCCCTAGTGGCTCAGGTAGTAAAGAATCCCCTGGCAATGCGAGAGACCTGGGTTCGATCCCTGGGTTGGGAAGGTCCCCTGGAGAAGGGAACAGCTACCCACTCCAGTACTCTCACCTGGAGAATTCCGTGGACTACAGCCACGGGGTCGCAAAGAGTCAGACAGGACTGAGGGACTTTGACTCACTTCCAGTAATTGGAGGAGCTGAGAAAGCAAGCAAGGTGAAAGGAAGCATAGCCACTTGGGGGTGGCAGAGAGTTGGGAGGAAGGGAGGGCATAGGTGGAGGAAGAAAGGCAGAAATTCATGAAGATTTAGGATCATCAGGGAGGTTGGATTAGAAGCATTTTGCAGGGAAGAGATTGCAGAGAAACCCAGATGGGAGTCAGGGAAGAAGAGGAGGACAGGCACAGCTGGAGAGCAGAGGGGAAGAGAAAGGGAGACAGATGGAGAAAGAAGTAGGGAAACAGATGAACTAAATGAAGTGGAAACAAGTAGTGTGCAGGTCGGGAGAGGACTAGATCCAGGAGGGTGCTGAATTGGCTGGATAAGGATTATGAAGTCGTGATGCATTGATTTTTGACTTACCTCATAGCTCAGTCGGTCAAGTATCTGCCTGCAGTGCAGGAGACCTGAATTAATTTCTGGGTGGGGAGGATCCTCTGGAGAAGGAAATGGCAACCCACTCCAGTATACTTGCCTGGAGAATCCCATGGACAGAAGTCTGGCAGGCTACAGTCCATGGGATCACAAGAGTCTGACAGGACTTAGTGACAAAACCACCACATTCATATTTGGCTTTAGGATGTAATAAATTTAAAACTTGTTTCTTTACATTATACAGATGAGAGTTGCAAAACTTCTGTCTGTAAGGCTGGTGCGTTTTATAATTATTTGTATTAAAAGATAACATCCATGTGCAGAACTGAGTGACTGTCTTACTACATGGTGCCTTTTCCAGGAACATTAAATATGTTCTTTGTGATCATTTTCTTTTTGGCTTCCTGCTTTCTTTACATTTAATTCTCTTTGTAGCTTGGGATAGATTATCATTCAGTACCGACTTTCTTGTAAAGAATTATTCATTTCTGAAATAAAATTTGTTGCCCTCCTGTAATTAATTCATGTCATTGTTTTCTCAGCATGCTATATATTCTCCAATGTTGTTTTTCACTTGGCAGCATAATTCTTCAGTGGAAAAATTTTTAATAAGCTGATTCACTTTAGGTTTGTTTGATGTTTATTTGAGGCCCATTTGCTCTTTCTTCTTGATGGTATATTTTCAAAGCTTTTTTTTTTTTTGGTAACTAGGAAATAGATGTAGACTGTTTTGATGAGTACTTAGGAAGAATGCCAGTGATCTTTTATATTAAGAGTGATGACCTAATTTAAGCAGATAGTCTATATTGCATTTCCCTCTCTTTTATGTGATCTGGTAACTAGTGAGCAATGAGGTGATCTGATGATGTTTCCCTCAGGTCTAGAATCTGAACAACAGTGACCCCTGAAATGATTAGCCAAATTGGGCGTGGACTGTGTGTGGCAGTTCTTCCTGGAAGGGAGAGCCCAGGTGTTACTAGAATTTGAAATGGGTCCCAGTTTTGCAAAATGAAAAGGACAACAGTCAGATGGAGGCTGGAACATATGCTTAGAGTGAGATAGATTATCAGCAGATGTCTTCTATGAATAAGGGTCAATCTGCAGGGAGTCCTCCCACCTCCACTGGCTTCCCCGTGTTCTCAGGCCAGCATCCTGACTCCGCAGGTGGCTCCACAGCCCTTAGTCACCCTCAGGTCGCTGCCAGTGTCTCCAGCGTCATCCTGGGAGCTGACACCATTCTCATGGTCAGTCTGTCCTGGTCACATTCACTTAGTCCTTGTTCATAGACCCCAAAACCTTCTCTGTCTGGGATCTTAGTTTGTATGCATGCCTTTGGTCATTAATCACCGTGGCCCTTCCTCTTTCTGTTCCTTCAAGTCTAGGCCAGCGAGGTCTCCCTGTCTCCTTCCCATATTCTCTGTCACATTAACCGGGTTTCCTGCCTCTGTATTAATCACCTTCATCAGAAGCCCTTGTCCTTTGACTGTTGGAGTCTTTCCTCTTTTGCCTCCATTGACGGATGCACCGTGTCCCTCTTCCTCCCTGGATGCTCACAGCATCTCACTCTGGGGGTGAGGACTGGGAATGTGTGTTGGGCTGAAGAATTCTCAGGGGAGACAGAGGGAACAGGGTCGGGATGATGGTTCCTGTATCTCTTCTGGAGATTTCAACTCTAATTGATCCTTACCCCATGTGGACACTTAATCACTGAAAAGCAAAAAGATATGAGGAGTCCTAATGAACCTGATAGATCTAGTGTCTTGAGGTGTCCCCATGTTTTAGTCTGCTGTGTCACTGCTCACTGCAGCCCCCAGGTCTTCTAAGCTCTGTCCACCCAGGGACCGGTTGCCATCTTGGACAGCAACCAGTTCATGTGCTCAGAGCAGGGGATGCTGAGTTTACTGTGGTTAGAGTGGCCAGAAGGTTTGGAATCCAGGGGGATATGAAGGAGTCCCCCCTCCTTAAAGATCAGGGATATCTTCCAGTTAGCTCTCACTGGGGAGAACAAGGGTCAGTGAGACTGGGGTCTCTCTATATTTGTTGATTCTTCACAGAGCTCAATCCAGCCAAATCTCAAGGGCCTGTAAAATTTCCTGACGTCCCAGCTTGCTGGCAGGTTTTCCCAGGAGGCCAGCTCCTTGGTCTCTGTACTGAGTGCCAAGTGTTCTTGGATTTGCAGCTTGTGCGCAGCTCTGTTGCGACGCTCATGCCCTTGGCTCTGCTGTTTAGCCCTCTTGTTCAGCCATGCATGAAGAGGTAGAAAACTGGGGGTCAGTGAAGGGGAACTTGTCAGAGTCTCAAGGAGGGTTGTAGCAGCAAGAGTAGGCCTCTAGATGAATGCAATGAATTGGGGGGGTGGTGTGTATGTGTGTGTGTGTGAGAGAGAGACATTCATACCTGTGGGATCATGGGGTGTGTGGACCTGTTGATAAAGGTGGTCTCAGTTCTACCTGGAGGACCTGGATATGGACTCATGGCCAATTGTGGGCTGCGTGGAATGGTGGGTGTGCCATAGTGTCTTAGCTCAGTTTCCCTTGGACCCGCTGTGACAGGTTTGCATGACTGAGTTTCGTTGCGAAACACATGATCACACCTGTGAAGGAAGGAAGGAAGGAAGTGGAATTGGGAAGAGGCCTGTAACCCTGCTGCATGGTAGAATCAAGGCCTGAGCTTAGTCCACAGGGAGGTCTGGGTGCTGGAGGATGGGCACAGTGGTCCCAGAGAAGGGGGATGAGATCCAAGAGGTGCCCCACAGCACCGCCTCCACACAGTGGATTTTCTGTTGTCTTTAGGGAGGGCAAGAATCAGACCCATAGAATAACTGTCGTTAAAATTCGGGAGATCACTTTATGGATTACCTATCGTTTTTCTGTTAGTTTGAGTTACTAATGAAGAAGATTTCATATGGAAGGTAAAAAAAGAGAAGCTGACATGTTCCTCGGAAGATGGTGAAGTTGCACTGGGGCGTGTGCACCGCCTACACATCTGTCTTGTATTAGTAGATTTTGGTGATGACAGTTTGGGGCTGCTGGGGTCACTGTGACTGATACGATGTCTTGAGTCTGGTTGGTGTTTGGGCGTCTTCATGTATCTTATTCCATCCTTAACACAGGAGTTGTTAAGGCTTGGAACCTTCTGGGGATTGCATAGCAGGATGGGTGGATTATTAGTAGGTCTCTGGGGAGTGTGTTGGCCCAGAGGCAGGTGTGGAAGTTTTTTTCAGCCTCAGAGGGTAATGGTTGGGCCTGAGCTTTGATGGCAGAAGTTTCGCATGATGCAGTGAAGGCTTGTTCTTAGAATCCGAGGATCATCAGCTCCACAGCAACCTGGAGTCCAGAGGCTTATTCTGCAGGTGACGCAGCTGCTCCTTGTTGCTGCCAGCACAGTGGATTCCTCCACTGTTCTCTCATCGTCTTTACAGGTCTTGGGCGTCTGCCATGTACATGCACAGTGCACTTAATGGTTGTAAACGGCTGAAGGCAATGCAAATGGTACATGGAACACAGTACAGAATTACCCAAAGATTAAAAATAGAACATGCATAGGATCGTGCAATCTCTCTTCTAATTATGTAGCTAAGAAAAGGAATATTTTAAAAACTGTTTCTGTATTTGGCTTCACCTGCGTCCTGCAGGATCTTTGGTTTCGGTGCAGTGACTTTCTAGTGTGGTACTCGGGCTTCGTCGCTCCGCCACCTGTGGGATCTTAGTTCCCCCACCAGCGATTGAACCCACATCCCCCAGAGAGCTAGGCAGATACTTAACCACTGGGCCACCAGGGAAGTCCTGTGCAAAAATCCAGTATTTTTGCAGGAGTAACCTGCACTCGCGTAACCCAAACTGTATGATTCACAACAGCCATGTGTTGTAGAAACAACCTGAATGTCTCTTCTCGGCCGAGTGGATGATGAAACTGTGATGGGTGTATGAGTCAGGCTGGGTCCTGGGACGTTTCACTGCAGTTCTTGTACTTGAACGAACGTCTTCTCGGGCAACAGCCTCAAAGAAAGTGTAATTGAACAAAGAAACTACACCCACATTCATGAGCGGACAGCAATTCTGAACAATAAGTAAAAGGACCACAAACCAAGCTTGGTTTCTGAGGCTCCAGAAGCAAAAGCAGGTCACTTCCTGTGATCCTGCTCACAGCACCTCCGGGGGACCTGAGGCGGGGCAGATCACCTCAGCTTCCTTCCAGCCATAACCAAAGGGATCAGCTCACCCCCCTTTTTGGGAGGAGGAGCGGCACACATTCCTTTTCTGTCTCTCCTTACTGCAGCAAGAGTCCCAGTAAAGCTTTTCTTGAAATTCCCCTCTGGTCTCATAACTATTTGTATTGATGAAAGAGCGCCAGGATCCAGGTTGAAAACATGTAAGTGTAGGTGTTAGTCACTGAGTCATGTCAGACTCTTCGTGACCCCAGGGACTGTACCCTGCCGGGCTCCTCTGTCCATGGAATTCTCTAGGCAGAAATACTGGAGTGGGTTGCCATTCCCTTCTCCAGGGGATCCTTCCAACCAAGGAATCACATGTGTCTCTTCTGCATTGCTGGCAGATTCTTTCCCTTCTGAGCTCCCAGGGAAGTCCTCATTGGTAACCCAGGCACATATACACACATATCAGTAACGAATATTCAGTTCAGTTCAGTTGTTCAGCCATGTTTGCCTCTTTGCCAGCTCATGGACTGAGCACTCCAGGCTTCCCTGTCCATCACCATCTCCCAGAACATACTCAAATTCATGTCCAAGGCATCAGTGATGCCATCCAACCATCTCATCCTCTGTCATCCCCTTCTCCCACCTTCAGTCTGTCCCAGCATCAGGGTTTTTGCCAGTGACTTGGTTCTTTGCATCAGATGGCCAAAGTATTGGAGTTTCAGCTTCAGCATCAATAATTCCAATGCATAGTCAGGAATGATTTCCTTTAGGATTGACTGGTTGGATTTCCTTGCTGTCCAAGGGACTCTCAAGAGTCTTTTCCAACACCAGAGTGCAAAACCATCAGTTCTTCGGCATTCAGCTTCTTGATAGTCCAACTCTCACATCCATAGATGACTACTGGAAAAACCATAGCTTTGAGTAGATGGACCTTTTTTAGTAATGTCTCTGGTTTTTAATATGCTGTCCAGGTTGGTCATACACATAGCTTTTCTTCCAAGAAGCAAGCATCTTTTAATTTCATTGGTGCAGTCATCATATGCAGTGATGTTGGAGCCCCCCAAAATAAAGTCTGACACTGTTTCCACTGTTTCCCCAGCTATTTGCCAGGAAGTGATGGGTCCGGATGCCCTGATCTTAGTTGTCTGAATGTTGAGCTTTAAGCGAACTTTTTCACTCTCTAACTTTCATCAAGATGCTCTTTAGTTCTTCTTCACTTTTTGCCATAAGAGTGGTGTCCTCTGCATATCTTATGTTATTGATATTTCTCCCGGCAATCTTGATTCCAGCTTGTGCTTCATCCACCCCAGCATTTCGTAAGATGGGCTCTGCATGTATGTTAAGTAAGCAGGGTAATAGTATGCAGCCTTGATGAACTCCTTTCCCAATTTGGAACCAGTCTGTTATTCCATGTCCAGTTCTAACTGTTGCCTCTTGACCTGCATGCAGATTTCTCAGGAGGCAGGTCAGGTGGTCTGGTATTCCCATCTCTTTAAGATCTTTCCAGTTTGTTGTGATCCACACAGTCAAAGGGTTTGGCATATTCAATAAAGCAGAATTAGATGTTTTGTGAAACTCGCTTGCTTTTTCAGTGATGCAGTAGGTGTTGGCAATTTGATCTCTGGTTCCTCTGCCTTTTCTAAATCCAACTTGAGCATCTGGAAGTTCACAGTTCACATACTGTTGGCTTGGAGAACTTTTAGCATTACTTTGCTAGCATGTGAGCTGAGTGCAACTGTGCGGTAGTTTGAACATTCTTTGCCATTGCCTTTCTTTGAGATTGGAATGAAAACTGACCTTTTCCAGTCCTGTGGCCACTGCTAAGGTTTGCAGATTTGCTGTCGTATTGATTGCAGCACTTCCACAGCATCATCTTTTGAGGATTGAAATAGCTCAACTGGATTTCCATTACATCTACTAGCTTTGTTCATAGTGATGCTCCTTAGCCTGACTTGATGTTGCATTCCAGGATATCTCGCTCTGTGCAAGTGATCACACCATCTTGGTTATCTGGGTCATAAAGATCTTTATTTTTATAGAATTCTCTTGTGTATTCTTGCCATGTCTTCTTAATATCTTCTGCTTCTGTTAGGTCCATACCGTTTGTGTCCTTTATTGTGCCCATCTTTGTGTAAAATGCTCCCTTGGTATCTCTAATTTTCTTGAGGAGAGGTCTTGCTTTGCCATTCTGTTGTTTTCCTCTATTTCTTTGTATTGATGGCTGAGGAAGGGTTTCTTATCCTTTCCTGTGTAGATGGAGATTTTTGTCACTTCGGACAGCTTGGGTGAATGTAGAGAATATTCAGTTCAGTTCAGTGGCTCAGTTGTGTCCGACTCTTTGCATTTTGCCTGGGTGTGTCTGTACCCCTCCCCCACGCGTCTTGAGTCTTCAGCATTGTCTAATACTTTTGTTGTACCTAGGTTTAATGTTAAGCAAGTTTGTCAACAGTTAAAGTAACTCGCGTGAAGAAAGTTTTAAGGAAAGAATGCAAATGCAATTGGAGCTTTTAAATAAACTCTGTTAAGAATGATTATACTTTAGAAATGTCTGTCTAAAATAGTCTCTCCAGATTTGAATACCTGAACTCCTGCTGCTGCTGCTAAGTCACTTCAGTCGTGTCCGACTCTGTGCGACCCCACAGACGGCAGCCCACCAGGCTCCCCTGTCCCTGAGATTCTCCAGGCAGCAATACTGGAGTGGGTGCCATTTCCTTCTCCAGTGCATGAAAGTGAAAAGTCAAAGTGAAGTCGCTCACTTGTGTCCGACTCCTAGCGACCTCATGGACTGCAGCGTACCAGACTCCTCCGTCCATGGAATTTTCCTGGCAAGAGTACTGGAGTGGGTTGCCATTGCCCTCTCCAACCTGAACTCCTAGGGTTGTGCTAAACTAAGTAATGAAAGTTCATGAATATCTAGGTCATTTCCAGATGAAAAAAGATTCTGAAATGCAGATTAGTGAAAACTCATTACTTCTTACAGGCAAACTAAAGAGATTTTGGACTATTAATGAATACGTTTGGTGCCACCCTGAGACGTTCTCTCTAAGAAAGCAAATATTCTTAGACATTATCACTGGTATTTATGTTCACCAGTCTACAAAATGCTAATATATCTGATAGCTCATGACTGCTTGAGGAAAGTAAGATGTGTGTTTTTAGTAAGAAAAGTATGAAAAATGTGGGCCAATCACCATTTGTCTCAGGACCCTCCCCTTGGGTACATAGGCACACCCTGGATCTTGAAGTAAAGGTGTCTCAGAGGAGCAAAACTCATTATGGCCTGGACTGAACCTCTGAGTTTTAACTCCAAGGCACCCTTCTGCACTTGTGTATTGTCTCCTGTATCAGACAGGGTGTTTTCCTTTCTTTGTCCTTGCTATGATTATTCCCTTGAATTAAGAGACAAACTGGCTGTTTACCCTGTTTTTGTTGGCTATACGTTCCTCAACCGGAGCCCACCTATCTCTTATCTCAAGGCATGTAAAGAGGAGGGTGGCTGATTGTAGATGTCCCACCTGCAGCCCATCCAACTCCTACCTCAAAATTACATTTATTAAGGAAAATGGAAAGTACTTCTGACTTACAGATAGATGGCTGTTTATAAAGGAACAAAATGATTTTTTTTTTAAAAGAGAGGTTTCACGGAAAGTGGACTCCAAGAAAAGAGATCCCAAAAGGCAAGGTCTTTATATGCTCAGCAACAGTCTATCATTTGACTCCTGTCAATTTTGTTGCTTGACTTTGGGTAGCATGTGATGAGGTATTTCAAAGGGATTCACTTCCCCTCGTCCCTCTCCTGTGGTAATCAGTGCTGGAAGGCGGCACTAAAAAAACAAACCACAAAAGAACAACAAAAAATAAAATTCATTTGTTTTTGTTTTTGTTTCTTCAGGTCTTTGTTGCTTCACGGGATTTTCTCGACTTGCAGTAGCAAGGGCTACCCTGTATTTACAATTCATGAACTAGTCATGTTACAGTTGCATGAACACTTTTTGGAAAAGTATTTATTTTTTTTATTTTTTAGATTATTTTAGGGAATTCCCTGAGAGTCCAGTGGATAGGATTCAGTAGTTTCCCTGCAGCTAGCCTGGATTTAATCCATGGTCAGGGAACCAAGTTTTCAGAAGCCACATGGTCCAGCAAAAAAAAAAAAATTATATATATAGAGAGAGTTTACAGAATTTTTTATTTTCTGAATGCAGTATTTTTTGAACAGTTACTAACTGCCATTTATTTTTTTACATTATTCATTAGAATGCTTCTTTTGCATTGTTTACCATTCCAACGTATTGCGTGTTTGATGCTTGTTTGCTCAGTTGCTCAGTCCTGTCTGACGCTTTCTGATCTCATGGACTGTAGGCTACCAAGCTTTCCTATCCATGCAATTTTTTTCAGGCAAGAATAGTGCACTTGGTTGGGATTCCCTGCTCCATGGGATCTTTCCGACCCAGGGATTGTATCCCCCTGTGTCGTGTCTTCTGCATTGACAGGCAGCTTGTTTACCACTGAGTCACCTCTCTAGTCCTGTATGTTCTTTACCATTTCAATGTGTATTAATATGCATAAACCATCAGTTTCTCCTCAATTATGAGACAGCAGTGTGTTTAGTACAAAGTAGGATGAGTTTTGAGGTCATGGTGGGAAAATATGTTTTCTTTGTGAACTGACATGAGTTTGCATAAAATGAATGTTTTCTGATTGTGTTTGAAACTACACTACCCTAAAATTAATTTGAATTACATATGATCATTCTTTTTTAAAGAGTTCTATTCCTTTAGTGTTCTGTAGTTTGAAGATCATCTTTGTGAAGATTTGTAATTCTGTTAGGACGGATATGACTTTTGGTATTAAAGTCATGTGTTTGACAAGAAATAATCTATTTATGAATTGCAACTAATAGAATATCTGTGGTTCTTTATGTTTTGTAGATATGTCTCATATAGAGATCAAGAATTACAGGCAAAAGCAGACAGTGGTAAAGGGGAAATTTTTCAAAGAGTGATGTTTGGAAGAGCTGAAAGCCTTGAAAGCAAAGATTTTCACCTCAGGAGGATCCAGGGAAATACAGATGACTTAGATTGTCTGCGGACAGATGATGAAAGAAATGACAAAGGATTGTCTACATCCCATAACAAAAACCTCACTGATGGAAGAGATCATCATCGTAGAAGTGAGGCAGAAAATGGAACTTTTGAAAGGCACGGATCAAGCTTTCAGGATGAATTGCAGATGATGCAATCTGAAGGGATAATTTTTGAATGTAGTCAAGTTGTGACAAACGTCAGCACCTCAGGTTTATCATCTCAGAGAACTCATAATGTCTGCCAAGGCTTCGCTCATAAAGATGAGAATACTGTCATGCAACCTTCAGAACGGTTACCAGACCATGAAACACAAAATAAAAGACCTTACAAATGTAACGAATGTGACATAACCTTTCTTCAGGACTCAAAACTCACTAGACATCAACGAATCCATACAGGAGGAAAACCATATAAATGCGACGTGTGTGGCAAGGCTTTTAATCAAACTAGAAAACTTGCAATTCATTGGAGAATTCATACTGGAGAGAAAGCACATAAATGTGATGTGTGTGGCAAGGCCTTTGAGCAAGCTGCAAAATTTGTAATTCATTGGAGATATCATATGAGAGAGAAAGCATATAAATGTGATGTATGTGGCAAGGCCTTTAGTCAAACTGCAAACCTGGCACTTCATCAGAGGATTCATACTAGAGAGAAGCCATACAAATGCAATGTGTGTGGCAAGGCATTTAGTCATAATGGAAACCTTGCTGTTCATCGGAGAGTTCATACTAGAGAGAAACCGTATCAATGTGATGTGTGGTAAGGCCTTTAGTCAAGCTGCAGGACTTGCAATTCATCAGAGAATTCATACTGGAGACAAACCATATAAATGTGATATATGTGGCAAGGTTTTCAGAGTAAGCTCACACCTTGCTGTTCATCGGAGGTTAATACTGGAGAGAAACCATATAAATGTGATGTGTGTGGCCGATGCTTTACTCTAAACTCCCAACTTAAAGTTCATTATAGAAATCATAAAGGAGAGAAGCCATACAAATGCAGTGTATGTGAGAGGGCGTTTAGTCATACTGCAAGCCTCAGTGTTTATCGGAGACTGCATACTGGACTGAAACCATATAAATGTGGTATATGTGGCATGGCCTTTCATCAAGTGGCACAGCTTGCAGTTCATCAGAGATTCCATTCGGAGAGAAACCATATAAATGCGATATATGTGGCAGAGCCTTTAGTCAAACTGCAAACCTTACAGTTCATCAGAGAATTCATACTGGAGAGAAACTATGTGGCAAGGCGTTTAATCAGACTGCGAAACTTAGACTTCATCGGAGAGTTCATACTGGAGAGAAACCATATAAATATGATGTGTGTGGCAAGGCATTTAGTCGTACTGGAAACCTTGCTGTTCATCAGAGAATTCATACTGGAGAGAAAGCATGTAATTGTGGTATATGTGTGAAGGCTTTCAGTGTAAGTTCAAGCCTTGCTGTTCATCAGAAAGTTCATTCTGGAGAGAAACCATATAAATGTGATGTATGTGGCAAGGCTTTCAGAGTAAGCTCAAATCTTGCTGCTCATCGAAGACTTCATACAGGAGAGAAACCACATACAAACCCTTCAGTCACAAGAAATGACATTGCAGATCATCTGAGAATCCATTCTGCAGTGAAAACTTACACATGTAGAGAATGCAGTAAAATATATCAAGGTTTTGACCCTCAGAAAATTCAAACTGGAGGAAAACTACACAAATGTGTTAGGTGTGGGAAAGCTTTGATAATCTGTTCAGCCTATCTCACCATCCATTAATTTTTTTTTCTTTTCGTGCAATATTGTGATGGTTTTTGGTGTACCTCAACATGAATAGGCCATAGGCGTACATATGTGCCCTCCCGCCTGAAGCCATCTCTCTCCCCACCATATCCCTCTAGACTGTCGGAGAGCACTCGCGGTACATCAACCTTTCACAGGCTCTTTTACATATGGTACTATATATGTTTCAGTGCTAATCTCTTAAATCCTGCCATCCTATTTCTTGTGTTGTTTTTTTTTTCAATAGGTTTTCCTTAGCGTTGCTTTTTCTATCCACATGTTATGACCCAGTTTTAATGGTTAGTTTACATTTCTTTCCTGCCTCACACTAATAAATACATAAGTCAGTGGGTTATTTTGAGACTTTTGTAACAATAAAATGCACATAGGCAATGACAGGGAACATAGTAGGTGCCCTGTAAATGTAAAGAAAGACAGTTCCTTTAGGACTTGAGTTCAGTCAGATAGTACACATAGAAACATTTACAAATAGTGCCAAGTTGATAATTTTGGTGA
Organism: Aepyceros melampus; assembly: GCA_006408695.1. Lineage (NCBI taxonomy): Eukaryota > Metazoa > Chordata > Mammalia > Artiodactyla > Bovidae > Aepyceros > Aepyceros melampus. The sequence goes on along the minus strand of SJXQ01013078.1, from coordinate 82,063 downwards.
AAAAAATTCTAGTGTCTTAAGACTTTATATTTTACAATGTGCTTTGTTGTCCACAACTGACAGATCTTTCAGAAACAGACAACAAAGCAATGAGAGAAAATAGATTACAATTTTTCAACAAGAAGTAAATTGCCTAATTACCGTCAAAGTAATATAGTAATTTGACATTCTATTACATTAAAGTATTCACTTAAGTATTCCATATTATGATGTCAACAACTTCTTCTCATATAAGTATTTGAAGCTTTGTCATCCTAAGGATGGAACAGAAAGTTTTATAAAGAAGTATGTATTTGTCATTAAAAGTTTTTTTTCTCTCTTTAATAATCTTTACAGTTCATTTTTGACTATGGTAAGTCTTCATTTGCTGGCTTCTTTCTCTTTTTACAGCAATCAGGCTATGGATTCTCCACATAAACTTGGCTTGGGTATGGTGGGAGACTGGCATTTTGAGGCTTCTTTTGGTCCGTCCAGAGGATTCAGTGTATCTTTGTTTTTTGGCTGTACTTAGCCTTTTTTTTTTTTTTTTAAAACTGTATGGGGGATTTCTCTAGTTGCAGCAAGCAGATGTGACTTTCTAGTTACTTGTGTACAGGCTTCTCATTACTGGGGTTACTGTTGTTGCAGAGCACAGGCTGAGTACTGTGTTGCATGGGCTTAGTTGCTCCGAGGCACGTGGTATCCTCTCAGCCCAGGGATCAAACCCGGGTCCTATGCATTGGCAGGTAGATTATTTACCACTGCACCACCAGGAAAGTTCTACTCATTGTCTTCTAACTGTGCACTCTGTGTGTTAATACACTGCCAAACAAAATTGGGGTCACCAACCAATAACTGGGAGATCTGAAACCAGGAGAGACTCCCCAAAACTTCTCTAGACTTGCTGAAGAGGTGGATGTACCCAAAAGACCCGTCCTGAAATATCAAGGCCAGAATGTCCAAAGCACGGTATGGTGCCTGCTTTTCTCAATCCTGCATTCCCTCAGGGTGCACTTTTGCTGGGCCACTGCAGTGACTAATAAGTTTGATCCTTGAAGAAGTGGAATGTCAAGACATTTTTCTCCTTGGAAGTGTTAGTATGAAGTAGCCCTTTCTAAGAGTTGTGTGTTTCACATCCTAGCTTGTCAGTTCAGTTAGTTCTATTCCTCAGTCATGTCCGCCTCCTTGCAACCTGATGAATCGCAGCAACCCAGGCCTCCCTGTCCATCACCAACTCCCTGAGTTCACTCAGACTCATGTCCATTGACTTGGTGATGCCATCCATCCATCTCATCCTCCTGTTGTCCCTTTCTCCTGTACGCAGTGCCTGCCAGCATCAGGGTTTTTCCCAATAAGTCAGCTCTTTGCATGAGGTGGCCAAAGTACTGGAGTTTCAGCTTTAGCATCAGTCCTTCCAATGAACACCCAGGACTGATCTTTAGAATGGACCGGTTGGATCTCCATGCAGTCCAAGGGACTCTCAAGACCCCTCAACACCACAGTTAAAAAGCATCAATTCTTCAGTGCTTAGCTTTCTTCACAGTCCCACTCATACATGACACCCATACATGACCAGTGGAAAAACCATAGCCTTGACTAGACCGACCTTTGTTGGCAAAGTAACGTCTCCACTTTTGAATAAGCTACCTAGGTCGGTCATAACTTTCCCTCCAAGGAATAAGCATCTTTAATTTCATGGCTGCAGTCACCATCTGCAGTGATTTTGGAGACCAGAAACGTCAAGTCAGCCACTGCTTCCACTGTTTCCACATCTATTTGCCATGAAGTGATGGGACTGGATGGCATGATCTGATTTTTCTGAATGTTGAGCTTTAAGCCAACTTTTCACTCTCCTCTTTCATCAAGAGGCTTCTTAGTTCCTCTTCACTTGCTGCCATAAGGGTAGTCTCATCTGCATATCTGAGGTTATTGATATTTCTCCTGCCAATCTTAATTCCAGCTTGTGCTTCTTCCAGCCCAGAGTTTCTCATAATCTGCTCTGCATATAAGTTAAATAAGCAACATGAGACTATAAGCCTTGATATACTCCTTTTCCTATTTCTAACGAACCTGTTGTTCCATGTTCATTCAGATGCTTATATCTTTCCTTTTCGCTTCTCTTCTTTTCACAGCTATTTGTAAGGCCTCCCCAGACAGCCATTTTTTTTTTTTTTTTTTGCATTTCTTTTCCATAGGTATGGTCTTGATCCCTGACTCCTGTACAGTGTCACAAACCTCCGTCCATAGTTCATCAGGCATTCTATCTATCAGATATAGTCCCTTAAATCTATTTCTCACTTCCACTGTATAAACAAAAGGGATTTGATTTAGGTCATACCTGAATGGTCGAGTGGTTTTCCCTACTTTCTTCAATTTCAGTCTGAATTTGGCAATAAGGAGTTCATAATGTGAGCCACAGTCAGCTCCCGGTTTTGATTTTGCTGACTGTGTAGAGCCTCTCCATTTTTGGCTGAAAAGGATATAATCAGTCTAATTTTAGTGTTGACCATCTTGTGATGTCTATGTGTATAGACTTCTGTTGTGTTGTTAGAAGAGGGTGTTTGCTATGACCAGTGCATTCTCTTGGCAAAACTCTAATAGTCTTTGCCCTGCTTCATTTCGTCTTCCAAGGCGAAATTTGCCTGTTATCCCAGGTTTTTCTTGACTTCTTACTTTTTCATTCCAGTCCTCTATAATGAAAAGGACATCTTTTTTGGGTGTTACTTCTAAAAGGTCTTCTAGGTCTTCATAAAACAGTTCAGCTTCTTCAGCGTTACTGGTTGGGGCATAGGCTTGGATTACTGTCATATGCTCAAAATTTTCCAAGCCAGGCTTAAGCAATACGTGAACTGTAAACTTCTAGATGTTCAAGTTGGTTTTCGAAAAGGCAGAGGAAGCAGACACCAATTGGAACATCTGCTGGATCATGGAAAAAGCGAGAGAGTTCCAGAAAAACATCTATTTCTGCTTTATTGGCTATCTTAAGCTTTTGACTGTGTGGATCATAATAAACTGTGGAAAATTCTGAAAGAGATGGGAATACCGGACCATGTGACCTGCCTCCTCAGAAATTTGTACGCAGGTCAGGAAGCAACAGTTAGTACTGGCATGGAACAACAGACTGGTTCCAAATAGGGAAACGAGTACAGCAAGCACCCTGCTTATTCAACTCATATGCAGAGTAGATCATAAGAAACGCTGAGCTGGAAGAAGCACAAGCTGGAATCAAGATTGCGGGGAGAAATACCAATAACCTCAGATATGCAGATGACACCACCGGTATGGCAGAAAGTGAAGAGGAACTAAAAAGCCTATTGATTAAGGTGAAAGAGGAGAGTGAAAAAGTTGGCTTAAAACTCAGCATTCAGAAAACGAAATCATGGCATCTGGTCCCATCACTTCATGAGAAATAGATAGGGAAACAGTGTCAGACTTTATTTTTCTGGGCTCCAAAATCACTGCAGATGGTGACTGCAGCCATGAAATTAAAAGACACTTACTGCTTGGAAGAAAAGTTATGACCAATCTAGATAGCATATTCAAAAGCAGAGACATTACTTTACCAACAAAGGTCCGTCTAGTCAAGGCTATGGTTTTCCCTGTGGTTATGTACGGATGTGAGAATTGGACTGTGCAGAAAGCTGAGCGCTGAAGAATTGATGCTTTTGAACTGTGGTGTTGGAGAAGAGTCTTGAGAGTCCCTTGGACTGCAAGAAGATCCAACCAGTGCATTCTGAAGGAGATCAGCCCTGGGATTTCTTTGGAAGGAGTCATATTAAGGCTGAAACTCCCGTATTTTGGCCACCTCATTCGAAGAGTTGACTCATTGGAAAAGACTCTGATGCTGGGAGGGATTGGGGGCAGGAGGAGAAGGGGACAACAGAGGATGAGATGGCTAGATGGCATCGTTGACTCGATGGGTGTGATCTGAGTGAACTCCAGGAGTTGGTGATGGACAGGGAGGCCTGGAGTGCTGCGATTCATGGCATCACAAACAGTGAGACACGGCTGAGCAAGTGAACTGATCTGATGCACCTGGTTTACATGAAGTGAAAATAGTAAAATAAACATGTAAACTATTAGGAAATAAACCTTAGAATTAAGGTTAAAAGTGGTATCTCCTTTTGACTTGGAGAATTCTGCAACAATTTTTTTTATTTATTTATTATTGGCTGAACACTTATGGCTCAGGGACTTAGTGGTTCCACAGCATGTTGGAATTTCCTGGACCAGGCATTGACCCCTCGTCTCCTGCATTGGCAGGCCGATTCCTTATCCCTGAGTCACCAGGGAAGTCCAGAAATCATTGAGAATGCACACTGCATGGGCGCATTGTTTGTTTGTTTGATAAACTAGAAATTTCATAGATTCAACCCCAACTTTTTTGTTCCTGTTACTTTGAAGTCACTGAAAGCACAAGATGGACCCAAACCCAAAGTTTGATTTGGATACTGGGACAGATGATATGTTATGAGAACGTCTGTTAAGTGATGAAGCTTTCTAGTAGGAGCACTATAGACTTCCAACATGATGGGAATTTCTCAGCCTGCCCAGATAGGCAGCATAGGAAGCAGGTGGCTGGCAGAACGCGGTCGAGGGGGCCAGCGAGCGGAGTTGCCGGGAGCGTTCCTGCGCTGCCAGAGCGCGTTCCTAGCCGGCCGAGAGCGTCCTTGCGCCGGCAGAGAGCGTCCCTGCGCCGCCCGCGGCCCGGGACCCCGCCGCCTCATTGCTCGCGGCGACGATGCGCCCGGAGGACGGCGAGCTGAGCGGACCCGCCGCCCGTGTGTGCGCGCGCTTTCCCGCCGGCGAGCAAGCCTGAGCCCCTAGCCCGGCGCGGGAGGCGCGGGACCCGCTCCCCCTGCGCTCGCCCGCCCGGCCCGCCTCGCTCCCCGTGATCGCGCGCCCCAGCAGCCGGCGGCGATCGCCTGCTGTGCCCGCCGTGACCGCCGGCCCCGACGCGTTCCCGGTGGCCGTCTGCCGTGCCGCTGCCATGGGGCTGCCGACCCTGGAGTTCAGCGACTCCTACTTGGACAGCCCTGATTTCAGGGAGCGCCTGCAGTGTCACGAGATTGAGCTGGAGCGAACCAACAAGTTCATCAAGGAGCTTATTAAGGACGGCTCCCTGCTTATCGGGGCGCTGAGGAATCTGTCATGGCAGTACATCCCCGTGATCGCGCGCCCCAGCAGCCGGCGGCGATCGCCTGCTGTGCCCGCCGTGACCGCCGGCCCCGACGCGTTCCCGGTGGCCGTCTGCCGTGCCGCTGCCATGGGGCTGCCGACCCTGGAGTTCAGCGACTCCTACTTGGACAGCCCTGATTTCAGGGAGCGCCTGCAGTGTCACGAGATTGAGCTGGAGCGAACCAACAAGTTCATCAAGGAGCTTATTAAGGACGGCTCCCTGCTTATCGGGGCGCTGAGGAATCTGTCTATGGCAGTACAGAAATTTTCCCAGTCGCTGCAGGATTTCCAGTTTGAATGTATCGGTGATGCTGAAAGAGATGATGAAATTAGTATCGCTCAGTCACTAAAAGAATTCGCAAGACTACTTATCGCAGTAGAAGAAGAAAGGAGAAGACTGATTCAAAATGCTAATGATATATTAATTGCACCACTTGAGAAATTTCGCAAAGAACAAATAGGTGCAGCAAAATCTTGACAGTGGAGGTTTCGCACAAGTGTGTTCAGGCCTGTGAGGGAGCCAGAGGAGAGGTCCATTACAGCAGGACATGCTCAGTTGGTGCTGGTGGAAACGCTGCGTCCAGTTGGCCCTTCCTCATGGGCGGATGGTCCTGTTGAGATGAAGTGGACAGAGTCCACGGACCAGAAACATCCCCAGTGTGAAGTGTGTTTTTATGGAGTTTTGAGACACCTGATCCTTTGCTGTGGAAAGCGAGGCCCTGAGTGACTTACAATTGTGGGCAAAAACAAAACAAAACAAACCACTGCATCTGTGAGGGACATTAGAGAAGATGAAGGATGAGATTGTTGAACTGAAGGACAGGGGAGATGGGTCCTGCATTGTGAACAGCTAAAGATTAAAAGAATTATCCAAAAAACAACAACAACAACAACAAAAGGGAAGCAGGTGGCTTTAAAGTCTAGAGGTCTCAGTAGTCAAACATCAGAGAAACCACAGTGAGACTGTTTAACAAAACACTGAATGTTTACTCCTGCTATGAATTTGTTATATTCCTTTTCCTGCTATACAGATATGTTCCATTAGTCTATTTGGTTGTTGAAGATGGCAGTAAATTACTGTTTATCTGTTTTACTAAACAGAAAACTTACTATCTACTATCTATTGCCTAAGAAATTTTTACACTAGCCTAATGAACAGTAATGTTTAGAAATATTTAATATGAATAAATACGAAATAGAAGTCTAGTTTTCCAAAGCATATTAAAATGTTGATGTAACATTATAGAATTAATAAATATGCTCCACAGTTCATTGTCAGCTGTAGTAGAATATCCTTTTTCTTGAGTTTTTTTTTTTTTAATACTGTGATGGGTTTTGCCATTCCTGAACATGAATCGGCCATAGGCATTCATGTGTCCCCTCCCTCCTTCCCCACCCTATCCCTCCAAGTTGTCACTGAGCAGTGGCTCTGGATGTCCAGTTACATATCAAACTCCCACTGGCTATCTATTTTACAGATGGTAGGCCTGGCGTGCTGCGATTCATGGGGTCGCAAGGAGTCGGACACGACTGAGCGTCTGAGCTGAACTAAACTAAATATATATGTTTTCATGCGATTCTCTCAAATCATGCTACCCTATTTCTTTTGTTTTTTCAAGTGTTTCTTACCGTTATTTTCTCTGTCCACACGTTGTGACCGAGATTTAAAGTTTAATTTACATTTCTTCTCTGCCTTACACTAACAAATACATAAGTCGGTGGGTTATTTTGAGTCTTTTGTAATGTGAAAATGCACATAAGACAATGACAGGGAACATGGTAGCTGCCATATAAGCATGAAGACAGTTCCTTTAGGACTTGAGTTCAGTCGATTAATACACACAGAAATATTTATAAATAGTACAAATTTGGTGATAATTTTGGTGAAAATAAATTGTAATGTCTTCTCAAGATGTTGTTTTTAGTCTGCTTTGTTCTTGATATCTGACAGAGCTTTTGGAAACAGAGAGCAAAGCAGAGAGAGAACAAAACTTAAAACTGCCTGATTACCGTCACATGATCATCTAGTAATTGTTGCCATTCCGTTACACTGAGGAAGGAGTCACTTATGGATTATATATTATGATGTAAACAGGTTTTTCTCAAAAGTGTTTGAAGCTATGTCACCATAAGCATGGAACACGNAGGTACCACCTCAGGTGTCTGCTGTCTTTCTTCAGGCTCCTCTACTTCTTCCTCAGATTCCTCCTGAGGTTCAGTGATAAAGCCACCAAAGACTTCATCTTGGTATCTGAAGATAGCGTTGTGAACATAGAACTTATTTGCAACAGAGCCCTCAGGAGCAAGGACAAAGGTCTGCATGAATCTCCTTAAAGCCTGGTTGTTATTAGAGAGCAAGCCCATCACCTGGACCACCACACCGTCATTCAGAGTAGCATGAGCATCAACGTGGCGGATCTTAGTGTGGCAATTGGTGAAGTTTTGTGACATCACTTTCCTATGGATTTCTTTCTGTCCATAGACGGCATCTGCTGGCTTTCCATTTGAATCCAATCCCCCATGGACATAAGAAGAGTTCTTTCCATAAAACCTGTGTAGCATGTCTGAGGCCTGGTTCAACAGTGTTTAGTACTGTCTCACAAATTCCCGCCCGACCAGCAGGGGACTAGGCTTCTCCATAACCATTGCTTTGGTCAATTCAACCTCATCGCGGCGTTTCAGGAATAAAGAAGAAACACATAAGTTGCTCTGCACAGTGCCTGGCACATAGTGAGGGCAAAGGAGGAAGGCCTCGCTAGCGCGCGGGGAAAGCGAGCGGAAAAAGCTGACGATCCGGCCGCTTGGGACCCCAGGCCCCCAAGATCACCCTGGGGCCTGGGCGGCGACCGCGGCTCGCTCTCGCCCCGCGTGGCCACTGGGCGCGGCACGCGCACGCGGCGGACCGCTAGTAAAGAATCTGCTGGCAATGCGGTTGACCTGGGTTCCATCCCTTGGTTGGGAAGATCCCCTGGAGAGGGGAACAGCTACCTACTCCAGTATTCTGACCTGGAGAATTCCATGGACTACAGCCATGGGGTCGCAAGAGTCAGACAGGACTGAGCGACTTCACTCACATCCAGTAATTGGAGGAGCTGAGAAAGCAAGCAAGGTGAAAGGAAGCATAGCCACTTGGGGGTGCCAGAGAGACGGGGGAAAGGAAGGGCAGAGATGGAGGAAGAAGGCAGAAATTCATGAAGATTTAGGACCATCAAGGAAGTTGGATTAGAAGCATTTTGCAGGGAACAGATGACAGAGAGAGGCCGAATGGGAGTCAGGGAAGAAAGAGAGGAGGACAAGCAGAGCAGGAGAGCAGAGGGGAAGTGAAAGGGAGACGGAGAAAGAAGTAGGGAATCTTTCGAGGAAATAGAGTTAAGACAGGTATAAAACTTACAATTTATGCAAGTTAGAGAACGTAAGGTCTTATTGAATTGTACATTCCTATAGCTACAACAAAAGGAAGGGGAACACAGGCTTGTAGAAAATATGATTGATTATAGCAAAAGAAATAATTGCTATGGCTACAACTGGTCCCTATGAAATGTCTGGTCCAAGTCCCAAGTTCCTTGGTGCTTGCAGCAAGTTTCTAGATGTCGCATTGTTCAGGCCCAATCTGTTTATCAAGGACTACTGGAGGAAGAAAGCTAGCCACTCCACCGTCAAGCCATCCAAGAAGTCCTGTCATGGTAATGCTCCATTGTAGTCTTAGTAACCGTCCAGGCTACTTGCACAGCATAATCAGACATAGTGGAATACAGTATTGTAAAGCAAAACAAACTAAAAAAATAAAAATTAATTAAAAAAAAAAAAAGACACAGTGCTGTTAATATCATCTGAGCAGTTAGATAACCACATACCATGGGGTACCCAATCGTCAATTGTATGATTAGCCGCAAATATTAGTTTTCCTTATTTGGCCTGACATTTGTCCCAATGAACAGGAATATATTTTAAGTTCTTATTTGTTAACCCTTTGCATAATGTTCTTTGTTTTTTCCCTAATTCTTTCCCTAAAGTTTCAGTAGTATAAACACGGTTCACGGACAAAGAAAGGGCAGTCAATATAAAAGAAGCAGCGTCTGAAAGTCCTCTTTTGGAGGCAGGATGAAAGCCGAAGTTTGTCGATTAACATTTATGCATGATTCTGCTGGGCCCATACACAAAGGAAGGACTTCATAACCTAGAGAGATATTAGTTTCCCTTTTCTTCAGGGTGTGCTGCTACTGCTACTGTTAAGTCGCTTCAGTCATGTCCGACTCTGTGCGACCCCATAGACGGCACCCCACCAGGCTCCCCTGTCCCTGGGATTCTCCAGCAAGAACACTGGAGTGGATTGCCATGTCCTTCTCCAATGCATGAAAGGGAAAAGTGAAAATGAAGTCGCTCAGTCGTGTCTGACTCTTAGTGACCCCATGGACTGCCGCCTACCAGGCTCCTCCGTCCATGGGATTTTCCAGGCAAGAGTACTGGAGTGGGGTGCCATTGCCTTCTCCCTTTAATTCTCCAGTGAGAAGGCATATGTATGGAGTCATTGGTTAATACAATTGGTCCTCCGTCCATTCTGACCTGAAGTAAAGGGGGGTTGGGTATGAAAGCCCATTAAGTGTGGGTAATTGGTTTAGCTTGAGCTGGGGAGGGGCAAGCAAGCAGAGCAAGCATAGCAATAAGAAGATTTCCAGGACTCCAAGGCATTATCTGTTGAGCAATCAGATTTTCAGCTTTATTAATAAGGGTTTTTATTTGTCCCCAAGAGGGGAGATAAAAAGGTTGATGCCGCTGAGGGTGGTGTTTTCTGGAGATCTTTAAAGCTACCATGGCCCGTATTGGAATTTCTTCCTCTCGGCATTTTTGTTCTTTCATCTCTATCTCAAAGGCTGGGGGACCCCTTGGGTCGGATCTTCCGAAGAGGAAGCCGTGTGAATTTGTTGGATCCATCTGGGGAAATACAAGCATACCCCTTTCCCTGTAAGATTAATTCCCCAGATTTCCATTGTTTATTCAACCCATCCTGGTACCAACCGGGCAGAAGAAAAAAAGAGTCCTTCAATTCCTCAAAATGTTTTTCTGCTCTTGTCAAGATATCTCCTTGCGGTAAGTTTAAAAAATTTAAAACAAATAAAGTTATATTGACAATAGCTACAGAAAGAAAGGAAAACAATAATGATGAAAACATTCCTAGGAAATATTTCAGTCTAAAAAAATGATCTAGAGATCTGTTTGGGGACGGTATTTGACTGTGGTTTTGAATTAATGGGCTGATTTCTTCCTCATTTCGTACATACATTTTTTCTGATATAAAAAGAAATAGGATCTGACTCTGTTTTAAGTGGTTTGTGTTATTTGTGGCAAAGGATTAGGAGCAAACAGTCAAACATTTTTTCCTAAGTGAAATTATTGAAAAGCTGATGCAGAACAACTTGATAAATGAAACGCTGCTCACATCCAAATACCTGACCTTTTCCTGGAAAAGAAACATAGCCTGGCAGCTGTTGAATCTCTCTGTTCAGTGTGTTAAGGAAGATGATTATAGTTTCAAGACAGACCTGAAAAGAAGGTGAATAGTTTGCATTTTTGATACTCTTAAGAAAAATAACTTATTTCGCAAATGGTGTCTTTTTTATTTCATTTTTGTTTTGTATTGTGAATTAGGCATTGAAGTTGATGTTATTTTGTTTTAAGAATCTTACAGACTGAAAATAGAAATAAAGCTATATTAACAACAGTTATAGGCTTAAAGAATATATTGCATTAGAATCTAGTAAAGTGTGCTCTGGATAAGGAAAATAAGAGTGTTCCTGTGTATATCCCCTTATTTAATTTTTTATTTGTAGTTTTAGTGTATAATGTGTTTGTTTAATTATGTCTTGTGTTTGTGGATTATAAGGAATGTTTGTAATCTGTTTAATAGAGAATGAATTTAAAAATTGTTTGAATTGTTTAGAAATATAGGCAGGGCCATTGTCTGTCTTTATCGAATTAGGTGTTATTGCAAAGTAAGCTAATAGGTGGGTTATAACATGTCGTGTAGTTTCATTCCAGAGAGGTGTGGCCCCTATAAAAGAATTTGTATCGATTCAGACATATAAGAAGGAAGAGGAAGAAAGTTCAGGACAATGAGTCATATCCATTTGTCATAAAATTCTTTTTTATTTATCATAAACCCTTTTTATATTTTTATATTTATCATTTTATTTGCCATTTCTCATATCTTTATTAAAAGCATATATTTTATTTTTCTTTAGCAATTTGAAGTGTATTGTATGTTAACATTTTATAAATTGGTGAATATATTTATTATATTATATCATTATATATTTATTTTTATATAAATATATATATATAGTTATATTTTTGCTGACAAATTTAGTTTACCTTAAACCTAGGCATAATAAAAGTATTATACAATGTTGATGAGTTAAGACGTGTCTTAATTACATTAGCAAACAATTAAACTATTTTTAATATTGTATATTTTTCAGTTCACGTGAAGTTGAATTTAAATAGAGGTCATTAACTTCATATTATCCAAAAACAAAGACATATATTGAGACATAGATAATTCTAGATAGATAGGCATAGTTTTCTGCTTGAAATTTAAAATATCTTTGTGTTGTATTATTATTATTTTTGAGTTTCACCAGTTTGTTTATGGCTGGAGTCCTAGATAGAGTGGTCTGTGTACCCCAAGGACATGATAAGAGTTAAGTTTAGGGTTTTTTTCAGGGCTGTTTTTGTTTCCCAGGCAGAACTGGAGCTCCAAAAAAGTATTTTAACAAGTTAACCTTTTCCTAGCTGCATGTGTAAGAAGAACTGGTTTTGCAATTTCAAAAGAGTTTATTTTAATCAGTATTCTCTAGAGTCTAAAGAATATCCTGGCCATTCAATGTCAAAAATATCATTTCTCCTTTTTGTAGTTACAATATATTCATGATATATGCATGAAAGAAATGCTGTCACATTGGATGTAAAGCCTTGACTACAAAATTTTGACAAATAGTAAGACTGCTAAGCATACCTTGAGGTAACATACTCTACTGAAATCTTTTATGAGGCCCAATGTGATTAGGAAAAGGGAGAGACAAAGTGAATCTCTCTTGGTCTGCTGCTAAGTCGCTTCAGTCATGTCCAACTCTGTGTGACCCCACAGACGACAGCCCACCAGGCTCTGCCGTCCCTGGGATTCTCCAGGCAAGAACACTGGAGTGGGTTGCCATTGCCTTCTCCAATGCATGAAAGTGAAAAAAGAAAGTGAAGTCTCTCAGTCGTGTCGACTCAGCGACCCCATGGACTGCATCCTACCAGGCTCCTCCGTCCATGGGATTTTCCAGGCAAGAGTACTGGAGTGGGTTGCCATTGCCTTCTCTCTTGGTCTAAAGGGTGTAAAGGTGTATTTAAAAAGGAATTTGTAAATCAATAATAATAATATGCCAATTTTGAGAAATAGTAGTAGGTGATGGGAGAAGGCAATGGCAACCCACTCCAGTGTTCTTGCCTGGAGAATCCCAGGGACAGTGGGCTGCCATCTATGGGGTCGCACAGAGTCGGACACGACTGAAGTGACTTATTAACAGCAGCAGCAGTGGGTGATGGGATTCCTGGTTGTAACGCACCCATAGGTTTTATAGATGCATTAACTTTTCTAAGGTCTGTTAAAAGGCACCATTTGTTAAATTTCTTTTTTATAACAAAAATAGGAAAGTTCCAAGGAGAGCAAGATGCCTCAATATATTTCAGTTCGAATTGTGTGTCTATAAGTTCTTTAGCAGCCTGTAATTTTTCTTTTGTAAGGGGCCATTGCTCTGTCCAACTAGGCTCGTCATTCTTCCAAGTTATTTTAATAGTTGTTTTGTTTCTTAAATGAGCAGTGGCCCCTAGGAAAAATGTGGAATGTATATCTGAGTTTGCCATTGCATAAGTAAGTCCCTTCCTGTTAGATTAAGGGGTGCATCTATCATATAAGCTCTTAATGTTGCAGGCTGGCCTTCTGGTCCCTCACATGGGTGTATCTGAACACTTTGATAGACTTCTTGTACTTTAGTTTTAGAAATTCCCACAATTTGGCAAGAGACCATTTGTATATGCCAGGATTTGGGCCATAAGTGTTTAGAAATAATAGTAATATCAGATCCAGTGTCGAGGAGACCAGAAAATCTTTTACCATTAATTTTGATATTTATATTTGGTTGGGCACATACAGATACCAATGATGTCCATAAGGATTGGTTTTGATCTGTACTGCCAAATCTGCTTGTCCATACATTATTTAATAGAGGAGTTAATAGAAATGTAAGCAAAAGAAGTAATTGAGCAATTTTGTCCCCCTTTTTGAATTGCCATAGAATCTGAGATGACATCATAATGTGAATCTCTCCTTTATAATCTGAATCAATTACTCCAGGGTGAACAGTAGTTCCTTTAGAAGTCAAAGTAGATTGGCCAAGCAAGAGACCGAAGGTTTGTGGGGGCAGGAGTCCAAAAAGTCCGGTAGGTACTCTGGAAGGGACTGCTTGAGGGTAAGGGAAAAAATCATTTAGGGCTGATATATTGATGGAAGCACTGCCAGATGTTGAGGGTTTGAGGGAAAAGATAGAATTTGCCTCTGGTTTTTGTTGTAGCTCAGAGGTTAAAACGTCTGCCTCCAATGCGGGAGACCCGGGTTCGATTGCTGGGTCAGGAAGATCCCCTGGAGAAGGAAATGGCAATCCACTCCAGTATTCTTGCCTGGAGAATCCCATGGACAGAGGAGCCTGGTAGGCTACAGTCCACGGGATCACAAGAGTTGGACACGACAGAGCGACTTCACCTAGCTTTGTTGTAGGGGACCTGGGGGGGGGTCCCCTGTTTGGAGTTTCCTGGAATAGATTTTTCATCAATATCAAATTCAGATTTACAATCTTTAGCCCAGTGCATTCCTCTACGGCAGCGAGGGCAAATTCTTGGAGGTTTTTTATTAGCCTTCTTAGTTCAGTTCAGTCACTCAGTCGTGTCCGACTCTTTGCGACCTCATGAATCGCAGCACACCAGGCCTCCCTGTCCATCACCAACTCTCGGAATTCACCCAGACCCACGCCCATGAAGTCAGTGACACCATCCAGCCATCTCATCCTTGGTCGTCCCCTTCTCCTCCTGGCCCCAATCCCTCCCAGCATCAGAGTCTTTTCCAATGAGTCAACTCTTTGCATCAGGTGGCCAAAGCACTGGAGCTTCAGCTTCAGCATCATTCCTTCCAAAGAAATCCCAGGGCCGATCTCCTTCAGAATGGACTGGTTGGATCTCCTTGCAGTCCAAGGGACTCTCAAGAGTCTTCTCCAACACCACAGTTCAAAAGCATCAATTCTTCTGCGCTCAGCCTTCTTCACAGTCCAACTCTCACATCCATACATGACCACAGGAAAAACCATAGCCTTGACTAGACGGACCTTAGTCGGCAAAGTAATGTCTCTGCTTTTGAATATACTATCTAGGTTGGTCATAACTTTTCTTCCAAGGAGTAAGCGCCTTTTAATTTCATGGCTGCAGTCACCATCTGCAGTGATTTTGGAGCCCAAAAAAACAAAGTCTGACACTGTTTCTACTGTTTCCCCATCTATTTCCCATGAAGTGATGGGGCCAGATGCCATGATCTTCGTTTTCTGAATGTTGAGCTTTAAGCCAACTTTTTCACTCTCCTCTTTCACTTTCAACAAGAGGCTTTTTAGCTCCTCTTCACTTTCTGCCATAAGGGTGGTGTCATCTGCATATCTGAGGTTATTGATATTTCTCCCAGCAATCTTGATTCCAGCTTGTGTTTCTTCCAGTCCAGCGTTTCTCATGATGTACTCTGCATATAAGTTAAATAAGCAGGGTGACAATATACAGCCTTGACGTACTCCTTTTCCTATTTGGAACCAGTCTGTTGTTCCATGTCCAGTTCTAACTGTTGCTTCCTGACCTGCATACAGATTTCTCAAGAGGCAGGTCAGGTGGTCTGGTATTCCCATCTCTTTCAGAATTTTCCACAGTTTATTGTGATCCACACAGTCAAAGGCTTTGGCATAGTCAATAAAGCAGAAATAGATGTTTTTCTGGAACTCTCTTGCTTTTTCCATGATCCAGCGGATGTTGGCAATTTGATCTCTGGTTCCTCTGCCTTTTCTAAAACCAGCTTGAACATCAGGGAGTTCACGGTTCACGTATTGCTGAAGTCTGGCTTGGAGAATTTTGAGCATTACTTTACTAGCATGTGAGATGAGTGCAATTGTGCGGTAGTTTGAGCATTCTTTGGCATTGCCTTTCTTTGGAATTGGAATGAAAACTGACCTTTTCCAGTCCTGTGGCCACTGCTGAGTTTTCCAAATTTGCTGGCAAATTGAGTGCAGCACTTTCACAGCATCATCTTTCAGGATTTGAAACAGCTCAACTGGAATTCCATCACCTCCACTAGCTTTGTTCGTAGTGATGCTTTCTAAGGCCCACTTGACTTCACATTCCAAGATGTCTGGCTCTAGATTAGTCAACACATCATCATGATTATCTGGGTCATGAAGATCTTTTTTGTACAGTTCTTCTGTGTATTCTTGCCACCTCTTCTTAATATCTTCTGCTTCTGTTAGGTCCATACCATTTCTGTCCTTTATCGAGCCCATCTTTGCATGAAATGTTCCCTTGGTATCTCTAATTTTCTTGAAGAGATCTCTAGTCTTTCCTCTTCTGTTCTTTTCCTCTATTTCTTTGCACTAATCACTGAGGAAGGCTTTCTTATCTCTTCTTGCTATTCTTTGGAACTCTGCATTCAGATGCTTATATCTTTCCTTTTCTCCTTTTCTCCTTTGCTTTTCACTTCTCTTCTTTTCACAGCTATTTGTAAGGCCTCCTCAGACAGCCATTTTGCTTTTTTGCATTTCTTTGCCATGGGAATGGTCTTGATCCCTGTCTCCTGTACAATGTCACGAACCTCCGTCCATAGTTCATCAGGGACTCTTATCTATCAGATCTAGTCCCTTAAATCTATTTCTCACTTCCACTGTATAATCATAAGGGATTTGATTTAGGTCATACCTGAATGGTCTAGTGGTTTTCCCTACTTTCTACAATTTAAGTCTGAATTTGAGCCACAGTCAGCTCCTGGTCTTGTTTTTGCTGACTGTAGAGAGCTTCTCCTTCTCTGGCTGCAAAGGATTAATCAATCTGATATCAGTGTTGACCATCTGGTGATGTCTATGTGTAGAGTCTTCTCTTGTGTTGTTGGAAGAGGGTGTTTGCTATGTCCAGTGCATTCTCTTGGCAAAACTATATTAGCCTTTGTCTTGCTTCATTCCGTATTCCAAGGCCAAATTCACCTGTTACTCCAAGTGTTTCTTGACTTCCTACTTTTGCATTAGAAGCTCTCTAGTAAAAGGCAAATGTGGGCCATACATAGTTATAGCCTTTTTCATTTGTGGCATGTGAAAAAGATTAATACCGTCATATTGAGGTATTATATGCCCTTGAACGTCAGGATTTCTTAAAACTGGAAGGATGGAGAAAGCACTGGTGTTAGAAACTTGTGATTGCAAAAACAGTAATTCAGAGTCTCATGCACGGAGGAGAGCATGTAAGTGCTGGTTTTCTGCAAATATGAGTCTGTGCCAAGGACTTATCATTATTGTCCAGAAGAGCATTGCCAGTTTTCGTGTCAAAAAACGTCTGGCAAAGGAGAAACTTTTGGAGTTGCGCCGGTTGGCAGAGGAGGAGCATTTGGAGTAGCTGGGGTAGGGTTACTGAAGTTGCTCGGTCGTGTCCGACTCTTTCGACCCCATGGACTGTAGCCTACCTGGCTCCTCTGTCCGTGGGATTTTCCAGGCAAGAGTACTGGAGTGGATTGCCATTTCCTTCTCCAGGGGATCTTCCCGACCCAGGGATCGAACCCAGGTTTCCCGCATTGTAGACAGATGCTTTACCATCTGAGCCACCAAATTTTGAAATATTTTATGTTGTTCTAATTGAGCCTTTTATAAAGTTGCATCATCTACTTGATATTCATGTAATATGTGTTCTGTCTGTTATCGAATATTGGGAGGGCTAGAATTTACCTTGAAATGGCAGAATTACAACTTTAATGAGCTCCCACAGGGGCCAGATATCAATTGGAATATTTTATCCCTGTTTGGCGGCCCATTCAACATTTTGTTTGACCTGGTGCCAAATTTCTAAATCAAAACTGCGTTTATCAAAGAACCAAGGATTACATTTAACCATTGTTTGAAAGTAAGCCTCTATTCATTGGCCCGAAACCAAAAGTCCCTGAGCTTTAAACAAATGGTGAAGTAAAATAGACAAATAGTTTCTAGCCTTTTAACCCGTGTCTTAGTCCACCTCAATAGGAGTCTGGAGTCACTCCGTCCGAAATGCCACGTATACCAGTGTCCCTGTTCTGGGTGCCACTTGTTGGGGTCCTTTAATGGACTGGAACCTGGTGGTCCAGAGTCAAGGATCAGAAAGTGAAAGAGAGAAAGAGGCTGATATCCTGTGCTTTACGCAGAAAACCAATTAAGTACTTGACACAGGGCTTGCGTCGCTCACAAAAGCACCAGGCGCTGTCTCCAGGGGGTGAAGGCACCTTCACACAGTGCGCCTCACTCTCCTGCAGGAGTGAGCTCCACGGGTCTCTACATCCAGAGAACTAGCAGGGGAGAGAGAGAGAAACAAAAACGTCATGGGGCCCTAACCTCTGATGGAGCAAAGGCACTTTGATGATTTTTCTGTGCATATATATAGGCTGTAGTACAAGAAGTTTCTTACGACTGTGATAAAGATCAGAAAACCAAACATAAGCAACTGTTAACAAGGGAATTAATAATTAATAATGGGATTAATAATGGTCACAAGGTCAGGAGACAATATGTATCTCAAGAAAGGGGATCGAGACTAAGCAGTTTTGTAGTAAAGAGAATGTTTACTAAAGGAGATTCATGTTTGTCTCACACAATGACCTCAGTTCCTGGGAGTAGTGTGCTGCTTCGCTTGAAAAGAAACAAAGGACTTGTGAGAAACACGACCTAGGAATCCTTCTATCAAACAGTCCCTGACAGCCCCTCAGCAAGTGGGATCTTACCGGACCAGGCAACAATCTGTTTCATACGTTGGTCAGTGGACTCTTTACCAGTGAGCCACCGGGGATGCCCTCATATTATTTTTAAATACAGGTATTTTATACAGACTGGCATATTAAAGTATTTTGTGTATTATTTTCTGCTTGTACTACTATTAGATGACTCTAATGGTATAGAACGTGCCTGCACATGTGGGAAAGGTGGGTTTGATCCTTGGGTTAGGAAGATCCCCTGGAGGAGGAAATAGCAACCCATCAGAGTGTTCTTGCCTGGAGAGTCCCATGGAAAGAGGAGCCTGGCAGGATACAGTCGATGGAATTGCAGATAGTCGGGCATAACTGAAGCAGCTTAGCACAGCAGGCAACCTTTACCAAGTCCTTTAAATGGATAACCCACTTTGCCTGACGCCTCAACCTTTTGAATTGATTGAATTGAGAGCTCAATCCTTGTGTCGGAAACATCTCCTGGAGAAGTAAATGGCAAGCCACTTCAGTATTCTTGCCTGGAGAATCCCATGGATGGAGGAGCTGGCAGGCTACAGTCCATGGGTTTGCAAAAAGTTGTACATTCCTGAAGCGACTTAGCACACACATAGGCACTGATTATTGATAATTTCCTGTCATAGAGAAACTAAAGACATTTTGGATTATTAATGAATATTTTTGCTGCTACTCTGAGATGTTCTTCATAAGAAAGCAAATGTTTTTAGAAGTTGTCACTGGTATTTGTGGTCACCATTCTAAGAATGCTAATATAAAGGACAGTTCATGGTTGCTTAAGGAAAGTAAGATCCTTGTTTTTAGTAACAAAAGGTATGAGCATTGAAATTGATGTGGGATGCTCAAGCAGTGAGTGGGAGCAAGCAGAAGCTGGAAGCAAGTTCTTAATTTCCCAGATGGAGACTCCTAACCCCTGGACCACAGGAGCCAACATTTAGGGCTAAGGTCCCCATTCTGGCCTGCCTAGTCAAGAACAAATTCAGATGATGAGGCAGAAGATAAAGAGTAAAGGAAAAAGTTTATTGAAAGGAAAACTACATGTGGCAAGACACAAGGGCAACCTCAGAGAGAGAGAGAGAGAGACGCCTTTGGGAAGTGTAAATTCTTTACAGAGGGGCAGTTTTCCAGGTCTTCATCTTCCCTCAGGCCAACCACCTTGTTTGTTCGCCCTGGCTAATTTGTCTCAGGACTCTCCCTGGAGTGTGCATGCACACCTTAGCCAAGTTCGATCTCAAAGTGAAGGGTTCTGGGAGGAGCAAGACTCATTATGGCCTGGAATTTTCCTGTGAGATTTGATTCCAAGCAGCCTTTCTGGGCATGTGTAGTGTCTCCCTTATCAAACAGGGTTTTTTCCTTTCTTTGTCCTTGCCATAATTATTTCCTGAGATTAGAGAATGACTGTGTATTTACCCTGTTTTTGTTGGGTGTAAATTCCTCAACTGGATCCCACCTATCTCTTATCTCAGGGAATGCAAAGGGGAAGATGACAACATTCAAGACATTTAACATGGAGCCCATCAGTCTCCTACCAGAAAATTACATTTGATTAGTGAGAAAGAAAGTATGTTTGACTTACAGCTGGCTGTCTCTTAATTAAGAAAATGATTTAATTGGGAAAAAACACAACAGTTTTTATGCAAAGTGGACCTCTAAGAAAAGAGGTCCCCAAAGGCAAAATCTTTATATGATCTGTAACAATCTGTCATTTGACTCCTGTCAGTCTTGTTGCTTGACTATGGGAAGCATGTGATGAGGTGTTTCAAAGGATCTGTTTCCTCTTTGTCCCCCTTCTGTGCTGGATTCCATCGGATGCCTGCTTTTTGGTCCATGTGGAACAGCACTGACACCTCCAGAGATTATTTCGGACCCAGGCTGGTTTTCTTCCTATTTGCTGCACTTGGGAAACCTCACTGGAAGAAGGGAAAGACTGGCAGCTCTTTGATTGCATTTGGTGTCTCAGATCCTACACAGAGCTGCCTTCAACCTGTCTTCCTGTTCAGAGTGCTCAGCTGTTCCTGTTGTTACTACTTTTGCCACAACCTTCAGGGGTGTGTGTAACAGGAATATGGTTTGGATCTTCTGTGATTATAACTCAGGAAACCTGTAAGGACAGTGGATATTGACTGCGGTCCTCTCTTGGACAGGACCTGAATCGATATCTTGTTGGTGCCTTGGAAACGATTTCCAAGAGGGATGGCTGAGTAACACAGTTACACAGGTCAGTTCTTGTGTCTGATCTGAAGTTTCCTTTTTACACTCCTGGAGTTCATTGTAACTTTTTGTCCTTGAAGAACCTAAGCCACTCTATTTTGTTAAAAAAAGACTCCATTTTAGAGTTCTGAGGAAAGAGTCTTTGGAAATCCCCTGACCTCACCCCACCACCTGCAAGTCAATCAGATCCCAGATCAGGATCTCCTGACTTTACATTCAGGACTTATGACCTGCCCGGGAAATTTGAATTAAACCCAGGAAATGAAAACCAATCAGAACCCAACACCTAATCCTTCCACAGAAAGTACTCCCAACCTGGAAACTCCCGTTTTTCGAATTTTTCATGCGAGAATACCCTATATAAGCAATGAAACCCAGAGTTTGAGGCTCCTCTCCTTAGGCGCTGTGTCAGTAATGGTGGGAGCCCCAGCTCGAGCTTGGTCATAAAAACTTTCTTGCTTTTGCATCAGATATCGGCTCCGTGGTGGTCATTGGGAGATTTCGCAACTTGGGCATAACATTTGGGGTCTCGTCCAGGATCTCCCATTGGCCCCATGGGAAGGCCGTTCTGGAGAGTATCTGTAACCAGTAAGTTTGTTGTTTTTTTTTTTTTCCTGCTCTTCGTTCTGTTTCTGAAAAGGCCTATTTTCTGAAATTAGTATATGACTCAGGCGGACGCGCCAACGGGTCGCTGGTGTGGGTCATTGGGAGACGTCCCCGACCCCCTCGGAGGGGATGGAGTGCCCCTGTTCTCTGTAGACAATAGCGGGTCACTCCCGCTGAACAGCCGGAGGCCGTTGTCTTACTTTCAGTTTTGCCTCTGGACTCCTGAAGGCTTGTTTGTTCTGTCTGTGTGGCTATCTGTATTGTCTGTGTTAATTTACCAACATCTGACTGATCTAGGAATGATGGGGCAAAGTCAATCTAGCCCTACTCCTCTATCTCTGATCACTGACCATTTTAAGGAGGTCAAGGTACACGCCCACGACCTCAGTGTGGAAATTAAGAAAAATAAATTAATCACTTTTTGCAGCACGGAATGGCCAACCTTCCATATAGGATGGCCCCCAGAGGGCACCTTTGACTTGGAAACCGTACACCAAGTCTGAGACATCATCTTTCGACTGCGGAGCAGACACCCTGACCAAGTTCCCTATGTCATAGTGTGGGAAGATCTCATACTGTGCCCCCCTCCATGGGTAAAACCTTTCTTGCCTCAACAGGGATTTTCCACCGCACAGGTGCTGGTGACACATATAGGAAAGAACCTGAAAGATCCCAAGGAACCTGAACCAACGGCGCCACTGTATCCCATTTTACAAGGGGGAAAAGAGGAAGAACTTCTCTTCCCAACCCCTTACCAACCCCTCGAGCCACCACGGGCCCCTGCTATCCCTCCACCTAGGGCCGACGCATCAGAAGGGGGGCCCACACAAAATACTCTCCATAGGCGAGCCATGTCTCCAGCGGGGCTGGTAGACTCAACTGTTGCCCTCCCTTTACGAGTGGCCGGTCCCCCCGACGAGGAAGGGAACCAACCTCATCAATACTGGCCCTTCTCTACCAGTGACCTCTGTAACTGGAAGTCCCAGAATGCTAGTAACCTTGGAGATCTAACTAACCTTCTAGAGACTGTGCTTTTTACTCTTCAGCCCACCTGGGACGACTGTCAACAGCTGCTCCAGATTCTCTTCACCATGGAAGAGAGAGAGAATAGAGAATAGAGAATAAAAGGGTCCCAGGGCAAATGGAGAACCCACCACTAATATAGATGAAATTAACACCTCTTTTCCTTTATCGTGACCTGACTGGGATTACAATATGGCACAAGGTAAGGAGAGGCTTCGGGTCTACTGCCAGACTCTGTTGGGTGGGGGGCTCAAGGCAGCTGCACAGAAACCCACTAACCTGGCTAGAGTAGATGTTCAACAGAGCCCCAGCAAGAGCCCAGCTGCTTATCTGGAAAGGCTGATGGAGGCCTTTAGACAATGCACCCCCATGGACCCAGAAGCAGAAGGTATTCTAGAGCTTTCTTTAGTCTATCCCTGGCGCCCAAGAGCCAGGAGCTTTTCGCCTCTGAGTGGTCCGACCTGGAAGAGGGGATCAACGGCCAGCTGACCTGGACCCAGCTGCCACAGGGATTTAAAAATTCTCCCACTATCTTCGATGAGGCCCTCCATGAAGACCTGGGTGAGTTTAGACAACAGCACCCCCAACTAACCCTGTTACAATATGTAGATGACCTGATTGCAGCAAAGGACCAGCAGACTTGCCTCATGGGCACCTGAGAACTGTTGCAGGCCCTTGAAAAATTAGGATACCGAGCCTCAGCCAAAAAGGCTCAGATATGTCAACCAGAGGTCACCTACTTGGGATATGTATTAAAGGAAGGACAGAGATGGCTGTCAGAGGCACGAAAGGAGACGGTACTCAAAATCCCTACCCCAGATTCACCTCGAAGGGTGAGAGAATTTCTGGGGTCTGCTGGCTTCTGCAGTCTTTGGATTCCAAACTATGCGGAACTGGCTAAACCCTTATATGAAGCCACAAAAAATACCATCCCTTTCAGTTGGACAGAACAGATGGAGACCGCTTTCAAGGCCATTAAAATGGTCTTACTT
Source organism: Aepyceros melampus (assembly GCA_006408695.1). Lineage (NCBI taxonomy): Eukaryota > Metazoa > Chordata > Mammalia > Artiodactyla > Bovidae > Aepyceros > Aepyceros melampus. The sequence continues at coordinate 59,008 of SJXQ01013078.1, read as the reverse complement.
CAACCCCTGCCCTGGGACTACCTGACGTCACCAAACCCTTTCTTCTATATGTAGATGAAAAGCAAGGGGTGGCAAAAGGGGTGCTGATGCAACATTTGGGACCCTGGAAGCGGCCGGTGACCTACTTGTCTAAACACCTAGACCCTGTGGCTTCGGGCTGGCCCCCACGCCTCCTCATGATTGCGGCTGTGGCCCTAATGGTCAAGGATGCAGACAAACTGACACTAGGGCAAGAGTTACATATTACCGCCCCCCATGCCATTGAGGGCATACTGAAACAACCCTCAGATAGATAGATCAGCAACACTCGGCTGACCCACTACCAGGGACTACTGCTAAACCCTTCCAGAATCATCTTTCTACCACCTACCGCTCTCAATCCGGCTATGTTGCTTCCTAACCCAGACTTGGAAGCCCCGATCCATGACTGCAGTGACATACTAGCCCAGGTGCATGGGACTTGAGAGGACTTGCAAGATCGCCTCCTGGCGGATGCTGAGGTCACCTGGTATACGGAGGAAGCAGTTTCATTGGAGATGGACTCAGGTATGCGGGGCGGCCGTAACCACGGAAACCCAAATTGTGTGGGTGGAAGCACTACCTCCGGGTACATCGGCTCAAAGGGCTGAACTAATCGCCCTAACAAAAGCCCTTCAGTTGGTAAAGGACAAATAGCTGATAGGCCTTTGCTACTGCCCATATACATGGGGCCATCTACAGAGAGAGGGAACTCCTCACAGCCGAGGGTAACACGATTAAAAACAAAGAAGAAATAAAAGCTCTCCTCTCGGCATTATGGCTACCTAAAAAACTAACCATAATACACTGCCCGGGGCACCAAAAGCCAGACACCCCGATCTCAAGGGGAAACAACTTAGCAGACAGAGCAGCCAGAGATGCAGCCCAGAATACCGTGATAGAGGCCACTCTTTAGCTGCCTGACCCCGGGAGCCCTGTTCTGTCAGACTTGCCCAATTACTCACCAAGAGACTTAGATTGGATGAAAAGCCTGCCTATGGCCAACGGCTGGCCGGGTGGTGGAGAGCAGCAGACAGCTCTCTAATCCTCCCAGAACTAGGAAAACAAATATTACTAAAAATGCATCGTGCCACTCACCTGGGAACCCGCAAGATGCAAGACCTGATTAGACATGCCAAAATTACCATGAAAAATGTCAGAACGACAATAGAAGGCATGTATCAAACTGCAAAGCATGCCAGCTCACGAACGCTGTCCCTCATCCGGCCAACCAAGGAATTAGAGAACGGGGGACAAGACCAGGAGCTTACTGGGAGGTGGACTTCACTGAGGTGAAACTGGGTAAATATGGATACAAATACCTGTTGGTGTTCATAGATACCTTCTCAGGGTGGGTAGAAGCTTTCCCCACCAAGAGAGAAACAGCACAGGTGGCGGCCAAAAAGCTGATGGAAGACATCTTGCCACGGTTCGGGTTTCCGGTACAGGTGGGGTCAGATAATGGGCCAGCCTTTGTGTCTCAGGTAAGCCAGGGGGTAGCCCGGGCTTTGGGGGCTAGATGGAAGCTGCATTGTGCCTATAGGCCCCAGAGCTCAGGACAAGTAGAAAGGATGAATAGGATGCTTAAAGAGACATTAACAAAACTAGTTGCTGAGACTGGCGAGGACTGGGTGGCTCTCCTTCCCTTTGCCTTGTACCGGGTGCAGAACTCGCCCTACCAACTGGGACTCACCCCTTTTGAAATCATGTATGGGATACCTCCCCCAATAATCCCTAACCTAAAGGCAGAAGTGTTAAAAGAAATAGATGATCAGAACTTGCTTTTTTCGGTCCTTACAATACTCCCACAGGGACACATGGAAGAGGCTCAAAGTGCTATATGAATCAGACCCTCCAGCTGAACCTCACTGCTACCGGCCAGGAGACTGGGTGTACATGCGCCGTCATTGCCAAGAGACCCTAGAGCCTAGGTGGAAGGGACCCTTCATGTCGTCTTGACGACACCAACTGCTCTCAAAGTTGACGGCATCTCTGCTTGGGTCCACTACACCCACACACGGCCTGGGACCTGTTCGCCTTATGAGAAGAGTTCCTCCCCCAGTGGAAGGCCGAATTGGACAAAACTAACCCGCTCAAGCTAAAACTGCGAAGACAACAAAAGTACTCTCCTTTGGGCCGTGTTTATTGAACAAGTTAATGACCTTCATCAAGAGCCGCATCAACACGGTGCAGCTTATGGTGCTCAGGTCCCAATATACAGCTCTGCCAGTGGCCCCCTTAGCGGAAGAAAACATAGAGCTGGACCCATGATTGGGTCTGTCTTGGGACCTTGAGAAGGGGGGAATGAAGAACCTAAACTACCCTATTTTGTTAAAAAAGATTCCATTTTAGAGTTCTGAGGAAAGAGTCTTTGGAAATCCCCTGACCTCACCCCACCACCTGCGAGTCAATCAGATCCCAGATCAGGATCTCCTGACTTTACGTTCAGGACTTATGACCTGCCTGGGAAATTAGAATTAAGCCCAGGAAATGAAAACCAATCAGAACCCAACACCTAGTCCTTCCTCAGAAGGTACTCCCAACCCGGAAACTCCCGTTTTTTTAATTTTTCACGCGAGAATACCCTACATAAGCAATGAAACCCAGAGTTTGAGGCTCCTCTCCTTAGCCGCTGCGTCGGTAACAGTGCGAGTCCCAGCTCGAGCTTGGTAATAAAAACTCTCTTGCTTTTGCATCAGATATCGGCTCCCTGGTGGTCATTGGGAGATTTCGCGACTGGCCCTGATGGTTCAGAGCATGTATGAATCTGTAAGTCTTGGTTTCAGTCCTGCTTTTGCTCATTTACTTTCATATTCCATGGAGTTGTGTACAGGAACCCTGTGAATCCACTACCTATATTTGGTTGCATAGAATGTTGCCTGTTTTACAGAAAAAATCAGAAGTTACTGGGGTTGTTTTTTTTTTTTTTTGCTGTCCCATGTGGCAGGTGGTATCTTAGTTCCCCATTCCTGGATGGAATCTGTGCCCCCTCCAGGGTACGTGCATAGTCCTAACGATTGGACCACCAGGGGATTTGCCTCAAAGATACTTTTGCTTAAAGAATATATTTACTTCCTGTCTTGCTTATTGTGACATCTCTTTGTCTACTTTACATCTTGTATGTTTTTATTTTACTTTTCATTTTTATGAGTGTTGTCTCTGACTCTGGTTAATAAGTTTTCAAATAATATTAGTGTTCCTCATACCAATACATTACATTTTAAAAATGTTTTTTATTTTTGATTGTACTTGGTCTTTGTTGCTTCAGGGGCTTTTCGTTACTTGTGGCAAGCAAGGGCTACTTTCTACTTGCAGTGCACGGACTTCTCATTCTAATGCCTTCTCTTGTTACCGTGTGTGGGCTCTATGCCTGTGCACAGTAGTTGTGACTCCGGAACTCTGGAACTCAGAGTTGTGGCCTACAGGCTTAGTTGCTCCAAGGTATGTGGGAACTTCTCGGATGAAGGATGGAACCCTTGTGCCCTGTGTTAATTACCAGGTGGATTCTTTACCTCTGAGCCAGAAGGGAGGCCCCAAAGCTTGTTCCTTGACATGTATCTTGGAACCAATGAACTGAATAAGTTAAAGTTACTGTATAGATAGGGAATTGCTCTACTGAATGACTGTTCTTTAAGTAGACAATGTTTCGTTTATTAATATTTTTTATTTAAAGATGATGGTCTTTATGTATCACACAATGTAACTCACATAAACCACTTGTCAATGTCATAAAATGCCTATACGTCTATCTAATGATAGATTTATAAGAGGTATTTAGATAAGTTTTCTCTTTTTTCCCCATTATTGTAGGGAATTTCCTGAACAGTTGACAACTGCTATTTATGGTTTCCATTATTCGTTAAAGTGCTTCTTTGGGATTATTTACCATTGCAGTGTATTGCCTGTTAATGAATGCTTGTTCAGCTGATTGTCCTATATGATTCTTTGTGATCTCATGGACAGTAGCCTGCTAAGCTCCTTATCCATGGAATTTTTTTCAGGCAAGAATAGTTCCGTGGGTGCCATTTCTTCCTTCAGGGGATCTTCCCCACCTAGGGATTGAAGCTCCTATCCTATGTCTCCTGCATTTACAGGCTAATTCTTCACTACCAAGTCACCTACATAGCCCTGTCTGTTCTTTACCATTTACTTATGTATAAGTATGCATAAAGTGTGTTTGATATGCTATATTTTCTCCTCAATTATGAGACAGCAGTGTGTTTACTACCAAGTAGAATGAGTTTAGAAGTCATGGTGCAAAAATACCCTTTTCTTTGAGAACTGACTTGAGTTTGGAAAAAATATGTTCTGACTGTATCTTTGAAGCTAGGCTACCCTAAAATTAATTTGGATTACTTGTGATTTCTCTTTCATTTTTAAACAGTTCTATTTGTTTAGCATTTCAAATATTTTTAAGATCATCATTGGGAAGATGCATAATTCTGTTCAGCATGGATATGCCTTTTGGTATAATACCATGTATTCAGCATGAAACAATTTATTTATGAATTGTAATTGATAGAATGCATTTGGTTTTTATATTTTGTAGATGTGTCTCAAATACATATGATCAAGAAATTACAGGCAAGAGGAAACAGTGGTAAAGAAGAAATTTTTCAAAGAGTGGTGTTTGGGAGAGCTGAAAGCCATGAAATCAAAGATTTTTTCCTCAGAAAGATACAGGAAAATGTGTATGATTTTGAGTGTCTGTGGACAGATGATGAAAGAAATGACAGAGGAACCTCTATATCCATAACAACAATCTCACTGATAGAAGAGATCATGATAGTAGAAGTGATGCGGGAAATAAGCCCATTGAAAGGCATGGATCAAGCTTTCAGGATCAGTTGCAGATACTTGAATCTGAAGGGACAGTTTCTGAATGTAGTCAGGTTGTGGCGAATATCAACAGTAGCGCCTCAGGTTTACCACCTCAGAGAACTCGTAGTGTCCATAAAGACAATTCTCATGAAGAAGAGAGTGCTGTTATACATCCCTCAGAACTGGTACCAGACCAGGAAGCACACAAGAAAAAATCTTACAGTTGTAATGAGTGTAACATAACTTTTCTTCAGGACTCAGAACTCACGAACATCAAAGAATCCATACAGGAAGAAAAGCATATAAATGTAACATGTTGTAAGGCATTTAATGACAAATTGACCCTTGTAGTTCATCAGAGAAATCATACTGGAGAGAAACCATATAAATGTGGTGTATGTGGAAAGGCCTTTATTAGAAAAGCAAGCCATACAGTTCATCAGACCCTTCATACTGGAGAGAAACCATATACATCTGAAGTATGTGGCCGTGGCTATCCTCAAAAGTCAATTTTTTTAATTCACCAGAGAATTCACACCATATAAATGTGATGTATGTGGCTATACTCGAAAGTCAATACTTGTAATTCATTGGAGATTTCATACTGGAGAAAATCCATATAAATGTGATCTATGTGGCAAGGCCTTTAGTCTAAATTCAAGGCTTGTAGCTCATTGGAGAGTACATACTGGAGAGAAACCATATAAATGTGATGTGTGTGGCAGGCCTTTAGTGTAAATTCAAGGCTGGTAGTTCATCGGAGAGTTCATACTGGAGAGAAACCATGTAAATGTGATGTATATGGACAGGCCTTTAGCCGAAATTCAATCCTTGTAATTCATCAGAGAATTCATACTGGAGAGAAAGCTTACAAATATAACAATTAGGACAAACATTTTAGTGCACAGTCATCCTTAAATTGCCATCAGGCAGTTCATACAGGAGGAAAAGTGTAGAAAAGTAATTTATGTGGTAAAGTCTTCAGTTGCAGGTCTTTGAAGTTCATTTGAAGCATATTAGAGAGAAACCATATAAATAATGATCTATCTGGCAAGGCCTTCAGTCAAACGGGAAACCTTGCATTTCATCAGAAAATTCATACTGGAGAGAAACTGTGTAAATGTGCTGTGTGTGGCTGATGCTTTACTGGAAACCCACAGCTTGGAATTCATCAGAGAATTCATACTGGAGAGAAACCATATAAATGTGATCTCAGTGGCAAGGCCTTTAAATGCAAACCTTGCAGTTCCTTGGAGAATTCATACTGGAGAGAAAACTTACAAATGTAGCCATGTGACAAAAGTTTTACTGCACAGCTAGCCTCACCATCATGCAGTTCATACAGGAGAGACAGCATAGAGATGTGATGTATGTGGGCAGTGCTTGAAATGACCATCTAAGAAATCAGATAATTCATAGTAGAGAAAAATGTTACAAATACAAAAATTATGAGAAACATTTTAGTGCAGATGTACTGAGTATAGCAAACCTTTTAATCAGAGTTCAGGCTTTATAATTAATCAAAGAATTCATACTGTATAGAAACCATACAAATGAAAGAAATATGGTAAAGCTTCTAGTGCATGTTCAGCCTCAGCTGACTGTTGGGCAGTTCATACAGGAGGGAAACCATATAAATGGAATTTTCAAGCCAAGAGTACTAGAGTGGGTTGCCATTTCCTTCTCCACAGAATCTTCCCAACTCAGGGATCGAACCGAGGTCTCTCGCATTGTAGAGAGACAATTTACCATCTGAGCTACCAGGGAAGTCCTCTAAAATAAAGTATAAAACTGCCAAAGTATAAAGTATTTGGTGAATCCTGAGTTTAAGGCAGAACCTAAAGGTCCTGCCATATTCTGTACACTGGTAAGGTTCTCTCTAGTATGGATCATCTGATGGCTAGTGCAATGTGAACCCCAAGTAAAGGTTTTACACACTCATGTCACTTGTAAGCTTTCTCTCCAGAATGACTCCTTTACTGAATCCTGACTTACGATTGTTGTCTAAAAGCCCTGACACACTCATTACATTGATATAGTTTCTGTCCAGTGTGATGACTGAGGACGAGATGGCTGGATGGCATCACAGACTCGATGGATGTGAGTCTGAACTCCAGGAGATGGTGATGGATAGGGAGGCCTGGCGTGCTGCGATTCACAGGGTCGCAAAGAGTCGGACATGACTGAGCAACTGAACTGAACTGAACTGGAATGCAAAAGTAGGAAGTCAAGAAACACCTGGAGTAACAGGCAAGTTTGGCCTTGGAATACAGAATGAAGCAAGACAAAAGCTAATATAGTTTTGCCAAGAGAATGCACTGGTCATAGCAAACACCCTCTTCCAACAACACAAGAGAAGACTCTACACATGGACATCACCAGATGGTCAACACTGAAATCAGATTGATTATATTCTTTGCAACCAAAGAAGGAGAAGCTCTCTACAGTCAGCAAAAACAAGACCAGGAGCTGACTGTGGCTCAAAGTCAGAATTGTAGAAAGTAGGAAAAAAAAAAAAAAAAGAAAGTAGGGAAAATCACTAGACCATTCAGGTATGACCTAAATCAAATCCCTTATGATTATACAGTGGAAGTGAAAAATAGACTTAAGGGCCTAGATCTGATAGATAGAGTCCCTGATGAACTATGGATGGAGGTTCGTGACATTGTACAGGAGACAGGGATCAAGACCATCCCCATGGAAAAGAAATGCAAAAAAGCAAAATGGCTGTCTGAGGAGGCCTTACAAATAGCTGTGAAAAGAAGAGAAGTGAAAAGCAAAGGAGAAAAGGAAAGATATAAGCATCTGAATGCAGAGTTCCAAAGAATAGCAAGAAGAGATAAGAAAGCCTTCTTCAGCAATNAGAAAGCATCACGACGAACAAAGCTAGTGGAGGTGATGGAATTCCAGTTGAGTTCTTTCAGATCCTGGAAGATGATGCTGTGAAAGTGCTGCACTCAATATGCTAGCAAATTTGGAAAACTCAGCAGTGGCCACAGGACTGGAAAAGGTCAGTTTCATTCCAATCCCAAAGAAAGGCACTGCCAAAGAAAGCTCAAACTACCACACAATTGCCTGCATCTCACCCACTAGTAAAGTAATGCTCAAAATTCTCCATGTGAGGCTTCAGCAGTACGTAAATCATGAAATTCCAGATGTTCAAGCTGGTTTCAGAAAAGGCAGAAAAAACAGAGATCAAATTGCCAACATTCACTAGATCATGGAAAAAGCAAGAGAGTTCCAGAAAAACATCTATTTCTGCTTTAATAACTATGCCAAAGCCTTTGACTGTATGGATCACAATAAACTGTGGAAAATTCTGAAAGAGATGGGAATACCAGACCACCTGACCTGCCTCTTGAGAAACCTATATGTAGGTCAGGAAGCAACAGTTAGAACTGGACATGGAACAACAGAATGGTTCCAAATAGGAAAAGGAGTGCGTCAAGGCTGTATATTGTCACCCTGCTTATTTAACTTATATGGAGAATACATCATGAGAAACACTGGGCTGGAAGAAACACAGGCTGGAATCAAGACTACCTGGAGAAATATCAATAACCTCAGATATGCAGATGACACCACCCTTATGGCAGAAAGGGAAGAGGAACTAAAAAGCCTCTTGATGAAAGTGAAAGAGGAGAGTGAAAAAGTTGGCTTAAAGCTCAACATTCAGAAAACGAAGATCATGGCATCCAGTCCCATCACTTCATGAGAAATAGATGGGGAAACAGTGGAAACAGTGCCAGACTTTATTTTGGGGGCTCCAAAATCACTGCAGATGGTGACTGCAGCCATGAAATTAAAAGATGCTTACTCCTTGGAAGAAAAGTTATGACCCACCTAGATAGCATATTAAAAGGCCGAGACATTACTTTGCCAACAAAGCTCCGTCTAGTCAAGGCTATGGTTTTTCCTTTGGTCATGTATGGATGTGAGAGTTGGACTGTGAAGAAATCTGAGCACTGAAGAATTGATGCTTTTGAACTGTGGTGTTGGAGAAGACTCTTGAGAGTCCCTTGGACTGCAAGGAGATCCAACCAGTCCATTCTGAAGGAGATCAGCCCTGGTATTTCTTTGGAAGGAATGATGCTAAAGCTGAAACTCCAGTATTCTGGCCACCTGATGCGAAGAGTTGACTCATTGGAAAAGACTCTGATGCTGGGAGGGATTGGGAGCAGGAGGAGAAGGGGACAACAGAGGATGAGATGGCTGGATGGCATCAGCTACTCGATGGACAAGAGTTTAGGTGAACTACGGGTGTTGGTGATGGACAGGGAGGCCTGATGTGCTGCAATTCATGGGGTGGGAAAGAGTCAGATATGACTGAGCGACTGAACTGAACTGACATACCTTAAAGTAACTAAGGATAAAATCATTATTTTTTTTTTAGGAAAATTATTTATTTATGTTGTCTGGGTCTTTGTTGCTGCTTGGTCTTTTCTCTAGTTGCCAGCAGTGGGAGCTGTTCTCTATTCCTGGTGCATGGGATTCTCGTTGTGGTGTCTTGTTGCAGAGCATGGGCTGTATGATGCTTGGGCTTCAGTAGTTTCAGCACGTGGGCCTAGTAGTTTGGGCTCTTGGGCATTACAGCACAGACTCAGTAGTTGTGTCACTTGGTCTTAGTTGCCCCGAGGCATGTGGCCTTATCCTGGAGCAGAACCCATGTCTTCTGCATTTGTGGGTGGATTCTTTACCATTGAGCCAGGAGAGATGCCCTCATATTATTTTTAAATATAGGTATTTTATAGAGATTGGACTCGAAGTATTCTATACACATCTCTTATATGTATACTACATTTTGTTTTTTAAAACTAATATAGTATTAGAGTTGAGACGTCCCTGTTGGTACAATGGATAAGAATGTGCCTGCCAGTGCAGGGGATATGGGTTGGATCTCCCTAGTCCGAGAAGATTCTGCATGCCCGGGAGTAACTAAGCCCATCCACCACAACTACTGAGCCCATGCTCGAGAGCCTGTGAGTCCAAACTGCAGACGCCATGTGTTGCAACTACAGAAGCCTTGTGCCTGCAGTTCACCTACAAACTGTTCTCCGTAACAAAAGATGTCATTGCAGTGAGGAGCCTACTCACCACAACTACAGAGTATCTCCCGCTCAGTGCAACTAGAAAAAGCCACACAAAGTAACAAAGACCAGCACAACCTAAATAAATAAACAAGCTTTTAAAGAAAGGTAATTTCACACACTTAAGTACAGTTGATTCATTTTCATGGTCCCAGAGATGCTGAAATACATATGACTAAAAGTGATAATGAGAAAATGATTTAAAAATGTGTCAAGAGGCAACTCTTCATTTCAGTCAATTGTGTATTTAAATCTGCCTTCATGTGTGCGTGGATATGCAACTCCATGGTTTTATTACAAAACATCATCTCGTAGATAAGCTTTGTACTTTTTAACAGTTGAAATTATATCTTAAATATGTTGCCTTAAATTTGTTCTACCTCAGATATGAATGATTTAAACAGTAATAAGATTACTGATATTGTGTGTGGGGGAGGGGTTGAGGAGTGACCCTATACAATGACCTGTTATGGCCTTCCATTCCTCTGTAAATCCTGAAAGATGATGCTGTGAAAGTGCTGCACTCAATATGCCAGGAAATTTAGAAAACTCAGCAGTGGCCACAGGACTGGAAAAGGTCAGTTTTCATTCCAATCCCAAAGAAAGGCAATGTCAAAGAATGCTCCAAATACCACATAATTGCCCTCATCTCACATGCTGGTAAAGTAATGCTCAAAATTCTCCAAGTCAGGCTTCAGCAATACGTGAACCGCAAACTCCCAGCTGTTCAAGCTGGTTTTAGAAAAGGCAGAGGAACCAGAGATCAAATTGCCAACACCTGCTAGATCATCAAAAAAGCAAGAGACTTCCAGAAAAACATGGTCTTGGGGATACAAGTCCACCATATTTTTGGTTTGCTGACTTTCTGAATAAAGTCGTTATTCCTGCCCCAACAACTTGTCTCTTAATTATTGGCCTGTTGTGTGAAGAGCAGTAGAATCTTAGAATGTGTACTAAAGGAACAATGCGGTTTTCATCAGTTTTTAAAGATGTATTGCTCTTTTTGGCCACATGATGCAAAGAGCGGACTCAATGGAAAACACTCTGATGCTGGGAAAGATTGCGGGCAGGCGAAGAGGACGACAGAGGATGAGATTGTTGGATGTCATTACCCGCTCAATGAACACAAGTTTGAGAAAACCCTGGGAGATAGTGAAGGACAGGGAAGCCTGGTGTGCTGCAGTTCATGGAGTTGCGAAGAGTCAGATTCGACATAGCAACTGATCAAGGATAATTGCTCTTTTTAAAGCAATGGTTAGTAAAATTTGTCAATTTCAAAAAGAAAAAAAAAGGTACTGATGGAAGTTATCACATACCTTAGTCCTCCAGTCCCAGACTGTAGGTTTTGACGTTGTGTCTCTGGGACTGAGCCATGTGGAGTTTGGCCTTCCAGCTGAATGAGGAACAAGAGGAAAAGTTGTTATACAGGATGTCACTGTAAAATGGCACGTTTTCCCCAGGGATAGTTCTGTATTTCTTATTTTAGTTTGCAGTACCGAGAGAAATCCAGAAAAATCTCTTGTTTTCTTACGATGCTTAAATTGAATCTAATGGGAGGAAAGTTTCTGCATCCAATTACCGCCCTACAGGAACTCTTTGCAGACCCAGGTTCCCAATCCCTGAATTGCCAGGAGCAGGACAGGCAAGAACCTGCTGACAAAAACATTTATTTATTTATTGCACTTGAAAATATGTGGGTTATTTTCAAATACCTTTTGGTATTGATTTCTCACATAGTTTCACAGTGATAAGAGAACAGGCCCTGTATGATTTCAATGCTCTATTTAGACCATGAAACTTTTGCAGCTTGTTTTACGTCATGTTCCAGTGTCTCCTGGTTAATAGTCTATGGGGACTTGAATAAAATTTGTATTCTGCTGTTGTGTGAAAATTGTATAATTGGTTCACAGTTCTTTTCAAGTCTACTATATCCTACTTTCCTGTCCATTCTATTAATTTTTGAGAGTTTAATATTGAGATTCCAAGTAAAAATCTTAATTTGTCTACTTAAAAAATTGTAATATATAGTAGGACTGTCTGTAACTATTTTCAAAGCCCATGTAAATGTGTTGTCATACTTTCGTCATTTCAAAAAATTTTAAGAAGGAAAATAAAGTCTTTGTTGAAACTTTTCTACTTGTTAGGAGGAAATATCCTAGTTTCCAACATAACTGGTCTACAAAGTTATAAGGTTTTGCCTTAAAAGTGTAATGGGGTGACACAGCGACCTGGGAAAGCCGCCACCTCTTCCCGCACAGAGGCGTGGAGCCCCGCCGCAGCAGTGCCTCTGGTCCGTGGAACCCGCCAGTTTCCTCCTCTCCACTGTGCTCAGTGTTTGTTTTCCTCGCATCCTGAGGGGGAGCGCAAAGTGACCCACATCCTCAAAATTTCCAGGAGGCTGTGGGGGAATGTATAAAATTCACATTAAACGGAAGAATTTAAGGAGAACAGAACTGTCCAGCAGCCAACAGGCACTAAAAGAAAAAATCAAAGGTAGGCACGGATTGCAGATTTTTAAGTCTTTCTCCAAACACTGACCATATACCCTGGCTGCTTAGATGTTGTTGCTAAAACACTGGATGAATCTTAACTAACAGGGGCTTCCCTTGTGGCTCAGCTGGTAAAGAATCCGCCTGCAATGCGGGAGACCTGGGTTAGATCCCTGGCTTGAGAAGATCTCACGCAGAAGGGAAAGACTACCCACTCCAGTATTCTTGCCTGGAGAATTCCATGGACTGTATAGACCATGATGAGGTCGCAGAGTCGGACACGACTGAGTGACTTTCACTACTACCACTGTTCGTTACTCAACATATGACAAAAAGTTTATTTTGTTCATAGACATTTCCATATTGTAATTATAGAAGAATATGCTATCTATTTAGATGTTAAAGGCAACAGATTAAAAAAAAAAAAAAACCAGGCTGTAATTTATGGGGCATCACAGGATTGTTACGGGGCTTTCCTGGTGGCTCAGAGGTTAAAGCGTCTGCCTGCAATGAAGGAGACCAGGGTTCGATCCTTGGGCTGGGAAGATCCCCTGGAGAAGGAAGTGGCAACCCGCTCCAGTATTCTTGCCTGGAGAATTCCATAGAGGGAGGAGCCAGGTAGGCTACAGTCCGTTCGATCGCAAAAAGTCGGACTCGACTGAGCTACTTCACTTTCACAGGACTGTTAAGCACCTCCCTGGCCCTTGCCCCGCCTCGCTCTCACTCTGTAGACCTGGACGCTCCTCGCCCCGCCCCTCGCCTGCAGCGATCCGCCCAGCCCCCGACCCGGAAGCTCCGCCTCGTGATCCGCGCGTGCGCAGTTTCCTGCGGAAGCGGAAGGCTGAGAGAGAAGGTCGCTGGGCGGCTCTTGAGTTTTTTGTCTTAGTGTAGAGGTGTGCAGCGCGCTTAGCCGTCCAGCTCGCCCTCGCCACGCCCATCTTCAGGGTCCCGCTGGTTCTGCCCGCCGTGTCGGCTCCTGGAGGTCGCGTCGACAGCCCCGGTCCCGGAGAAGCCGCGTCCTCTCCCCGGTCCTGGGATTCTGGAGACCCCGGCCGGCCCCTGAGACCCCCTCGCTCCCACCCTCTCTGCCCTCGCGTCTCCTCAGGCCGATCGTTCTGCCCCGCAGGCCTCCCTTCCTGGTCAGTCCCTTTTCCTCACCCCTGGGCTGGACGTGTGACATCCAGTGTTTTTCCGTCACGAGTCCGTCTCGTTGGAAAAGGTGCTCTTTTGATAGGTGAGCGTTTCATTTACTCCTCATTTCTGTAGATACGTGGGCGAGACGGATGAGAAGCAGTGACTGAGAGTGAAAGGCAAACTAGGAAGTGGACAACAATGAGAGAACCGACGGAGTGGCCCAGGGTGGCTGAGGCAGTTGCAAAGGGATGGTAAAATGAAATAGAGTTAGCCCTTAAAGTAGCGGGTGGGTGAAAGAGAAATGGACAAAGGCGTGGGATCTCCAGGAGTTGGAGACAAGGAGACAGGGGCCCTGCGTCTGCGATAGGAGGGCTGACAGGGGTGATCCTAGGAGAGAAACAGGGATAGGTGTTGACTAAAAGAGAAGAGGAGGGGCTAAGCCTAGAAACCTGGAGTGCCCCAGAGTGGGAGTGTAACAGTGAGAGAAGGGGTGTGACTAGAAGGCAGAGAGGGAGCAGAGGTGGAGAAGGAAAGAGACAGACGTATGGATATTTAGGACAATTAGAAGGATGGGGGTGGGGAGAAGAGCAGCAAGAGAACAACTTGCTGAGGGGGGCAGGAGAGGTGTGAGGGAAGAAATAGGAGGGCAGAAACAGCATCCCACCTGAGGCAGTGGACACCAAAGGACTGTTCCACATAGTGAGGTCTTCCTGTTTTTGTGGTTGTGGCAAACGAAGGGGGAATGTTGATTCTAAGTCTTAAGCAGCCTGTTTTCCACTTGCAAGATCAACTTCTAAAAACTTAGATTGTCTGAGGAAGAAGCTGGGAAGAGGAGGAAAAAAGGAAAGAAAGAGGAATGGCTCTTTCTCAGGTAAAAGCATATTCTCAGTTGATTCTCAGTCTGTCCTTCTGAAATCCCTTCTTTGGACATACTAGTCATGTCTGACTCTGAAGTATCCTTCCTGAGACTGATACATGCACACTCACCAGGGAACTTCCCTCAGGGCCTGTCGTCTCCACTTAGATCCCATCTTCCCATGACCCAGTGGCCTGGACCTTGTGTGGAGGGCACCATCCTGGGCAGGGCTTTACACCCACAGGTTTGAGAAGGGGTCTCAGTGCTGTTGGGCAGCAGGGGTTGCCTCGGGTTCTTCTGGATGTGCAGTGTGTGCTCTGTCAATCAGGATTAAGAAGCTGTGGGTGCATGCACTGCTGCTGCTGCTAAGTCGCTTCAGTCATGTCCAACTCTGTGCGACACCATAGATGGCAGCCCACCAGGCTCCCCCATCCCTGGGATTCTCCAGGCAAGAACACTGGAGTGGGTTGCCATTTCCTTCTCCAATGCATGAAAGTGAAAAGTGAAAGTAAAGTCCCTCAGTCCTGTCCGACTCTTAGCGACCCCATGGACTGCAGCCTACCAGGCTCCTCCGTCCATGGGATTTTCCAGTCAAAAGTACTGGAGTGGCGTGCCATTGCCTTCTCTGATTAACATGTAAGCTGCTGCTGCTGCTAAGTCACGTCAGTCGTGTCCAACTCTGTGTGACCCCATAGACAGCAGCCTACCAGGCTCCAGTCCCTGGGATTCTCCAGGCAAGCATACCGGAGTGGGTTGCCATTTCCTTCTCCAGTGCAGGAAAGTGAAAAGTGAAAGTGAAGTCGCTCAGTCGTGTCCGACTCTTTGCGACCCCATGGACTGTAGCCCACCAGGCTCCTCCATCCATGGGATTTCCCAGCCAAGAGTATTGGAGTGGGTTGCCATTGCCTTCTCCATAGATTAACATGTATAGTACCTGGTAAAATCTGGAAGTAGACCTAAAATGGGAAATTTGTTCTAAGGTAAATCGAAGCTAAGTGAGTGAGTCACTGACTTCAAATCTTGATGGGAAATGGGATGGAAAGTTCAGAATCAGGTATCAGTGATAGAGAGTGTGCTATTCCATCATCTGTTTGAAACTGTGACATGAATCTAAATCTCAGAGCTGGAAATTCACTTTCATTGCCTTCATTGTTCAGATTTTGTCTTTTCACTGTGTTCATTTTGTGGTTTGGCACAGAGATGTTTTTACTTTTGATGCAGGTGAGGTTTCCTCTTCATTGTTTAACCCATAGATTCACCATTTGTTATGGCAACTGTCTTTTTTCCACTGGGTTTTCTTAGCATCCTTGTCATTAGAGTTTAAATATATGCAAATGGTTATTTCTGAACATTCTGTTCTGTTCCCTTGGTGTATAAATCCGTGTTTATGCCAGTACTACACCATCTGGATTATATTGTGATATGACTTGAAATTTTAAAAAGGGTGGTCTTCATCTTTCTTCTTCCTATTAACAGGAGGCTTCCTGCGTGCTATTTTGGATATGGCAGGAATTCTCTGTTCCAATAAGAGAGGCGTGCTGCGCCTTCAGGCCATCAAGAGGGTGCCTGAGGCCTCTGTCAACAGAGCAAGCCCTGTGTCGGGGACTTTGTTGGCTTTCTGCGTAAACCAAGGAATATCAGCCTCTTTCTCTCTCCTTTACTTTCTTATTGGTAGATTCTGGACCACCAGGTTCTGGTCCATTAAAGGACCTCAACATCTTTCTACTTATTGAAGAGTATTTTTGCAGTTTGTGGTCCCTTGAGATTCTCTATGACTTCTGAAAAGTTTTTTTATATTTCTGCAAACACTTCTATTGTGAATTCATTAAATCTGTGGAACACTTTGGGTAACTTGGAAATTTAAAGAGTACTGAGATTTCCAGTCCATGACTACTAGATCTATTTATTTTAGTTTTCTTTTAGAAGTGGTTAAGTAGTTTTCAGTGTATATGTTTTACCTCCTTGGTGAATTATTCCTAAATATTTCATCCATTTTTAATATAATAGTAAATAAAATTGTTATTGATTTTCTATTGACTTGTTCATTGTGTATAGAAATGCAACTGATTTGCATGTTGACTTTTGTATCCTGCCAGTTTGCTAAAATTGTTATTTGATGAGGCAGGGGTCTTTTTGTGCTTGTGCAGAGTCTTTACAGTTTATACATAAAAGACTTTGTCCTCCAGGAAAGAAGGTAACTTTCTAAGTTTTCACTTTGGGAAGCTTTGATTTCTTTTTCTTGTCTAATTGCTCTGGTTAGGGTTTCAGTCCTTTGTTGAACAGTGGTTTAGAGTGCGCGTCCTTGCCTTCTTCCCGATCTCAGAGGAAAAGTTTTCAGTCTTTCACCATTGAGAACAATTTTAGGTGTGCTCTTTTCATACAGGGTATATTTTACTTTGAGATACCTTATTTTTTCTAGTTTGTGTATATATATTTCAGTACAGTTAAGTCGCTCAGTTGTGTCCGACTCTTTGCGACCCCATGAATCGCAGCTCGCCAGGCCTCCCTGTCCATCATCAACTCCTGGAGTTCACTCAGACTCACTTCCATTGAGTCCGTGATGCCATCCAGCCATCTCAACCTCGGTCATCCCCTTCTCCTCGGCAGGAGAAGTCCTGCCCCCAATCCCTCCCAGCATCAGAGTCTTTTCCAATGAGTCAACTCTTCGCATGAGGTGGCCAAAGTACTGGAGTTTCACCTTTAGCATCATTCCTTCCAAAGAAATCCCAGAGTTGATCTCCTTCAGAATGGACTGGTTGGATGTCCTTGCAGTCCAAGGGACTCTCAAGAGTCTTCTCCAACACCACAGTTCAAAAGCATCAATTCTTCAGCGCTCAGCCTTCTTCACAGTCCAACTCTCACATCCATACATGACCACAGGAAAAACCATAGCCTTGACTAGACGGACCTTAGTTGGCAAAGTAATGTCTCTGCTTTTGAATATACTATCTAGGTTGGTCATAACTTTTCTTACAGGGAGTAAGCGTCTTTTAATTTCATGGCACAGTCACCATCTGCAGTGATTTTGGAGCCCAGAGAAATAAAGTCTGACACTGTTTCTACTGTTTCCCCATCTATTTCCCATGAAGTGATGAGGCCCGATGCCATGATCTTCATTTTCTGAATGTTGAGCTTTAAGCCAACTTTTTCACTCTTTTACTTTCAACGAGAGGCTTTTTAGCTCCTCTTCACTTTCTGCCATAAGGGTGGTGTCATCTGCATATCTGAGGTTATTGAGATTTCTCCCAGCAATCTTGATTCCAAAGGTTAGATGCTTTTTTTCTGTGTCAGTTGAGGTGGTCATGTGTTGTTTTTTTCCCTTTATTCTCTTAATGTGATGTATACATTGATTTTTGATTGTTGAGTCCTCTTTGCTTTATATGAATAAAATTCACTTGGTCATGAAGAAATCGCAGCTCGCCAGGCCTCCCTGTCCATCATCAACTCCTGGAGTTCACTCAGACTCACTTCCATTGAGTCCGTGATGCCATCCAGCCATCTCAACCTCGGTCATCCCCTTCTCCTCGGCAGGAGAAGTCCTGCCCCCAATCCCTCCCAGCATCAGAGTCTTTTCCAATGAGTCAACTCTTCGCATGAGGTGGCCAAAGTACTGGAGTTTCACCTTTAGCATCATTCCTTCCAAAGAAATCCCAGAGTTGATCTCCTTCAGAATGGACTGGTTGGATGTCCTTGCAGTCCAAGGGACTCTCAAGAGTCTTCTCCAACACCACAGTTCAAAAGCATCAATTCTTCAGCGCTCAGCCTTCTTCACAGTCCAACTCTCACATCCATACATGACCACAGGAAAAACCATAGCCTTGACTAGACGGACCTTAGTTGGCAAAGTAATGTCTCTGCTTTTGAATATACTATCTAGGTTGGTCATAACTTTTCTTACAGGGAGTAAGCGTCTTTTAATTTCATGGCACAGTCACCATCTGCAGTGATTTTGGAGCCCAGAGAAATAAAGTCTGACACTGTTTCTACTGTTTCCCCATCTATTTCCCATGAAGTGATGAGGCCCGATGCCATGATCTTCATTTTCTGAATGTTGAGCTTTAAGCCAACTTTTTCACTCTTTTACTTTCAACGAGAGGCTTTTTAGCTCCTCTTCACTTTCTGCCATAAGGGTGGTGTCATCTGCATATCTGAGGTTATTGAGATTTCTCCCAGCAATCTTGATTCCAAGGTTAGATGCTTTTTTTCTGTGTCAGTTGAGGTGGTCATGTGTTGTTTTTTTCCCTTTATTCTCTTAATGTGATGTATACATTGATTTTTGATTGTTGAGTCCTCTTTGCTTTATATGAATAAAATTCACTTGGTCATGAAGTCAGATCTTTTTAATGTGGTGTTGAAGTTGGTTTGCTGGTGTTTTGTGAAGGATTTTGCATCAATATTCATCAGGGAGTATTGGATTTTACTTTTTTGTTCTTTTATCTTTTTGGGGTCAATTTCAGAATCATGTTGGCTCCATTCAGTGAGTTTGTCAGTGTTGCATCTTCAACTCTTTGTAATATTTTTGGCAGGATTAGAGGTACTTCTTTTGTAAAGGTTTAGTATAATTTCACAGATGTCATCTGATCCTAGGTTTTTCTTAGTTTGAGGATTTTAATTACTGCTTGAATCTTTCTAGTTATAATTTGGTTCACATTTTTATTGGCTTTATGATTAAGGATTAGATAGTATGTTTCTACAAACTTACCTGTTTATTTTATGATATGTAATTTGTAGGTATTATTACTTAGAAATTTTTTATTGAAGTTGTTGATTTACAATGTTCAGTTAATTTTGGGTATAGAGCAAAGTGATTCAGTTTTATTTATATATATTCTTTGACACATCCTTTTCCCTTATAGATTATTACAGACTATGAAGTATAGTTCCCTGTGCTGTGTAGTAGCTCCTTGTTGGGTATCTGTTTTATACCTAGGAGTGTGTCTGTATTAATCCCAAATCCTGATTTATCCCTCCTACCTTCCGCTTTGGTCACTTCTGTGTTTGTTTTCTATGTTTCTGGGTCTGTTTCTGTTTTGAATGTAAGTTCAATTGGATCTTTTTTTCAATTTCACATATAAGTGATAATTTGTCTTTGTCTGGCTTATTCACTTAGTATGATAATCTCTAATTCCATTCACGTAGCTGCAAATGGCATTCTTTCATTTTTTTTTTAATGCAGAAGTTAATATTTCATTTGGGCTTCCCTGATAGCCAGTTGGTAAAGAACCTGCCTGCAATGCAGGAGACCTGGGTTTGATCCTTGAGTTGGGAAGATCCCCTGGAGAAGGGAAAGGCTACCCCTTCCAGTATTCTGTATAGTCCATGGAATCACAAAGAGTCGGATATGACTGATATTCTTGTATATATGTACATCTTCTTTATCCATTCCTTTGTTGCTGGGCATTTAGATTGTTTCCATGCCTTGCCTATTGTAAATAGTGCTGCAGTGAACATGAGGGTGCATTTTCTTTTTGAATTATGGTTTTCTTCAGATAGATGCCCAGGAGTGGGTTTGCAGGATCTGGATTTTTCGTATTTAATTCTTTTGTTCTGCCAAAGCTGGATTTAGTTTGTTCTCTTTCTCCCTCCTTGAGATGTAAAAATAGTTTCCTGATGGGACTTCTTTTTCCTTTTTGTGGTAAAAAAGGAGTGTGTGTGTGTGCCGTGGTCATTCTTGTCTGACTCTTTGCATCCCATGGACTGTACCATCCAGCTCTTCTGTTCATGGAATTTCCCAAGAAAGAATACTTAAGTGAGTCATCATTTCCTTCTCCTGGGGATCTTCCCAACCCAGGGATCAAACCTGAATCTCCTGGGTGTCCTGCATTGGCAAGCATGTTGTTTACCACTGAACCACCTGAGAAGTTTCTTAGCCATGTAGATTTCTCTTTTATTATGTCCTTCACTCAGTTCAGTCCAGTTGAGTCGCTCAGTCATGTCCAACTCTTTGCAACCCCATGAACCACAGCACGCCAGTCCTCCCTGTCCATCACCAACTCCTGGAGTTTACCCAGACCCATGTCCATCGAGTTGGTGATGCCATCCAACCATCTCATCCTCTGTCATCCCCGTCTCCTCCTGCCCTCAATCTTTCCCAGCATCAGGGTCTTTTCATTGAGTCAGCTCTTTGCATGCGGTGGCCAAAATATTGGAGTTTCAGCTTTAGCATCAGTCCTTGCAATAAACACCCAGGACTGATCTCCTTTAGGATGGACTGGTTGGATCTCCTTGCAGCCAAGGGACTCTCAAGAATCTTCTCCAACACCATGGTTCAAAAGCATCAAATCTTCGGTGCTCAGCTTTCTTTATAGTCCAAATCTCACATCCATACACAGCCACTGGAAAACCATAGCCTTGACTAGACAGACCTTTGTTGCCAAAATAATGTCTCTGCTTTTTAATATGTTTCACTGCATGTTATAAATTTTGGAATGTTGCACTTTGAGTTTTATGGAGATGTTCAAACCTTTTCTTGATTTCTTTGAGCTATAAGTGTCATTGCTTAGCTTCTTGACTTAAAGTATTCAAACCCATTCAGTCATTGCTATTTCTGTCATTATCATGATTGATGATTTTGATTTTACTTTAAAGCCACTGCTGGACTTTGTCATCTCTGAAGCCACCACTCAGAGTGTAACTCATTTAGGTACTGAATATCTCTCAATGTGTAGAGCATAGTATCTGACACTTCTGCATAGACAACCTTTTGTTATTAACTATTTTTCATGGATTCTTCACAAAAAGTGAAAAGTACAAATTTATTAGAAGATATAAAAATCCTTTATGAAAATACATAAGAATTTAAGGGACACAATGTGTGTTAGTTTCTCTGCTTAGTTGTGTTCAACTCTTTGTTACCTCATGGACTGTAGGCCAGCCAGTTCCTCTGTCCATGGAATTCTCCAGGCAAGAATATTGGAATGGGTAGCCATTCCCTTCTCCAGGAGATCTTCCTGACCCAGGGATTGAACCCAGGTCTCCTGTACTACAGGTAGATTCTTTACCTTCTGAGCTACCAGGGACGCCCTCCAAATACTTTACCACAACTCTTTCAGAACATATCCGAATCAATCCTTACCCTCTCATCATCTTTTCAGTTTTTATGAAGATAAGAACACTTCACATGATCCATTGGTGCAATATATTCTCATTTCAGGGATGGTTAACCTTCAAGGATATGGTGATTGAATTCTCTCAGAAGTGGGAATGCCTGGACCCTGTTCAGAGGGCCTTGTACAGGGACGTGATGCTGGAGACTAGAAGAACTTGCTCTCCCTGGGTGAGGATAGCTGCTCTTTGGACTTTGGGATCTCTTCTTGAGTATTTTGCATTTTTCCCTATGTGTCTCTTGGGAGGCTGGTTTTCATCACATAATCTTAGAGCTCTGTTGACACAGACATGATGTGGCATCACGAATTTAAAATGACCCTTTCTTCCAATGATCTGCCCATTTCATGTTACATCAGAGGTTTTCCCAGAGCTTCAGTTCAGTTCAGTTCAGTTCAGTCGCTCAGTCGTGTGTGACTCTTTGCGACCCCATGAATCGCAGCATGTCAGGCCTCCCTGTCCATCACCAACTCCCGGAGTTCACTCAAACTCACATCCATTGAGTCCGTGATGCCATCCAGCCATCTCATCCTCTGTCGTCCCCTTCTCTTTTTGCCCCCAATGCCTCCCAGCATTAGAGCTTAATTATGTATAAAACTGAATGCCAAATTTTAAAAGATACCCAATTTTCTGTTTTCTGTGCTTTACTTTTGACTCAGTATTTCTTGGAAGGGTGTTAGATACATATATTACATTCTTCCTTGTATATTTAGAAGGAGGCAAAGCAGTGGAAGAATTTGTGGAATATTTTTCCAGACCACCTGTACTGTTCTCACTCCTCAGCTGAACAAAGAGCTGTGATTGGGGGCAAGAGGAGAAAGGGATGACAGAGGATGAGATGGCTGGATGGCATCACGGACTCAATGGATGTGAGTTTGAGTGAACTCCGGGAGTTGGTGATGGACAGGGAGGCCTGGCATGCTGCGATTCATGGGTCGCAAAGAGTGGGACACGTCTGGGTGAGTGAACTGAACTGAATAAGGAAAAGAATGCCTATGAGTTTTCAAATCAAATAGCCTGCTCTGAAACAAACCTAAGTGTGGGAGTTGGCTACTAGAAGGGCATCTAAGAAGATATTGCTGAGACTGATATATTTTGACATGTGTTTTGGAAAATAACGTGTAATCTGCCATTTTTGAATGTTCTGAAAATGTTGATTAGATTCCATGATTGATGGGGGTATGGTGCTCATCCATAAATCCCAAATCTTCGGAAGACTATTTTTCAGACTTTTTTACACACATTTGAGAGAACATTGTTGTTGTTCATTTGGACAGTCATGTCCAACTCTTTGCAACCCTGTGGACAGCAGCATGCCAGCCTTCCCTGTCCTTCACCATCTCCCAGAGCTTGCTGAAACTCATGTCCACTGAGTTGATGATGCCATTCAGCCATCTCATTCTCTGTCTTCCCCTTCTTCTCCCGCTTTCAATCTTTCCCAGCGTCAGGGTCTCTTCTAATGAGTTGGCTCTTCACATTACAAGACCAAAGTATTGGAGCTTCCGCTTCAACATCAACCCTTCCAGTGAATATTCAGGATTGATCTCCCTTAGGATTGACTGGTTTGATCTTGCAGTACAAGGGACTCTCAAGAGTCTTCTCCAACACCACAGTTCAAAAGCATCAGTTCTTTACCACTCAGCCTTCTTTATGGTCTAGCTCTAATATCCATACATGACTACTGGAAAAACCATAGCTTTACTATACAGACCTTTGTGGGCAAAATAATGTCTTCCCTTTTTAATATGCTGTTGAGGTTTGTCATAGCTTTAGAAAATAAAGTCCTAAAATATATTACAACTTGCAAATAGTGAAAAATTCTAATTATGTTCACACCGAACATAGAATCAACTTCAAGTTACATTATTGATATTATTTAGTTTATTGTAATTTCCTAAAAAAGTTTTTGGGAAAGATACTTAATAGTCAGGCTTCCCTGGTGGCTCAGACAGTAAAGACTTTGCCTGCAATCCACAAAACCTGGGTTCGATCCCTGGTATGGGAAGATTCCCTGGAGGAGGGCATGGCAACTCACTCAAGTATTCTTGCCTGGAGAGTCTCACGGACAGAGGAGCCTGGCAGCCTATGGTCCATGGGGTTGCAAATAATTTGACACAGCTGAGTGACTAAGCACTTCCTCCAAAGTATAGAATAGAGTATATTAAAAAATAATGTAGTTCTCGTCAAAAGAAAAGTTTTTTTCTTCTATTTTGCTATCTCTTTTTAGGTTATCTATAGGACATTATGGATGCTAGGTAAACTTATTGTGATAATCTTTTCACAGTATACATATCAGTTAATTTTTCTCTGTAGCTTAAACGTACACAGTGATATTTGTCATTGTACGAGCTGCTTATACCACCCCCTTTATGTCACTGCTTAAAGAGTTGGGTTTCAGTTCAGTTCAGTCGCTCAGTCGTGTCCAACTCTTTGCAACCCCATGAATCGCAGCACGCCAGGCCTCCCTGTCCATCACCAACTCCCGGAGTTCACTCAGACTCACGTCCATCGAGTCAGTGATGCCATCCAGCCATCTCATCCTCAGTCGTCCCCTTCTCCTCCTGCTCCCAATCCCTCCCAGCATCAGGGTCTTTTCCAGTGAGTCAACTCTTCGAAGGCATAAGGGGGCCAAAGTACTGGAGCTTCAGCTTAAGCATCAGTCCTTCCAAAGAAATCCCAGGACTGATCTCCTTCAGAATGGACTGGTTGTATCTCCTTGCAGTCCAAGGGACTCTCAGGAGTCTTCTCCAACACCACAGTTCAAAAGCATCAGTTCTTCAGCGTTCAGCCTTCTTTACAGTCCAACTCTCACATCCATACATGACGACTGGAAAAACCAGAGCCTTGACTAGATGGGGCTTTGTTGGCAAAGTAATGTCTCTGCTTTTCAATATGCTATCTAGGTTGGTCATAACTTTTCTTGCAAGGAGTAACCATCTTTTAATTTCATGGCACAGTCACCATCTGCAGTGATTTTGGAACCCCCAAAAATAAAGTCTGACACTGTTTCCCCATCTATTTCCCATGAAGTGATGGGACCAGATGCCATGATCTTCGTTTTCTGAATGTTGAGCTTTAAGCCAACTTTTTCACACTCCTCTTTCACCTTCATCAAGAACTTTCTAGTTCCTCTTCACTTTCTGCCTGCCGTAAGGGTGGTATAATCTGCATATCTGGGGTTATTAATATTTCTCCCGGCAATCTTGATTCCAGCTGTGCTTCTTCCAGCGCAGCGTTTCTCATGATGTAGTCTGCATATAAGGTTTAGAAAGGGAAATAATGAAAACACGTTGGATAGAAGAAACAATAACGCAGTTTATAATCATTTAAAGCGTCTTGCTCTTTTTAAGGCTGTGGTTAGTGACCCAAATGATCACATCCCGTAAGTCCTCCATCTCAGACACCCAGGTACTGACCCTGAGTTTGCTGAACTGAGCACTATGCCGAGTTTGCTGTTTTGTAGGGTGTCAGTAGGGAATAGCCCATTTCTACTTAAGGAGAGTTTTGTGTTTGTAATATAGAGACTCGTCCCTTTCTTGTTTCTTAAAACTGCCCAAGTTCCCAGATCCCTGAATTGCTTCAGCCTCACTAGCAGGATCTGAGCACACCATGCTGTGAAAAACAGCTTTTTATTGAGAATAAACCCTTTTAGTCTTAAGAGGAAGTATCTCGGCTTCTGACATAACTTGAAGCTTTTCCCTGAGCAGTGTTACAGAGGGTCAGTTAATGCTGTCAAGGTAACAGGCCCCGCCCCCTCCGTGCCCCGCCCCTCCCACGAACAGTGCGCGCGCCGGGTGCCCGCCCCGCCCCTGGTCGGAAGCCGCGGGTCTAATACCAAAAGCCCTTTCCCACGGAGCCGGAAGTAGGAGAGCGCGGAGCCGAGGTTCCCGAGCGGCGCCTAAGCTTCCTGTTAGAGTAAGTTTGCAGAGCTCGCCGTCCCTCCAATCCCCACCTCCGCCCCGGCTCACTCGTCCTTATGGTGTGGGAATTGCCAGAGGGAGCACCTGGCACCCGGAGCTCGGCACCGAATAGACGCTGCCGCTGCCGTTGCGGCCCAGTTATCTTTTCGTTTGGGTTTTAAGTGTTTCTGAGGCGGTTTCGGCCCTCGGTGCGCGTAGACACCGCCTCTGGCGACATTTTCCTGCTTAAAACCCTTGTTTACCTCTGGCTTCGCCAAGTAAAGCGCTCTCTCGCGAGTTGGAGTCGCGCCCGCTGCGTCGCCTTCTCGACCGCTGGTAGCAGAGCCGGTCGCCCTCGCCCCCGCCCCCTGAGAGGCCGCGCCCTTTTCCCTGGTCCTGGGAATCCGGAGAGGCTGCCCCGCTCCTGAGTCCCCTCTGTCTTCGCGTCTCCTAAGGCCGGTCCTTCTGCCCCGCAGCAGCCCCCTTTCCTGTCAGCCCGTCCCCTCACCCCGCATAGGGTAGGTGACCTGGACCAGCCATGTGACAGCCAGTGCTGTTCCATGCCCATTTCAACTCGGTCGGAAAAGGTGATCTTCCGGTCCGGGGGCGCCTCGTTCTGTCGCCCACTCAGTAAATACAGGAGGCAGGAGGATCAGGAGAAGCAGAGGCAGAACGACTGAGAGAAATAACTGAAACCGAGGAGAAAAGCATCAGAGAGAACCAATGGAAAAACTGAAAATGGCTGAGGGACTTGCAAAGGGATAGGTTAAGCCTTGGAAATAGCCAAGTGAATAAAATAGAGAAGTATTAATAAATTAGAAAGCCAGATCCCCAGGAATTGGAAAACAGCATAAGGAGAGCTGCCCTGTATTAGTGATGGGAGCGGGGAGGCGAAGGGCGATGAGGACGTCAGAGGTGGAGAGTCCCTAACTGGGTTTTGGCCGGGTTTGAGTCCAGGTCTCTTGGGTTAGAGTGCCGAGTTGTGTTTTCACCCGGTTGGAGTCTCGCCACATGGGACTCAAGTCTCAATTTGAGGTGGCCGGCTTTATCATGATGCTGGCAGAGAAAGAGGTAAGCAGCAGAGGAGGAAAGGGCTGGAAGGAAGCATAGCCACATGGCCTGCCAGAGAGTAGGGAGGAAGGGAGAGTCACAGCGAGAGGAGGGGAGTAATCTGGAGCGCAGAGAGAGGGAGCCGAAATGGGGGAAGAAAGAGGCAGACATAGGTATGGATTTTTGAAAGACTCAGGAAGGTTGGAGAGAGAGCATTTCGAGGGGGAACGAATTGCAGCAGCTTGGGACAGGACACGTGTGAGGGAAGAAATAGGACAGAAACAGTAGGAGAGCAGAGGGGGAGAAAGAGCACCAAGACCCGGATGAAATAGGGAGATAGGTGAACAGAGGGGTAAGCTCGATCCAGGTGTGGCCAGATGTTTGAATACAGATGATTTTTTTGGTTATACAGAGGAGGATGAGAATTTCAAAACTCCTGTCTATAAGGCTTGTGTCTTTATTTATTACTTGTGGCAGAAGATGACTCATTTGCAAACCCTGTTGAGCCTGGGGCAGTGGTTTGATTCACTGAGTTGTGAGTGACCTTTGTCCTATCATGTGAGTGACCCTTGTCCTATCATGAGATAGAGATCAGGGAAGAAGAGACCTGAGGCAAGAAACGACTGACTCTGTCACTCTGTGGTAGCTTTTTTTTTTTTTTTTTTAATTTTTTGGCTGTGCTGTCTTTGGTTCTGTGCGGTGGGCTCAGGAGTTGTGGCTCCCAGGTTCTAAAGCACAGGCTCGGTAGTTGTGCACAGGCTTCGTTGCTTGTACTTGTGGGATCTTCCTGAACCAGGGATAGAACCCATGTCCCCTGCATTATCAGGCAGATTCTTATCACTATATCATTATTGGGTAGCATTTTTAAAGGAACACTTTTTTTTTATGTAATGGATTCACACTTTCTCCTTTATGTATGGTGCTTTTTGTGGCTTGGAATAGGACTTAATTTACTCCGTTTCTGTAATCATTTTTAACTTCAAAAGTAAGCTTTTTTAGTTTCCAGTATTCTACTCTTATCATCCTTTTCTAAATATGATTATTCTCAGTGTTTTTTTAAATTTTGACACCAGATTTTTAGATTAAAAATGATTCACAGTTTTTTTTTTCCCAGATTTTTTTCAGATTCATTCCTTGCCTGAGTGCTTTCTTCCCTTCATCTCGTACATTTGAAATTTTCTTTGGTAAGTAGTAAACCATCTTAAACTATTTTGTGCCATACTTAGCAAAAGTGTCACCTCGTTTATCAGTTCTAATGAGGTCGATGAACCTAGAGCCTATTATACAGAGTGAAACAAGTCAGAAAGAGAAAGACAAATACTGTATATTAATCGTATATATGGAATTTAGAAAGATGGTACCAACAATCTTACACGCAGGGCAACAAAGGGAGACACAGATGTAAAGAACAGACTTTTGGACTCAGTGGGAGAAGGCGAGGGTGGGATGATTTGAGAGAATAGCATTGAAACATGCATATTACCATATGTAAAATAGAATGATCAGTGCAAGTTCGATGCACGAAGCAGGGCATCCAAAGCCAGAGCTCTGGAACAACCCAGAGAGATCTGGTGAGGAGGGAGGTGGAAGGGGGTTCAGGATGGGGGAGACACATGTCCAATTCATGTTGATGTATGGCAAAAGCCATCACAATATTATAAAGTATCATCCTCCAATTAAAATAATTAAAAATTAAAACTGAGGAAACTGAAAAAATAAAAATAAGCAAAGATCACCTCGCCTCTCTTTCTCTGAATTCAAAGAGAAATACATCTTGGAGGGTTTTATGTATGGGACACCGTGTAATAAAACAGACATATTTTCAGCAGTGGTTTTACCAAAGACATGAATTGTGTGTATGTGTTTATGTGTGCACACACAAATGGATATTTCTGGTCTCAGCTCTTTCCCAGAAAATAACAGAGGTATGACATTAGATCTTGTGACATTAAAGGCATTTCTTTGAGAAATGGGAAAATAAAAGAACATTTAACACGATAAAAGCAACAAAATAAAATGCTTCATTCTTTCCTTTCAAAAGAAGAAAAAAAAAACCACCTAGTTTAATTTCCCTCAGGTCCCTTTTTGACTTTTCTGTGCAAATGAGGAAGGATGGGCTGGATTGACCTGGAACCTTCCAACAGAGCCTCTCTATTCATGATGAAAAAGATTGGTCAGATCCTATTTCTAAGC
The DNA here is from genome assembly GCA_006408695.1 of Aepyceros melampus. Classification (NCBI taxonomy): domain Eukaryota; kingdom Metazoa; phylum Chordata; class Mammalia; order Artiodactyla; family Bovidae; genus Aepyceros; species Aepyceros melampus. Next base: position 30,357 of record SJXQ01013078.1, on the reverse strand, counting down.
TGACCCCTTACAATGTTTTTTGTACCAGTGAATATATATTTGCAATTCTGTATTTTTAAAATATTTTACTGCAGTCTTATAATAAAGAATTACCTGCTTGGTATCAATTTGACCCAATCTTGAAAGAAAAGTTTCTTTTGCTCAGATACATGACAGATGTTCTGGTCCTAAATGGGATGGGCGATAAGGACAAACTTGGCCCCCTTGCCCTTCAGCCTCTCATTTCATTATTCAGTTATACCCCATTCTCTTCACTCAGCTCAGACCTTCTCGTAAACGGCTTCTCTCTGGGCCTGAGGGAGCCCACTTGTAACATGGAGATGAGAGACTAGACCGGAAACTGAGCGTGAGCAACACTGACCCCTGAAATGATTAGCCAGATTGGCTGTGTGTCTGTGTGTGGCAGTTCTGGTTTGGAGGGAGTTTCTGGTGGGAATTAGAATTTTAAATAGATCCCAGGCCTCCCTCAATGAAAAACAAAAAGGAAAACTAGGATGGAGGCAGGATCACAGGCTCAGAATTAGATGACTTCTATTAATAAGGCTAAATCTGAAGGGAGATTTCTTTTATGTCATGACGTTCAGACCTCCACTGGCTTTCATTTTTTCCTGGGGCAAAAGCTTGACTCTTCGCTGTGGCTCCACAGCCCTCTGTCAAGCTCAGGGCCCTGTCAGTGTCTCCAGCCTCATCCTGGGAGTTGACCCTTTGCTCATGGTTCAGCCTGTCCTGGTCTCAGTTACCTTTTCCGTGTTTCCAAATACCAAAACCATTTCTGTGACATCTTAGTTTTTTTTCTCACCTTCAAGTCACCCTGGCTAAGGCCCTTTGTCACCCTTCAAGTCTAGGCTCAGAGAGGTCTCCCCATCCCCTCCTAACAGTCTCTCTCATGTTACCCAGGTTTATTGCATGTGTATCAGTTGCCATCAGCAGAAATTAATGCCCTACTTCGTGGATTATTTTGAGTCCTTCCTGGTTCCTCTCTTTTTAGGGCTCATAGTGTTCCTCTTCTTCCCAGCGTGGCTGCAGTACCTGATACTGGAAATGTCTTTAGATGACAAGACTATGAGTTGGGTTGAAATAATCCTCAGGGAAGACCAAGAGAACAGGGCAGGTGATGAAAATGTTTCCCATGTTCTGGACATTTCAGCTGTAATTGATCTTTACCCCATGTGACTACTTAATTCTCAAAAGATGAGCCAAGAAATATAGGAAGTCCTGAAAAGCCCTACAGAACTGGTGTCCTCAAGCAGTGAGCTAAGGTGTTCCCATGTTTAGTCTGCTGTGTTTAGTCCACTGCAGCTCCTAGATCTAAGCTCTGCCCATCCAGGGACCAGTCACCATTGTGGACAGCAGCTTTGCCATCTAGGAGTTCATGTGCTCCGTGTCAGCGATTGTGATTTCACTGTGCTGAGGATGAGCAGAAGTCCCAAACCTAATGGGGCAGGAAGGAGACGCTGCCTCCCGCACCCCTCAAGATCTAGAATATCTTCCAAGTAGGTGTGGGTGGGCAAAACAAGAGATAGTGAGATCTGGAAACCCTTGCTTTGAGACTTCCTCATCTCAAATACATTTGTATGTGGACTCCATAATGTCCCCAGGATGTGGCAGACTTTCCCAGGAGGGCCAGTCTCTTGATTTTCATACTGCATGTGCAGTGTCCTTTCGGTGGTAGCTCGTGGGCACTCCTCTTGTGATCCTCTTTGCCAAGAAACCCCTGTGCACTTTAGTCTTGCTTAGTCCAGTCATGCAGGGAGGAGAGGTAGACAAATGGAGAAAGTGGGGGGAGCCTGGTGGGGTCTGCAGGAGGCTTGTGGCAGTACTTGGGGACATCAAAGTGGGCCTAGTGAATGGAGCGTGCGCCCATCCCAAGTGTAGTTGCAGGGACAAGGGGTTTGTGGATCTGTTGGAAAAGAATATCTCAGTTCAGGCTGGAGAACCTGGAAGTAGGTTTGTTGGAGAGCCCGCATGGAATGGTTTGAGGTTCCAATGCCTTAGCTCGTGTTCCCCGGAACAGCAGTACTGAGGCTGACACTTGCCTGCACAGGTTTGATTTGACAGCTCGTGACCACACGTGAGCAGCAATGAAGGACATGAAATTCAGCCAAGAGAAGTCTTTTCCACTGTTAGAACTGTGGCCTGGGCTGAACCCACAGGCACCTGTGGGTGTAGGAGGATTGGAGCCTTGGGCTTGAGGGGCTGGTTCTACAGGTGCCCCCAGCATCCACTCCATACCCTGGCTTTTGTTGGCTCTTTTAGCAGGCAGGCACCATAGAGTAACAGGGAAAATCTCAGGTCATTTTTTGCATCAACTTTGGTATCATTGTGTACTTGGGGTTGCCGGTGCAGAAAGGTTCATGTGCATTTCGGAAGATACCAAGAGAATCTGGAGTGTTTCCTTAGAAGATGGTGAGATCTCACTGGGCCACGTGCATCATTGGAATTATCCCTCTTTTTAACAGTCTTTGGAGATTTCGATCTTTGTCCTGGATCACTCACTGTAAATGAAAATATGGTGTCTTGTGTCTGGATTCTTGAGTGTCCTCTTTTGTATTTTGCCTCATGCATGAGCTATCAGGGCTTGGAGTGCTTTGTGTTTGTATTAGAGGGTTAGAGGCTCATCATGGGCTCTCTGGACACTCTGTTGGACACCATGAAAGTTTGTTTGAGGCCTGCTGGGAAATTAGGAGTACTAAGGTTAAGATTGCAGAATCCTTGTTAATAAGGTGGTCCTGCTCGGTAGAGATCTCTGGGCCCAACCTGAGAAGAGTCATAAAGTCCTGTGACGTAGGGGAAGATGGCTCAGAGAATCAGAGGGCAGCGATGCACAGTGATCTGCTACCCGGAGGCTTGTTCTCTAGAAGATGCAGCTGCAAGTCTCTTGCTGCCTGGCCAGTGCTGGGTTCTCTGTTATCCACTCCTGTCCCTCCGAAAATAAGCACACACACAGGCATAGTACAGAAAACACGGAATCTTAAGTGCACTGTTGGTGGTAATGTAAATGGTACTGCTATGTTGGAAAACAAAGTGGAAGTTCCTTAACAAATTAACATAGAGCAGGCCTAGAGTCTGTGAAACTCATTTCTGACAGATATCCAAGGAAAAAGCGATCAGTTTTTCAGGGATATGTCCACAGTCCCATGAGTGTGACTGGATTTGGAGTAGCCAAGGCATAGACACAGGCCAGATGTCTTTTGACAAAAGAATAGGTAACAAAAGTGTGGTATAGAATATTTATTATATACTGTATATTCATGAACTATATTTTCCTCTATCTATAAATATGAAAATCAAGAATCCTGCATTTATGCCAAAAGGAATGAACCTAGAGAACATTATGCCAAGTTAAAAAAGCCTCAGAAAGGAGGACAGATGCTATGTGGAAACTAGACTTGTCAAACTCACAGAGCCATCGAGTAATAAGGCTCTTACCAGGAGCTGGGTGGAGGGGGAAATGAGGCACTGTTAGTCAGAGTAGAGATTTTCAGTTGTAAAATAAGTAAGTTTTGGTGATCTGAGGTACTGCATGCTGCCTGTAGTGTTTCTATATACTTGAAATTCACCCAGAGAGAATTAATAAAGCGTACTCATAGGTGGAAGTGTAACTTACTCGACCATAATAATTATTCAGTATATGAGTCTATCACATGATCACTTTGTACACAGTACGTTTATACCATTTTTGTTAGTTACACCTTAGTAAGGCTGGGAAAGAAAGAGAGTTGGGAGGAGCTTTTCTCTGAATGGTGCTCAGTCCAGGCTTCACGTTTCAGTGATGAGGTGTTTTGCATACCCATGTTTTATACCATCTGACCAGAGATTCCCCTTCAGGTAGTTTGGTCGAGAAACAGCTCGAGAAAGTTTAAGGTGTCCCAGTTGATTCCAGTCTGGATCCCTCACTGAGCATCAGGACTCTGAGTCCTCCCAGTCCTGAGGGCAGAGATCTGGGCTGAGGAGGGGGCGCTGTGCTCTGACTGGGGCTGGACAGGGGCCTGCTGTGTGACCTGAAGGGGATCGTGGGGTCAGTGGAGGTGGCCCCTGCTGCTCTGTACATGAGGCCTCACCAGGAGGGGAGTGTGACCCAAGGGAAAGTGTGGGAAAGTCCCATGTTGGTCTCTGTGCCGGAATTGACTGTCCTGAGGCCCTCCTGAGACAGTGGCCACAGGGGACTGTCTGTTCCACATGGTGAGGGCTTCCCATGTGGGTGGTTGGGGCTCAGGAAGGGGATGTATTGACTCTAAGCATTATACAGATGTTTTCAACTTTCATGATAGACCTCTGAAGACTTGGGTTGCCTGAGGAAGCCCTGAAATAGAGGAAGAGGAAAGAAAAGGAGTGAGGCATGGCTCTTTCTCAGGTAAGGTCATTTGTAGTCTGTCCTTCCTGAAATGCTCTTCTCTGGACTCACTAATCATGTCTGACTCAGGCTCCTGTACATGCACACTCACCTGGGGCCTTCCCTCAGGGCCTGTCCTCTCCACTTAGATCCCATCTCCCCATGACCCGGTGACCTGGCGGCTCTTGTGAGGAGCCTCCCCTGGGCGCTGTCCCGGGCAGGGCTTCTCACCCACTGGTTGGAGATGGGGTCTCAGTGCTGTTGGGCAGCACGGATTGCATAGGGCCCATCTGGATGCACTGTCTGCTCTCTGTCAACCAGGGTAAGGAAACTGCATATGGAAGTCAAGTATTAATATGCACAATAGCTGGTAAAATCTGGGAATCAGATCAGTTAGGGGCAGTTTGTTCTGACTTTTTTAAGGCAGTTCAAACTAAAGATGTGGGTCAGTCTCTTTAAATCCTTATTGTTAATAGAATGGAAAGTTCAGAAATAGACATCAGTGATACAGGGTTTTTTAGTTTATCATCAGATTTAAACAATGAAATGAATCTAAGTCTCTGGCAGGTGGAAATTTTCATCACCTCCATTCTTCAGAGGTTGTCCTTTCACTCTGTGGATTGAGTCCTTTGACACAGAGATGTTTTAACCTTTAATGCAAGCAAGATTCCAGCTTCACTCTTTTGCTGGTGGATATCTATTTTCTCAGTATCATGGTTATTGAGACTGTCCTTGCCCTTGTGTGTGTCTTGACATCCTTGTGAATATACCTTACATATACACAAAGACTTATTTCTGAGTACTGTGTTCTGTTCAGTTGGTTTATTTGTCTGTTTTTATACCAGTGCCACATCACTTTGATTACCTTGTAATAAGTCTGAAATAGAAAGACCTCCATCTTCTTTCTTCATGAGTTTTGCTGTTTGCTCTTTGAATAGTATGTGACTTTCATCATGTTTTATCCTGCTTCTACAAAGATGGCCATGGCAGTTTTGATAATGAGTTAATTGGTTGATTGATCCTTTGTGGAGTTATTAAAGATTCTCTTTTGATATAGCATGTTTCTTTTGTAGTCTTTATGATTTTTACCTATGAAACTTTGTCATGTGGGAAGGAAGATAAATAGTTTTTTCTGCATCGAGATGGTCCTGGTTTTTTTCCCTTTAAGCTGTTACTGTAGTGTGTCATATTAATTGATTTTTATATCAATTGACTTCTCCTTGCCTTATGTGAATAAAATCCACTTGGTCATGATGTCAGATCTTTTTATTTATTTATTTAAATTATTTTAATTGAAGGATTATTGCTTTATAGAAGTTGTTGTTTTCTGCCAAATACCAACATGAATCAGCCATAGGTATACATACATATGTCCCCTCGCTCCCATCTTCCTCCCTATCCCACCCCTGTAGGTTGTTAGAGAGGCCCTATTTGGGTTCCCTGAGTCATTCAGCAAATTTCACATTGGCTGTCTACTTTATATATGGTAATGTAAGTTTCCATGTTACTCTCTCCATATATCTCGCCCTCTCCTTCCTCCCCTGCCACCTCTGACTGTCCTCTGTGTCTGTTTCTCTAAATCTTTTTAATATGTTGGTTTCAAGTATTTTAATTTTGCATCAGTATTCATCAGCGGTATTGGTTTCGTTTTCCTTTCTTGTGTCTTTAGGAAATCAGCAAACTAGAGTCATTCTTGCTCCGTAGAATTAGCAGAATCCGTGGTAATTCTTTTGTAAATGTTTGGTAGACTTTGGCCCTGTATGTTTCTTAGAGGTTTCTGACTACTTTTTAAATCTCTCTAGTTATAATGGGCTTCCCTAGTGACTGAAATCATAGAGAATCTTCCTGCAGTGAGGGAGACCCAGGTTCTGTCCCTGGGCTGGAAGATGCTCTGGAGAAAGCAATGGCTGTCTAGTCCAGTCTTCTTGTCTGGAGAAATTCCATGAACAGAGGAGCCTTGGGGCTACAGTCCATGAGGTCACAAAGATTCAGACACAACTAAGTGGCTAACACTTTCACTTTCAACACTTCTCAATTTTTTTATTTCTTAATAATAAAATAGTTTGCATGTTTCTGAGAATTTGCCAGTATCTCCTATATTCTGTCATTTATAGGCATTATTGGTCATCAGTCAGTGAGTTCAGCTGAGTCTCTATAAGTTGTGTCTGACTTTTTGCGACCCCATGAATCACAGCCCGCCAGGCCTCCCTGTCCATCACCAACTCCTGGAGTTCCCTCAGACTCATGTCCATCGAGTCAGTGATGGCATCCAGCCATCTCATCCTCTGTCGTCCCCTTCTCCTCCTGCCCTAAGTCCCTGCCAGCATCAGGGTCTTTTCCAATGAGTCAACTCTTCACACAAGGTGGACAAAGTACTGGAGTTTCACCTTTAGCATCAGTCCTTCCAGTGAACACCCAGGACTGATTTCCTTTAGGATGGACTGGTTGAATCTCCTTGCAGTCCAAGGGACTCTCAAGAGTCTTCTCCAACACTGCAGTTCAAAAGCATCAATTCTTTGGCACTCAGCCTTCTTCACAGTCCAGCTCACATCCATACATAACCATTGAAAAAACCATAGCCTTGACTAGACGGACCTTTGCTGGCAAAGTAATATCTCTGCTTTTTAATATGCTGTCTAGGTTGGTCATAACTTTCTTCCAAGCAGTAAGCGTTTTTTAATTTCATGGCTGCAGTCACCATCTGCAGTGATTTTGGAGCCCCACAAAATAAAGTCTGACACTGTTTCCACTGTTTCCCCATCCATTTCCAATGAAATAATGGGACCAGGTGCCATGATCTTAATTTTCTGAATGTTGAGCTTTAAGCCAACTTTTTCACTCTCCTTTTTCACTTTCATCAAAAGAGGCTTTTTTTAGTTCCTCTTCACTTTCTGCCATAAGGGTAGTATCATCTGCGTATCTGAGGTTTCGTATCTTGGTGGTGTCATCTGCGTATCTGGGTATCTTGATATTTCTCCCGGCATCGTGATTCCAGCTTGTGCTTGTTCCAGTCCATTGTTTGTCATGATGTACTCTGCATAGAAGTTAAATAAGCAGGGTGACAATATACAGCCTTGACTTGCTCCTTTTCCTATTTGGAACCAGTCTGTTGTTCCATGTCCAGTTCTAACTGTTGCTTCCTGACCTGCATATAGGTTTCTCAAGAGGCAGGTCAGGTGGTCTGGTATTCCCATCTCTCAGAATTTTCCACAGTTAATTGTGATTCACACAGTCAAAGGCTTTGGCATAGTCAATAAAGCAGAAATAGATGTTTTTCTGGAACTCTCTTGCTTTTTCGATGATCCAGCGGATGTTGGCAATTCGATCTCTGGTTCCTCTGGCTTTTCTAAAACCAGCTTGAATATCTGGAAGTTCACGGTTCACGTATTGCTGAAGGCTGGCTTGGAGAATTTTGAGCATTACTTTACTAGCGTGTGAGATGAGTGCAATTGTGCCCTAGTTTGGGCATTCTTTGACATTGCCTTTTTTGGGGATTGGAATGAAAACTGCCCTTTTCCAGTTTTGCGGCCACTGCTGAGTTTTCCAAATTTGCTGGCATATTGAGTGCAGCACTTTCACAGCACCATCTTTCAGGATTTGAAATAGCTCAACTGGAATTCCATCACCTCCACTAGCTTTGTTTGTAGTGATGCTTTCTAAGGCCCATTTGACTTCACATTCCAGGATGTCTGGCTCTAGGTGAGTGATCACACCATGGTGATTATCTTGGTCGTGAAGATCTTTTTATTGATCATAGTACTTCCTAGAAACTTCCTTTAACCTCAGTTGTAACCAGTCCTGTTTCATATCTGGTTTTAGTTATTTGAATCTTTTTTTCTCTTTTCCTTAGTCTAGGTTGGGGTTTTCCCATATAGTTTTTTCAAAACATCAACTCTTGGTTTGTTGCTTTTTTATATTTTTCTGCTTTCTATTTTATCTCTGGTTTAATCTTTCTTATTAACATGTTTCCTTCTGCTAAACTTGAGTTTAGTTTTCCGTTTTCTCTTCTTAGAGATCTAAAAATAGATATCAGATTAAGATCTTTTCTCTTTTTTACTGTAAGCATTTAACAGTTCAGACTTTCCTTTTAGTACAGTCTTCTCTTTGTGTTATAAATTTTGTAAAGTTGTCTTTTTGTTTTCATCCATGTATTTAAAAATTTCCACGTAATTTTTTTCTTAGACCCATCTGCTGTGTAAGAGTGAGTTGTTTAATTTCCACATTTGGGGAATTTTCTTTTTTTCTTGTGTTTATTTCGTTGTTGTTAGGAAACATACTTTTATGGTATCAGTCTCTTAAAATGGTTAATTTTGGCCTAACATGTGGTCTCTCATAGAGCATGTATTATGTGTCCTTGAGATGCATGTGTTTTCTGCTTTTGTTGGGCCGTGTGATCTGTACATGCCTGTTCAACTTGGGCGTTGAAATCTCATAGTAATCCTGTGCCGCTATTTCTGTCTTCCTTTCCTTTAAAGTTTGCTTCATTTTTCTGAGATATCTAACATTAGATGTATATATATTTTTACTTGTTACAGCTTTTTGGTAAATTGACCATTTTATCATTACACAGTATTTATCTCATTGCACTTTTTTTTCCTTCAGTTTATTTTGTCTGATATAACAGTCTCCCCTGCTCTCTTTAGGATGGACTGTCTTTTTCCATCCTTTCACTTTTCACCTTTCCATGTCCTTAGGTTTGTGAGTACTACCTCTTTCAACTCTCTGACAAACTCTGCGTCTCTTGCCCTGTGTTTTGCCTCCTGTTACTTCTAGTGGCCCCTGCCCATGCGCATCATATGGTGGTGAAAGACAGGCACCCTGGACAGCTCCTTTCATGCCACTGTAGTTTCAGAAGGAAATGTATTGAATGTTTCCTTCCCATCATAATGTTTCTTGAGATAATCTTGCTTAATACCTTTATTTTTTTTCATATTCGTTTTTGCCATGAGTTTTAATTCTCCAAGAAGTTTTTTACTTTACTATTGTGATAATTTTTTTTTGTCATAATGTAGGAATCTTCTAATTTAAATCACTGTTTTATTAATGAAAAAAAAAAGCAAAGAAAGTCTTTGCCTTCTGTTAATGCCTTGCTGTGTAAATTTAAATGGATAAAATTGTATTTGTACTTTTGTGTATGGTAATTTTCTTATGAATTGAGTTCAAGTTTTTTTTTTTTTAATGTTTTTAAAACTTTTCTTTTGGTAGCCTAGTATAGAATCTTGTTGACAAACTCAACTGAGTACAAAGGATACATTTTTATCATCTGAAAGATGCTGAAATACATGTGAATAAAAGGATGATATAAAATTGTCCAAAAAAATATGTCAAGAGACGAATCCTCTCATGTTAGTTAATTTTTTATAGATAAGTATGCATGCATGTGCAAGTCTGTGGTTTAGATGGAAGACATCATGATTTAAAAACTACATATCACCTTTTTATTCAGTTGAAATTATCTTATCAGTATAATCTGTGGCCTTGGAATTTTCTAAACAATCCTGTTAGTGTCTTAAGTAGTAAATTACTAACACTTGTGTTTCTGTATCCACGTCTATAATGACCTTTCATGCCATTACACATTGTTCACTTTGGACTTTTTTTTTTTTCATATTAATACAATATTTATTTGTTTTCCTTCTGTCAAACCCTGAGCCCACCACTTTCCTAAGGCTGCCTGAGGAGTTGCAGGAAAGACAACATACTGGGCAGACACAGGAGAAAGAGCTATGGGAGGTGGAAACAGTTCCCTTCATATTGTGAAGAAGATGAGCTAGACTACCATCAGGCAAAACAGCCCCATAGTATTTGAGAGGGCCAAGCCCAGAGGGCCAGCCACCCCTGCTGTGGCAGCTCCAGCTCCAGGGAACTTGGCTGCTGTGTCAAAGTCCCTTGAAATGGCACTGGTTTGGAAGCTGTGGCTAGGAATAAGTGAGATGGTCCAGGGACCTGGGGCTGCCAAGCTGCTGTGGCTCTCATCGGTCAATGTCTCCGGTCCTTCACCACCACTGCGGACAGTGATCACTCAACAGAGGGAGGAGGTTCTCCTAACAGGGAAGGGGGGAGATGAATTTGGCGCAGGCATCCATTTTCAGGGGATGAAGGCCTGAGGCCTGAGAGCTGCTTCCCCTGCAGAGAAGACAGAGGGGCAGGGAGGAGGCTCACCTTGGACTCCTTTCAAGTTTTCTTTAGGAGCCCTGTGTTAAAGGACTTTGAATGTTCTCTGTATTACTTCACTGTTAGATGCTTAAGCTTCAGTTGCTGAGCCCAAGCCTCTTGAGTTCAGGTGCTTCGTGTAACATTTCTTACCTTCTTGATCTGAGTCCAGTTTCTCAGAGTGTCTGTGACACAGTTTTTCTTCTGTAAGGTGGGAACAGATGGTTCTTTAATGAGCTATTATATTGATGACAGGTTCTTGCCTGTAAAGTACTTATGTAATGCTTAGAGTAATACTATAGTAATTTAGACCAACAGAAATGCTGCAGACACTTTTGGTCCTTGCTGCTATTATCAACTTCATACCTGAAACTTTTGACCTTTCCATTAACAGTGCCGTGGACTTTGTCATCTCTGAAGACACCACTCATGCTGTACCTCATCGAGATAATGAGTTGCACTCACTGGGTAGAACATAATATCTGACACTTCTGTATAGCCAAAACAGTGTTGAGCTTTATTTATATATATTTCATGGATTTTGACAGTGATGAAAAATCCATATTAATTGGAGAATCTCATAAGGCCATATGAAAAAGCATAAGAAATTAAAATTAGAGATGCATAATTTCTCCAGATACCCCTGCAGGGATCTGTTAGAACACATACTTCAACCAAGTCAATCCTTACCCCTTACCACCCTTTCTCTTTTGCATGAAAATGAGAACTTTTCATGGCCCTTTTGGTGACATGTGGTTTCATTTCAGGAACGACTGACCTCTGAGGATGTGGCCATCAAATTCACGCAGGAGGAGTGGGAATTCCTGGACCCTGCTCAGAGGGCCTTGTACAGGGACGTGATGCTGGAGACCTACAGGAACCTGCTCTCTGTGGGTGAGGATGACTTCCTTCCAGAGTGCCCTTGTGTATCTGCATTTTCCCTCTGTGCCCCTTGGGAGGCCCTGATGTCTTTTCATCTGAGAGTTCTGGTGACTCTGGCACGACACAGCTTCACAAGGTTAAACTGACCCTCTTCAGATGCTGTGTCTGTTTCATGTCACATCTGAGGTTGTCCCAGAGCTTAATTATGTACAAAGCTCACTGGCAAACGTTAAAAAAAAAACACCAAAAAACCTGATTTCCTATTTTCTACCTTTTGACTTTTGGCTCAGTGTTTAAAAAAATCCACAGCTCTTTAGATTTGTTTCTTCTGATAACCCTGAATATCTCTTTCTTTTTGTTTGTTTTTGCTTGCGTTTTTTTTGGGTCCACCATTCTGCGTGTGGGATCTTAGTTCCCTAAGAATCAAACCTGCACCCCCTGCATTGGAAGTGAGAGTCTTAACCACTGGATCACCAGGGGAGTCCAAGAATTTCTGTTTCTGATCTAAATATTATCTTCACATTGGAGAATGAGAAAAAGCTCTGGACAGTGGGGAGTGATGTAAAAATAGCCAAAAATAAAACATATAAAGAAGAATGAGTATCTCAAAGGGCTGTTTTTTTCTGTTTAAGAGTGGGACAAGTTGGTGCATTGGATCCTCTGTGGTTGTTACTTAAGAAAATGTAAGAGTGGGTAGAGAGATCGTCTTTTTGATCCTAGATCTCACGAGGGGAGCATATGTGAATCTCGCAGGCTCTGAGCTTGCCATCTGTAGGTCGAGCACATGGTCCCATCTCAAGATCCTGTAATGTCTGACCTTCATGTTGTATTAGTTTTACTCTTGTGCTGCTCTACCCAGTCTGGGAATGTCAGCCGTTCCCGATATTCCATTCTCCTTACTTTATATCATTTTATCTCTTAAATTTCTTTGAAATATATTCCTGAGGGTCTGAAAGTTTATCTGGTTTCCTTGCTGTGATAATCCACCTATGTTTAATTGGCAGCCTCTGCTGAGTCTCTGTGGGATGGATTTACTAGCAGACACTATTCCTAATGTATTTTCTTGCTCTGTACAAAGTCACCACTTGAAGCTATCCAGTAGAATGGTCAGTATGTTCTAGGATTATGAGAGAGAAAGTATCACAAGAGCCTGACACATCTTTCTAGGTTATTTTCTGGCTTTGGAGACTCTGTCAAGGGCACCATGACAGTGTTGTTCATGTACATCAAGGACCATATATTTTAGCCTCTGTAAATGGTATGGGAATTTATCCCAGAACAACTTTGTCCAAGTTCACATTCTCATATCTATGAGGCTGTTTATTGGCTGCACAGTTGTTCTGTGCATTGTAAGTATTTTTTTATTTTATCATTGAGTTCAAATTTCTGTGTTACTCTTAGTGTTTCTGTTTTGTATTTGCAATGCGTTGGATAGTTGACTGGGGAATGGTCCCTGTGGCGGAACTGGTGATCTCAGTCCCTCTTAAAATTCTTTGTGTATTCTTTGTACTCATTTGCTATCAGATGTATGGTTTCCACATATTTTCTCTTTTACTGTTGATTGTCTTTTCAAACTCACTGCACTTTAACGCACAGTTCAGTTCAGTTCAGTTGCTCGGTCGTGTCCAACTCTTTGTGACCCCATGAATCACAGCACACCAGGCTTCCCTGTCCATCACCAACCCCTAGAGTTTACTCAAACTTGTCCATCGAGTCGGTGATGCCATCCAGCCATCTCAGCCTCTGTTGTCCCCTTCTCTTCCTGACCCCAATCCCTCCCCACATGAGGGTCTTTTCCAATGAGTCAGCTCTTTGCATGAGGTGGCCAAAGTATTGGAGTTTCAGCTTCAGCATCAGTCCTTCCAAAGAAATCCCAGGGCTGATCTCCTTCAGAATGGAGTGGTTGGGTCTCCTTGCAGTCCAAGGGACTCTCAAGAGTCTTCTCCAACGCCACAGTTCAAAAGCATCAATTCTTTGGCACTCAGCTTTCTTCACAGTCCAACTCTCACATTCATACATGACCACTGGAAAAACCATAGCCTTGACTAGAGGGACCTTTGTTGGCAAAGTAACGTTAATTCTCTGCTTTTGAATATGCTATCTAGGTTGGTCATAACTTTCCTTCCAAGGAGTAAGCATCTTTTGATTTCATGGCTGTAGTTTATAATTTTGATATAGTTCAAAGTATTCATATCTGGTCTTATTTTGTGGCCTGTGCTTTTGTGGTTATCTGGTAAATCATTTGTGGGTCCAATTTCCAGAAACATTTCCTGCATGTTTACTTCTAACAGTTTTGTACATTTGGGACTTAGGTTTAGGTCTTTAAACCATTTTGAGTTCATTTTTGTCTATAGTGTAAGATAATGTTTCAAATAAATTCTTTTGCTGGTGGGTATTCAGTTTTGTCAACATGTCTTGTTTCATAGACTGCTTCCAACATTTAATAGTGTTTATACCCTTGTGAAACATTGTTTGATCATCTCTGCAAGAGGTGTTTTTGTTTTTGCTTTAACCATTCTTTTTAGGTATGCTGCTGCTAAGTCGCTTCAGTCGTGTCCGACTCTGTGCAACCCCACAGACGCAGTCCACCAGGCTCCTCTGTCCCTGGGGTTCTCCAGGCTAGAACTCTGGAGTGGGTTTCCATTTTCTTCTCCAGTGCATGCATGCACGCTAAGTCGTCTCAGCCGTGTCCGACTCTGTGCGATGCCATAGACAGCAGCCCACCAGGCTCCTCTGTCCCTGGGATTCTCCAGACAAGAATGCTGGAGTGGGTTGCCATTTCCTTCTCCACTTTTTAGGTTTAGTTAATTTACAATCTTGTGTTTCAGGTATACAGCAATTTACAAGATACTTAATATAGTTCCCTGAGCTATATCGTAGGTTCTTGTTGTTTATCTATTTTATATATATATTAGTTTGTATATATTCAGACTCCTAAGGTATCTCTCCCTTTCCTGCCCCAGCCACCATCCTGCACTATCCCCTTTGGTCACCATACGTTTGTTTTTTATGCTGGGGAGTTTATTTTGTGAATAGGTGCATTTGTATCATTTGTTTCAGTTCAACATATAATATCCTATGCTATTTGTCTTTCTCTGTGTATTTCACTTAGAATAATCCCTAAGTCTGTCTATATTGCTGCAAAAGGCATTACTGCATTGTGTTTTATGCTGTGGAGGTGGCAACCCACTCCAGTGTTCTTTCCTGGAGAATTTCATGGACAGGGCAGTCTGGCAGGCTACAGGCCATGGGGTCTTAAAGAGTTGGGCACGGCTGAGCTACTTTCACTTCACAATATTCCCTTGTATATATGTACCACATATTCTTTATCCCTTTGTCTGTCAGTGAACATTTAGGTTGCTGCCATGTTTTGCCTCATGTAAATAGTGCTACTAAAAAGATTGGGGTGCATGTATCATTTTGAATTAGTTTTCATCCCTTCTGGATATATGCCCAGGATTGGAATTGCTGGTTCATGTGATAGGTCTATATTTAGTTCTTTATGGAACCTCCCTGCTATTCTCCAAAGTAGCAGTACCAATTTATGCTCCTTCCAACAGTGTAGGAGGGTTCTCTTTTCTCCACACCCTCTCAAACATTAATTGTTTGTAGACTTTTTGATGGTGGTCATTCTGACCAGTGTGAGGTGATAGATTTTTGTGGTTTTGATTTGCATTTCTCTCCTAAGTAGAGACGTCAAACATCTTTTCAGGTGACTGTTGGTCATCTGTTTGTCTCCTTTGGTGAAATATCTGCTTTGATCTTCTGCCCAGTTTTTGATTGGGTAGTTTGTTTGTTTGTTTACTGTTTGTATATTTTGGAAATAAAACCCTTATAGGTAGCATCATTTGCATATATAGTCTCCTAGTCCAAAAGTTGTGTTTCTGTTCTTTGTTTGGTTTCCTTTGCTTTGCAAAAAGGTTTTAAATTTAATTAGGTCTCATTTGTTTGATTTTGCTTTTATTACCATGACTCTAAGATCCAAAAAATTTTGCCAACATTTATATCAGTGTTTTGCATTTGTTTTCCACAATGAATTTTATAGTATCTGGTCTTGCATTTAGATGTTTAATACATTTTGAGTTTATTTTTGTATGTGGCGTTAGAGAATGTTGTAATTTCATCTTTTGCATGTACCTATCCATTTATCCCAGCATCACTTATTAAAGAGACATTTTCATTGTATATTCTTTCCTCCTTTTTATATAGAATAATTGACTGTAAGTAAATTGATTTATTTCTGGGTTTTCTGTCCTGTTCTACTGATCTGTGTTTCTGTTTTGTGCCATCATCATACCACTTCCCTGCTGGCTCAGACGGTAAAGCGTCTGCCTACGATACAGGAGACCCAGGTTCAATCCCTGCGTCAGGAAGATCTCTGGAGAAGGAAATGGCAACCCACTTCAGTATTCTTGCCTGGAAAACCCCATGGACAGAGAAACCTGGTAGGCTACAGTCCATGGGGTCGCAAAGAGTCGGACACGACTGAACGAGTTCACTTTCACTGTGATGACTGGAAATTTGTAGTATTGTCTGAACTCAGGAAACATGATTCCTCCAGCTCTGTTCTTCCTTCTCAAGATCGATGTAGATATCAGAGTCTTTTGTATTTTGGTACAAATTAAGGTTTTCTTTGTTTTGTGAAATATGTCATTGTTAATTTGATAAGGGTTGCATTGAATATGTAGATTGCCTTGGATAGTATGGTCATTTTGACAGTGTTACTTCTTTCAATCCAAGAACATGGTATATGTTTCCATCTGTGTGTGTCATCTTTGCTCGGTCATCAGCATCTTATAGCTTCATGAATACAGTTCTTTTGACTTTTTAGGTAGGTTTATACCTTAGAATTTTATTCTTTTCTCTGAGATGGTGAATGGGATTGTTTCATTAATTTCACTTTCTGATGTATCATTATTAGCGTATAGACATGCAGCAGTTTTCTATGTATTTCATATCCAGCAAGTTTACTCTGTTCATTGATGAGGTCTAGTAGTCATCTGGTGGCATCTTCGGGATTTTCTGTGTGTAGCATCATAGTGACAGTTTTACTTCTTTCTTATGTTTTTCTACCTTGAATTCCTTTTATTTCTTTTTCTTTTCTGATTGTTGTCACTAGGACTTTGAAAAATATGTCCAGTAAAATGGCAATAGTGTACATTCTTGTCTTATTCATGTTGGTAAGGGGAATGCTTTCAGTTTTTCCCTGTTGAGTTTGACGTATACAGTCTTAATTATGTTGAGGTAGGGTCCATCTGCGCTGACTTTCTGAAGGGTTTTTATCATAAATGGCACTTGAATTTTGTGAGAATCTTTTCTGCATCTATTGATGATCATATGGTTTTTAGTCTTCAACTGTTAATGTGGTGTATCATAGTGATTAACTTGTGGATATTGAGAAATCTTGCATCCCTGCAATAAATCCCACTTGAACATGGTATGGTCCTTTTATGTATTAGTAAGTGTTTGAATCTGCTCTTTTGAACTTAGGGGAGGTCTAGGAGAATAAAGGCTTTTTCTACAAAAAGGTGTTGGATGCCTCAGAAAGGCTTTTGTAACTGGGAACGTCTTCCAGAGTCAGTTTCAATCCCTCCTTTGATACTCCTCGATCTTGAGATGAACATGTGTGGAACAAGAAAGGAAATAAATGTCCAATGTAGAGGTTAATCATACTTGGCAGAGGAACCCAGGTTTAGATAGCCTTTTCCTGGATTTTCCTTCTGATTTCTGCTGATAAGATTCTCACACAATATCCTGGAATATTGTGTGTGCTTTTCTTGAATATAAGCATTCCATTGTAACTTAAAAAATTCACAGTTGGATACATTACATTGTAAATAGTATAACAGGTATTATCCTGCTTTCTCTATATGTCACAGTCACTTTGAAAATCTCTCGTGTTTCTGTCCCATACCCATAGTATAATGCCCATAAACTTGCTGAACCAGTTCTTTTCTTTTAAGGTCAGTATATTAGTTTGTGCTCTCAGTTTTTTTCACAAAGACATGGCAGTCACAAGCTGATATCTTACATAAACCTGTGTACTCTTTGCTCCTCGCAGGCCCTTTCTTAGTCCTGACCAGTCCTCACATAGTACCTTGATATGGACGGAAACATCGTTCTTACCTACCACATCCCTCCACCTTTTACATACTCACACTGTAAAGTAATTTCTGGTCATTTATTGAACACGTTTCTCAGGACATGACCTAAATCAATCACTCTGTGCATCCATGATGACTCACAACCCATTTCTAGATGGGATGGTTGAACAATAGTTAAATAGATTACTTCTGTCTTTTATCTGCCTTGATATTTTCTTTCCAAGTTCCTTGTATTTTTTTTTTTTTTTAATATTTTCTAATCTATTCATTCAGTGGGTGGTCATGTTGACAAATAGGTTTTCTCAGTCTGTAGGTTCAGATTCATATCCTGTTTCTCTTACCACTTTGTGCACCAATTGGGTGTGTCTCCTGGTCTGATTAGAGAAAAACATGGTAATTTACCTCAAGCTTTTCAAAGCAAATTAGTGCTGTTGGTTGGCTTACAGTAGTTATGGTTTATAGTAAATATTCAAAATTTACTTTTGTTTAAAAAATGTAATATCTGTATTCTGTCATGTTCTTTATGATATGACATTATCTACATTATTTTTTAAAATTTTATTAATTTTATAATTGAAGTACAATTGCTTTACAGAAGTTTGTTGTCTGTCAAACGTCAGCTACGTTATATCTTGTATGCTTTTCACTTACAACATTTTTCACAATATTGTATCTGACCCTAGTCAATACATACACAAAGCACTCACTTTTTATTTATTATATTTTGGTGCCATTAAACCAGGTAATTAAGAATAGCGCATGGCTAGAGATTAGCCTTACTTGGTGGCTCAGTGGTGAAGAATTTACCTACTAATGCAGAAGATGCAGGTTTGATCCCTGAGTCAAGAAGATCCCATGGAGAAGGAAATGGCAACCCACTCCATTATTCTTGCCTGGAAAATCCCATGGATAGAGGAGTCCGGTGGGCTACAGTCCACCGGGTCGCAAAGAGTCAGACATGACTGAGCGACTGAACAACAAAAACAACATAGGTAGGGATTGCTTTGATTATTGGCTGTTAGAAAACTAGTGACTGTTTTACGTCTTAATTTATGTGTCATTTACAGATGATGGTCTTTTAACGTTATTCTGCAATACAGCTGACACATACTACTTGTTAACATTATAAAATGCCTTTTCTGTTTGAGTACGTAGTTCTAAAGCAGATTTAGAAAACTATGTTGTTTCCAAAAAATTGTTTTAGTCATATTCATTTTCTCATCTGTTTTCAATTGTAAACAACCAATTTTGTCTAGTTAATCAGGTAAGCTTGCTTTTGGATTATTTACTATTACAATATGTAATATATTGTTTATAATTTATTTATGTACAGTACGTATGCAGAATACAATTATAGTGTAATATTTTTCTTTTCAATTTGAGACAACTGTTGATTGATATGTTCCTAGGGGTCCTGGTAGAAAAATAGTCTGTTTTTGAGAGTTGGCATAACATTGTCCAATGTGAGTGTGTTTGATGTATGGTTTTTAAAACTTAATGGTGAATTTATGTTACCATGCTTTCTTAAGTTAAGAATTCTATTCCTTTAATGTTTCTAAGAACTTAAGGTCATCATTGTGGTGTTTCATAACTTGGCGTACGTATTACTTTTGGTGTAATATATATTCAACATGAAAGATTTATTTTTGAATTATTGTGAGCAGGATACCTGTGGTTTTTTTTTTATCTTGTAGATATCTCTCCTACATATGTGATCAAGCATTTACAACCCAGAGCGAACAGTGATAAACAAGAAACATTCCAAACATTGATACTGGGAAGACCTGAAAGCTGTGAAATCAAACATGTTCATCTTTGGGAAAGTCAGGAAAATATATGTGACTTTGAGTGTCAGGGGAGAGATGACAAAAGAAATTACAAAGGCACACCTGTAAGCCTTAATGGAAATGTGCCTGATGGAAGAGATTCACATGATCAAAAGGATGCAGGAATCAAGCCCTTTGGAAACAGGCTTGGATTTAAGTCTCAAGATAAACTGCAGATATTTCAAACTGGCAGGATAATTTCTGAATATAATGAAGTTGAGAGGTCTGTCAACAACAGTTTCGCATTTTCACCACTTCAAAGAATGCTTCCTTGTGTCCAACCAGTGTTTCTAATATATATGGGAATGATTTTATGAATCCTTCAGTAGTATTGCAAGACCACAAACCACACAAGGAAAAACCTTACAAATGTGAAGAGTGTGGCAAGGCCTTTCATGTAAAGTCAGTCCTTTTAAGTCATCAGACAATTCATACTGGAGAGAAACCTTACAAATGTGATGAATGTGGCAAGGCCTTTACTGACAGCTCAAACCTCAGGAGACATCAGAAAATTCATACAGGACAGAAATTATTTAAATGTGATATATGTGACAAAGTCTTCAGCCAAAATGCAAACCTTGCTGGTCATCAGAGGGTTCATACTGGAGAGAAACCTTACAGATGTGATGAGTGTGGCAAGCACTTTAGGCAGCCTTCACAGTTCATAAGTCATAAGAGATTACATACTGGAGAGAAACCTTACAAATGTGATGAGTGTGGCAAGGCCTTTACTCACAGATCAAACCTCAGGAGACATAAGAAAATTCATATAGGAAAGAAGTTATTTAAATGTGATATATGTGACAAAGTCTTCAGCCGAAATGCACATCTTGCTGGTCATCAGAGGGTTCATACTGGAGAGAAACCTTACAAATGTGATGAATGTGGCAAGGCCTTTCGTGTAAAGTCAACCCTTTTAATTCATCAGACAGTTCATACTGGAGAGAAACCTTACAAATGTGATGAATGTGGCAAGGCCTTTACTCACAGCTCAAACCTCAGGAGACATAAGAAAATTCATATAGGAAAGAAATTATTTAAATGTGATATATGTGACAAAGTCTTCAGCCGAAATGCAAACCTTGCTGTTCATCAGAGGGTTCATACTGGAGAGAAACCTTACAAATGTAATGAGTGTGGCAAGCACTATAGTCACTCTTCACAGTTAATAAGTCATAAGAGACTTCATACTGGAGAGAAACCATACAAATGTGATGTGTGTGACAAGGCCTTTCGTGTTAAAACCTTTCTTTTAAGGCATAAGACAATTCATACTGGTGAAAAACCTTACAAATGTGATGAGGTGGCAAGGCCTTTCGTCAAAGGTCAACTGTTTTAAGGCATCAGACAGTTCATACTGGAGAGAAACCTTACAAATGTGATGAGTGTGGCACGGCCTTTCGTGTTAAAGCCTTCCTTTTAAGTCATCAGATAGTTCATACTGGTGAGAAACCTTACAAATGTGATGAGTGTGGCAAGGCCTTTCGTGTAAAGTCAGTCCTTTTAAGTCATCAGACAGTTCATACTGGACAGAAACCTTACAAATGTGATGAATGTGGCAAGCACTTTAGTCAGCCTTCACAGTTCATAAGTCATAAGAGATTTCATACTGGAGAGAAACCCTACAAATGTGATGAGTGTAGCAAGGCATTTCATGTAAAGTCAATCCTTTTAAGTCATGAGACAGTTCATACTGGAGAGAAACCTTACAAATGTGATGAATGTGGCAAGGCCTTTACTGAGAGCTCACACCTCAGGAGACATCAGAAAATTCATACAGGAAAGAAATTATTTAAATGTGATATATGTGACAAAGTCTTCAGCCAAAATGCACACCTTGCTGGTCATCAGAGGGTTCATACTGGAGAGAAACCTTACAAATGTGATGAGTGTGGCAAGGACTTTAGTCAACCTTCACATTTCATAAGTCATATGAGATTTCATACTGGAGAGAAACCTTACAAATGTGATGAGTGTGGAAGAATCTCTGGTCAAAAACCACATCTTCGGCTTCATTGGAGAATTCATACTGGAGAGAGACCTTTCAGATGTAATGAGTGTGGCAAGTTCTTCAGTGGAAATTCACACCTTACAAGTCATCGCAGAATACATATAGAGAACGCTTTCAAATGTTTCAAGTGTGGAAAATCCTTTACTCAGGTCTCAGCACTCACTAAACATCAGAAAATCCATACATGAGAGAAACTCATGTGAATGTGATATATGGTAGAAGTCTTCAAAATTCAAAGTTCAAAATTCACACCCTACTGTTGCTCAGAGAATTCATCCTACTGAGAAACCATACAAATATCATGAGTGTGGCAAATCTTGGGCTTCATGAGAAAATTCATACTGGATAGAAGCCAGATATATATGTATTTGTTAGGTCTTTAGAACATGAATTCATTCTAGAAAGATTTCTCACCAATTTCACAAGTTTGAAAAAAAAAAAATAAACCCTATCCTCACAGCTCACGTCTCGCCAGTAGTATCAGAGTATTTATCCTGGAGAAAACACACAGCAATGTAATGTGTGTGGCAAGGATCTTACCCTAAAGTCACAAGATTGGAACATAGTGGAGCCATACTTCCCAGACTCAGTGGTTGTGGCAAATTCTTTACCTTTTTCACTATATGTATTCTCTGACGACTTTAGTTCAGGTACTCAGCAACTGCAGTAAGTCCATATTTGAAGAGAAGCTATAGAGATCTTTCCATGTAAAAGAAACCCAAATTCTAACTCAACAAAGATGATTCTTGGGACAGTAGTCCACCACTTTTTTGGTCTCCTGGCTTTCTGAATAAAGTCACTATTCCTTGCCTTACAAGTAGTCTCTCGGTTTATTGAGCTGTTGTGTGGTGAGCTCTAAGAGCTTGGCTTTGGTAACACATTGATCAAACACATTTGCTACAAGCATTTCATGATGGTCTCTGGGAAGGAATCAGTGACATGAAGGGGACAAGTTCATTAGATACGATTCATTCACATCCGTGTTTCCTGGGAAAACACACAGCCTGAATTAGGAAATTCTATAGTGTGTGTGAATTAGCAACAGGGAGGGCAGAAAATAACGTAAAACTAGGCCATGACTCATGGTCAGTAGGATCAGGAAGCCCTTCCATACATAGTCCAGCCTGTTATAAAACATAATGTTCTACCAACTGACCTTGAACAGAGTAGGCAAGATGTTAAAAAGACTGGGCTTTTCTTAGGAGGAGAGGGACAGTTACCAGGGACTGATGGTGTGCTAGGATTGATGCATAGGAAAAGGGTCATGTTCTCCGTTGGATAGAAATAACTGTTGTATGTATGATTAAAGAACAGTTACTCTTATTTGTGGAAATTGAGACAGAGCTGTCACGGTCTTGTAGACCAGGACCTGGGGACTGGAGTTGATGAGAAGAAGGATGCAGAGGACCCAAGTCTCGAGTGAAACAGGGTTGCTTTATTTGAAGAAATGCATGTTTAGTATATCTTAATACAAGGCAGCTTTAGGCAGTTAAAAAAAAAAATTGAGCAGAAACAAAGCCAAGCAAATAGCAGTCTTCAAAGGGTCAGAAAGCATTCCATATCCTGAGAAAGAGGGGCATAACTGAATAGATTACCTTTAAGTAAAAAGTCATGGAAGGGAGTCACTGAAAGAAATCCAGGCAGGTGCCCTTTCTCATGACCTCAGTCCTGAGAATTGCCTGCATCTCTGCTTGTTCCTGTTTCCCAAGAACTGGTAAGGAATAGAGAGTCCTTGAGAAATGGCACACAAAAGAAGAAAATAACATATTGGATCCCTTAAAGTTGAACCTCCCCTGACAGTTCCCCCTTATTTATTTTTTCATAATTGGAGATGACTGTAGATACTTTTGTGAAAAAGGCCCTGACCAATTGAGTTTGTTTAGTTTGAATAATTTTCAGTTAAAAGGCATCAGTATATTACAAATATAATCACAGGATAATTATCAGCATTATAGTTCAGATCCAATTCTATGTGTAATGCCTTCAAACCATCTTTGAGGGTCTAGCCCAGATAATTGATCAGCTAGCTGTTCAGCTAAGGTTTCCAAATTGTTGGGAGAGGGTAGACTCTTAGAGAAGGTTTCAAGGATTTCCTTTTGCAAAATTGTACATTTAAGGAAGCATTATTATCCATATCTTGCAAATGAATTTTGATCTGTTCCCGATTGTAAGCACTATGGTTGAACCGAAGAGAAGTGATACAAAATTGAGTACAATTCCAATCACAATTTAATAATACTTGTTTTTGTAAATCTATTAATTGGTCTCCAGCCCATTGGATGGATGTTTTTAATTCCTGAATTTTATCTTGAACTTTTTCATCTATGTGAACCTGAGTGACCCATATAATAGTATGAGATCTTTAGTCCAATTTTGAATAAAGTTTTGTGTTTGAAGTTTGTAAAGCAATGTCTGCAACAGTGGCAGTGGTGCAAATGGCTATTAACCCCAAGATGCCAAGAATCAACCATCTAATGAATCGCTTAGATCGTTGGAGTAATTTAGTGAGTAATTGGGAGGCAAGTCTTGCCATGGGACCCTCTTTCCAGGGTCATTGGAGATCTACTGGCAACCACAGACTATGTTGAGATCGAAGAATCAAAAGGGATTCTTTTTTTTTTTTTTTAAGAAAAATAGAGGAATTAAGTATATAGTTTGCAAATATGCAAGTCACAGAATGTAAAGTGTTATTAAATTGTAAGTTTCCTATGGCTATAACAAAAGGAAGGGTAACACAAGCTTGTATAAAATATGAATGATATTAATGAAAGGAATACTTACTATGACTATGACTGGTCCCTGTGAAATATCCAGTCCAAGTTCCAAGATTTTCAGTATTTGTAGCAAGTTTCCAGATGTCCCATTGTTCAGGCCCAATTCATTTATTGAGGACGATTTGAGGGTGAAGAGGTGCCATTCCTCCGTCAAGCCAAGCAAGGAGTCCTTTGTCATGGAAGTGTTCCATTGAACTGTTGATAATCTTCCATGTTACTTGAGTAACATAATCACACATAGTACTATTAATATCATCTGAGAAGTTAGATAACCACATACCATAGGGTCCCCAATCAACAATGGTATAATTAGCCACAAACATTAATTTCCATGATTTAGCTTGACATCTATCTCAATAAACAGGAGTATGTTTAAAGTCCTTATAAGTAAACCCCTTGTGTTCTAGCTTTTGTCCTTTTCGTAGATTTTTGGTAGTATTGACATGGTTCTCATAAAAGCATAGGGCAGTAAACAGTCTAAACAATGTGTGGAAGTTCTTCTTTGGAGGCAGGATGAAAGCCCATGTTTGTTGACTAACATTAATACATAATTCTGCTGGGCCCATGCATAAAGGAAGGATTTTATAGCCTAGAGAAATGTTAATTATCTTCCTTCTTCCTCAGGATGAGGGCCCCTCCAAACTCCGAGGAGGAGGCATATGTACTGAGTCATTAGTGGATATGACCGGTCCTATATCTGTCCATTCTATAACCTGCAATAAAGGGGGATTAGGTCTATAAGCCCAATAAGTGTGATTAATCAACTGCCTGAGCAGGGGAAGGAAAAGGAGCAAAGCAAGCATAGCGACAAAAATACTTTCAGGATTCCGAGGCATTCCCTGTTGAGAAACCAGATTTTCAGCATGATTGGTAAAGGTTTTCATCTGTCCCCAAGTGGGGAGATCATAACGTTGATGACCTTCAGTGTGGTGTTTCTTAGAAATTTTTCAAATTGCCATGGCTTGTACTGCAAATTCCTCCTGGGGATTTCACCTATGGGGGTCCAGCCCAGGCAGGGTGCAGGGATACGCTCATGATGAAGTGTCATCGAGTGGGGAGGAGAGAGAGAAGAAAGAATAGAGGCTGATATTCCTTGGTTTACGCAGAAAGCCAATAAAGGCCCAGATAAGGGACTTGATCTGTTCATGGAGGCCACAGGCACCCTCTCGCTGGAGTGAAGACACAGAGCGCCTTCTCGATTGGCTCTTAGAAGCCCAGGCAGAAAAGTGAACTCAAAGAGCCCCTGTGCTCCTAGGGATCAGCCTGAAAAGGAGAGGGAGGGAGAGTGAGAAAGGGAAAGAGAAAGAGAGTGACAAGGGGAAACCAAGCTTTGGTGAGCGAGGCCTATAACTTTATTTTCAAAATGAACTTTTATACCCTGATTTGTACATAGAGGGAAATGAAAAATGCAAAATCATGCAGAGTTAGCCCAAACATTCCAGCAGTTTGCCCTTATCGAAACCAGGATTTTTCTGCATACCTTTCCCATTAACAATGTTGTGTACATTATCTTCTGGCCTTGGAGGCCTATAGATGTTTTATGACCCTCTTTTGTTTTTGTTTTTGTTTTTTTTTTAATTAATTTTTATTTTTTAGTTTGTTTTGCTTTACAATACTGTATTCGTTTTGTTACACA
>SJXQ01013077.1:0-98236 GCA_006408695.1 Aepyceros melampus | reverse complement strand
CCCACCAGTCACACACCATTGGGTGTTGCTCCAGGACCTTGCTTCAGAAATGTAAGTAAGATCCTCTATCCATTAAGCCAGAGGTCCCCAAACTCCAGGTTACTATGCTTGATCATCTGAAGTGGAGCTGATATAATAATAATAATAATAAATAATAGAAAAAAGTGCATAATAAATGTCACGCACTTGGATCACCCCAAAACTATCCCTCTGAGTCCATGGAAGAATATTCCACAAAACCGGTCCCTGTTGTCAAAAAGATTGGAGACCCCTGGATTAAACCAATGATGCTTCTGTCGCAACCAACTCCAAGCTCTTTCTCCGATCTTGAAGCTGGGCAGGTTACAGGGCTTGCAGGCCTGTGGGGGTGCAGCCCAACAACTATTTTACAATCTAATCAACAATACAAATGAGCTCCAATTGCTCTCCATCCTCACCCATATTTGGGGCAGTCAGCTTGAAACAGATTTATAATTCTAGCCTTTAGTGTTTGTGAACGGAATGTCATTGCTTTTTAAATTTGCATTTCTGTAATAAGTTACCTTGAGGCCTTTTCATGAGTTCATTGGTGTTTTTATGTCCTCCTTTGGGAAGGTTTATTCCTGTCTATCACCTGTTTACGGTTATTTGGATTGTTTTCTTTTTCATATTGAATCATAGCAGTTATTAATATGTTTTAGAAGCCAGACGTTTGTGACATAAAGATCGGAAAAGAAGTATAACTGTCTCTTTTCAGGTGAGAAGATTGTTTACTTAGAAATTCTTATAGTAAGTCTTGAAGTAGTGTGGGTCTTGAAATTTTTGTTTTTCTTTTCATGAGTTCATTGGTGTTTTTATGTCCTCCTTTGGGAAGGTTTATTCCTGTCTATCACCTGTTTACGGTTATTTGGATTGTTTTCTTTTTCATATTGAATCATAGCAGTTATTAATATGTTTTAGAAGCCAGACGTTTGTGACATAAAGATCGGAAAAGAAGTATAACTGTCTCTTTTCAGGTGAGAAGATTGTTTACTTAGAAATTCTTATAGTAAGTCTTGAAGTAGTGTGGGTCTTGAAATTTTTGTTTTTCAGAATTGTCTTGATGATTCTAGTGTCTTTACATTTCCAAATAAGTTTTAGAATCAGCTTGTCCATTTCTTCCAGAAAATATGTTGAGACTTTAATTGATCTTGCTTTGATTTTATAAATCATTGCCACAGAGTGGACATGTCACGTCCTGGAACCTACAAGAGTCCTTAAGATGGACTGCCAAGTGAGAGTTCTTAGTGTTGGGCAGGGAAAAATTCGAGAGCAAGCCAAAGAAAAGCACAAGCAAGCTTATTTAGAGGGATACACTCTCCATAGACACAATGTGAAACCTCTCAGAAAGTGAGAGTGTGCTAGGGCATGAGGTCTTTGGTTTTTATGGGCTAAGTAATTTCATAGGCCAACAAGTGGGAGCAATATTCTTGCTATTTTAGGGAAGGGTGGGGATTTTCCAGGAATTGGGTGACTGCTCATGTTTTGGCCTTTTATGGTCTGTCTCAGAACTGCCATGGCATAAAGGCAAATGATATTTAGTATTCAAATTGCAAATAGAACTGCCTTATGACCCAGCAATCCCACTGCTGGGCATACACACCGAGGAAACCAGAATTGAAAGAGACACGTGTACCCCAATGTTCATCGCAGCACTATTTATAATAGCCAGGACATGGAAGCAACCTAGATGTCCATCAGCAGATGAATGGATAAGAAAGCTGTGGTACATATACACAATGGAATATTACTCAGCCATTAAAAAGAATACATTTGAATCAGTTCTAATGAGGTGGATGACACTGGAGCCGATTATACAGAGTGAAGTAAGCCAGAAAGAAAAACACCAATGCAGTATACTTACACATATATATGGAATTTAGAAAGATGGTAATGATAAACCTGTATTTGAGACAGCAAAAGAGACACAGATGTATAGAACAGCCTTTTGGACTCTGTGGGAGAGGGAGAGGGTGGGATGATTTGGGAGAGTGGCAGTGTAACATGTGTGATATCATAAGTGAAATGAATCACTGGTCTAGGTTCGATGCAGGATGCAGGATGCTTGGGACTGATGCACGGGGATAATCCAGAGAGATGGTGTGGAGCGGGAGCGGGGAAGGGGTGGTTGGGATTGGGAGTTCATGTACACTCGTGGCTGATTCATGTCAATGTATAGCAAAACAAATACAGTATTGTAAAGCCAAACAAACTAAAATATAAAAATTAATTAAAAAAAAATCAAATGAAGGTACAATGAGACAGAGGTTAATGACTGGATTATTCTCCAAGCCACCTTGGTTTCAGCTGGTCGCTGTCATATCCCAGCAGTTGAGTCCCTTCTTCATCATCTAGAGTTTCTATCCTGCCCCTTTCCCTTGTTTCACAAATCAATTTGGAGACAATTGAGATCTTAATGGCTAATACTGATTTTTTCCCAGTTCAAATTTGTGAATGGTATATCTCTTCACATATTTTGATTTTTAAAATTTCCCTCAGCAATGTTTTGATGTTTTCAGTATACAGATATTGCACATCTTTAATTACATGTATAGCTAAATATTTTATTTTTGAATGCTATTATTAGTGATAGTTTTCTAAATTGAATCTTTCATTTGTTGGTTGCGTATATACAGGAATTGGAGAAGGAAATGGCAACCCACTCCAGTATTCTTGCCTGGAGAATCCCATGGATTGAGGAGCCTGGTAGGCTACAGTCCATGGGGTTGCAAAGAGTTGGACACGACTGAGTAAATTCACTGTATACAGAAATACAGTTAAATTTTATAATTGCATTTGTGATCTTTTAAATTTATCTATCCAGTCTTGTAGTTGTTTTCCTAAATTCCTTGGGAATGTCTATGTAAATGATTGTATTATCTGAAAACAGAAAATTTTTACTTTTTTCTTTTTGAACTTTATATGCTTTCTTTTTTTCTGGCCTTATTGGAACATTGGATTCAGTGTATTGTTGAACAGAAGTGATGAACCCAGACACCCTTGCATAGTACCTTATCTTAGGAGAAAACTATTCACCATTAAGCATGAGGTTAAATGTAGGCTATTCATAGATGCTTTTTATCAGGTGGAGGACGTTTTCTCGTATTCTTGGTTTAATGAGAGTTTTTATCAACAACAGGTTTTGAATTTTAACATTTTTCTGCATTTATTGAGATGATCATGTATGTTTCCTTTTTATTTGTTAATTTGGTGAATTACATTTATTAACAAATATTGATTAATGGACACTGCTTAACACCTCACATTCATGTGTGATAAACCTGATTTTGTCATTTATCCGTTTATCTCTGTGTTTAGTTTGCAAATTTAAAAATAATATTTATATGTATCATGAAGGATATTGATATTAATCTTCAACTTTACTTTCACTGTTATTCTCAGACTTTCATATTAATTTAAGCTGGTCTGATAAAATTATTTGGATATATCCTATTATCACTTATTTTCTGAAGGAGTTAGTATAAGATGGATACTATATCTTCCTTGAATATTTAATAACATTCACGGGTGAAGCTATTTAGGCCTGAAATTTTCTTTGTGAGAATGCTTTAAACTCTAAAGTCAATTTACTTAACACATAAGTAAGTATATTAATGGGAATATTCAGATTTTCTATTTCTTCTCCTGTCAGTTTTGATAATATTTATTCTTCAAGGAATTTATTTATTTGTCCAAGTTGTTGAATTTTTTTAGTATAATGTTTATATCTCTTATTCTTTTTTTTGGTGAGAAATTATATCTCAATAATAACTTGCACTCCTCTTATTATAAGCTAGATTGAGTTTTTTTTCATAGATTTGAATGGCATTTCAATTTCTTTTTCTGTAATCTGCCTTTTCTCACTTACCTTTTCACTTTATGGTGGGTTTTGCCTTGTAATTTTAGGTTTTAATGTAATCAAATATATATGTCTTTATCCTTACTGGTTCTGGATTTTGAGTCATAGTTAGGAAACCAGAATTGTTTCTGATAAAAGTCGTTGTGTGAGGAAACCTCTGAAGACCTTAGTGCCTGAGATGATTTCTGTTTTTTATTACTCTCATACTGAGTGAAAATTTGGCTAGATATAAAATGCTAGGTTCAAGTTTCTTTTACTTTGAAAAATTTGACTTGCTTATTTTGTGTCATTCAGTGTTGATGACTTTGTTGGTAGAATGTTCCTAACAGCTCTTCGTTATTCTTTTAATGTCAGAGGCTCTGTAGTACATTTCCTCTTTCACCTCTGACATGAATAATTTGTATTTTCCTTTTAAAAAATTTGTTTTGATCATCTGGGCTAGTCTTAATTAATTTTGTCATTTTTTAAAATAATTTGCTTTTGAGTATATCAAATTTCTCTCTTTATATTATTGACTTCTCTTTCTGCTTGGTATTTAACTTATTCTTTTATTCTTTTCAGCTGCTATGGTTGTATTTTAGAACATCATTTATAACATTTCTGATTTCCCAATATTAGCATTTACACCATAGCATTTCCTCTAAGGCTCCACTTGAGCTGAGTTCCAAGAGTTTTGATATGCCGAGTTAACTTTATTTCTTCCCCTGGTGTACTCTGAACTCTGAGAAAAGAGAGGACTTGTCTTATTTACTATATCTCCAGCACCTACTGCACTGCTTGGTAAAGAGTAATACTCAATAATTCTCAAAATAAGTAATATCTTTCCTTGCCAATACCTTTCCAGGGTCAGAATACCTTTCCGTGGTTCTCTGCCCTCAGTACTGTTCTGATAGCTGCTTTGTCAAGAGGTCTTTTTGTTCTCTGGTGACATATAAGGTCCTCTTTATACCAAAAGCCTTGATTACTTCTAGCTCACATCCCCTCTCAGCTATTCAGATATTCTTAGTCTTCATTTGCACTGTCAATTGTAATGGTTAAGAACCCAAGTTTTTTTTTATAATCAGCAATGAAAAACTGCTCTAAGGAAACATCCACAGCTACATAAAAAAAAAAAGCAAAGTGAAAGTGTTAATTGCTCAGTCATGTCCCACTCTTTGCAACCCCATGGACTATAGCCCACCAGGCTCCTCTGTCCATGGGATTCTCCAGGCAAGATTACTGACTGGGTAGCCATTCCTTTCCCCAGGGGATCTTCCCAACCAAGGAATTGAATCTGGGTCTCCCGCATTGTATGTAGATTCTTTACCGTCTGAGCCACCAGGGAAGCCCCTAAAAATAAAAAGGCTAAAACCAATACAAATAGATTTATCTCATAGATGTTCTTTCTCTTCAAAACCTAGGCCCTTTGTCCTTCATTCAGATTGCTTTTTATACAACCTCCTCATGATCCAGGTAACACATTGTCCACCATAGTTAACACACTTATTTCCTTACTGCAAGAACACAACTTACCTCTTTGAAAAAGTGAGGGGAGAGATACATTATCCTCCTTTGGAATTTATCTGCATTAAGAACAATTGATGGAAACAAAGGTTCACAGTGTTACCTGATTAATTTTTTGTGGATTCTTTACTGTCTGAGCCACCAGGGAAGCCCCTAAAAATAAAAAGGCTAAAACCAATACAAATAGATTTATCTCACAGATGTTCTTTCTCTTCAAAACCTAGGCCCTTTGTCCTTCATTCAGATTGCTTTTTATACAACCTCCTCATGATCCAGGTAACACATTATCCACCATAGTTAACACACTTATTTCCTTACTGCAAGAACACAACTTACCTCTTTGAAAAAGTGAGGGGAGAGATACATTATCCTCCTTTGGAATTTATCTGCATTAAGAACAATTGATGGAAACAAAGGTTCACAGTGTTACCTGATTAATTTTTTTCTGATTAATTTTTTTAGTCGCATTTTCTAAGAGTCTCATGGTAGCCTTATTTTGCAGTCTGTTGCTTCAGACAAGCTCAATTTTATGCTGCCAAATTATGAACTACACAGAGGTGTGCATAGAATAGCTTCCTTAATTTTCCAGGTGTACATGATACATCTATGGCTTCTCGGCCATCAGCAAAAGCCCCATGGCAGTTTTATTATGAAGATCCCAAAGAGATCCTCTTGTTTCTTGTTTTTTCATGTAAATCAATTGCCCATTTTCCAGTCAGAGCTGCTAGGCATAACAGGCTTGGCAAGTTTATCTTAAAAACCATTTAGAGTAATTTGTATTGGAGATTGGAAGCACTTCAGTTGCCTGACAGCTGCTCTGCAGTCAATCATAATGGCAGAAATAAATTAGTCCCCCGGCTTTCTTGAGAAACCCTGATGCAGACAATCTTGTCAGAGAGAAATGTGATGGCTCTAACATTAAATAGATGTTGAAGGAGGCTTTCTTTAAGTTACACAAAGCTGTCTTTGATTCCTACATTTGACTGCCAGCTTCACTCTCAGGAGCTCTTCTGGAAATACTAAATCACCTAGGTCTTAAGGGGATGAAATTTCGAGCAGGTATACACCAAAATTGGGGAGAAGGAAATGCCAGTTATGACTGTGATCTATCAAAGAAGCTCTTGAAGTTTTATGTTCAAGCCATAATTTGTGGAAGGATAGGTAGCTAGGTATAAGATTGTTGAAGCCAATTGATTTTTATTGCATGAATGAAAACATTTTACAGAGCAGTGGTTTTTATCCTATAGAACAGAAAGAAAGTCAAAATACAGGCCATCTAGATATGGAAGACAAGTTTTTGTTTGTCTTTTTTGTTTGTTTGTTTTGTTTTTTGTGACTTTCCATTGTTCTGTAAAACCTGACAAAAATTTTTTTGGCGGTGGAAGGAATAATGTTCGAGTGAGCCAGCTTTACTGACAAATGTACTGAGTTCTCTTTACTAAATAAATCAAGTTCATAGATATGACAAACATACCTCTTACTTTTAGCGGATCCTTTTTCTTCTTCCTGTGAGGCTGTATGTGAAGATAGAAGAAATTTCAAATTCAATTCTCCTTGGTCTGAATTCTAGGAAATAGCTCAATGAACTCCAAACTGAAGTGTTTCTCCTTGTGATCCAAATTAAAAATAAGGGATGACAGTTCAAATGCCTCTCCCTGTAGGATGATAATAATAGCCTATGTTTGCAATTATCATTTATCCTTGCCCCAGCCTGTCAGACAGGCAGGGCAGGAAGTATTGTTTCACTTTTATATGGGGGATATGGTGAGGCGACTAAAGTCATATGGCTAATAAGTGACAAAACAAGCACTCTCACCTAGACTCTGATGCTTCACCTCTGTCAAACTGCAATGATTTCTTTTGTTTTCTCCTTTTCTTTCTTCCTTTTAGAAAGCAAACAGGTCCAAATATTCACTGGAAACATTATAAAATGTCTGAAATAAAGATTCATATGAGGAAATAATTACAAAATGTTTTATTTCCAAAACTTTATCATAAACCTATTTACAAGTATTCTTACTATGCCTACATGTCAAAAGACTTAAGAGTTTAACTGGCTTCGAATCTGAGATTACCCAGCTAATTTTCTAAAAAAAAAAAAAAAAAAAAAATCAGATGTAAAAGTCAAGAGACTTTGAGAGGTTTTTATTTTTGATTACAGTAGCATTTTCCATTTTGGAATTTTATGTATATTGGTAACATCTGGGGAGCGCCTTAACAAGAACATGTTTTAAATATAAGGTGGGCGTGGTAAGCTGGATAATGTCTTCCCTAAAGATACCTAGGCCGTAACCCCTAGAGTCTGTGAAGATTTAGCTTTATGTGGAAAGGGGGATTTTGCAGACGGGATTAAGTTAAGGATCTTGAGATGGGAAGTTTATTTTGGATTAACTACATTGGCCCAGTATAAACACAAGGGTCCTTATAAGGGAGAAGTAAGAGAGTCAGAGTTAGCAGTAGAAGTGATGATGAAAGCAAAAGCTTGGAGTGATAGAGGGAAGTTGGAGTAGCCAAGAAAGGAAGGCAAGTGGCCTCTGGAAGTTGAAAAAAGAAGCAAAAAAAAAAAAAAAAAAGATTCTTCCCTGAAATCTCCAAAAGAAATGCAGCCTTATTGACATCTTGATTTTAGATGTCTGACCTCCAGTACCGTAAGAGAATACGTTGTTGCTGTTTACAAAATACTAAAAAATCTGTGGTAATCATTACTGCAACAATACAGAAATAACATAGTGGGAATTTATCTTAGATTTTTTTCCCTTTGATTCAGAGCATCTTAGTTAAGTAGAAGAGTATCTGTTTTGCTAGATTACAGGCAACATTCTTTTCCATTGCATTGTTTTATATAGACATATGATATTTTAATTACTGGTGAAGTTTTGAGTTTTGTTTAATTGAAATGAATCTTTCCAAGGAACATTTGATTTTTTTGTTGGAGAAAAAGTCTCCCCTGAACAAACATTACTCAGAAGTGGGTTTCTTGTTTTTTTAAATGAAAATAATTTATTATATTTCCTTGTTATGAAAACAATATTTATTCTCTGTGTTTTGAGAAATAAAAGGATATAAATAAGAAAGTCAAAGTTGTCTGTAATCCTACCATAGTTGGCAAATATAGGCAACCTTGTGGAGTTCTCCTGAAAGCAGTGTGTGCTTCCCCAGTTGACTGACAGAGAATGAGGGCTCTGGAGTCGGGCTTTGGACCAGAGGATGAGCTTGGGAAGTGGGAGAAGTAACTCTCACAGATGTCAAAGATCTGTGTGGTGTTTCATTTCAGTTCAGTTCAGTCGCTCAGTCATGTCTGACTCTTTGCGACCCCATGAATTGTAGCACACCAGGCCTCCCTGTCTATCACCAACTCCCAGAGTTCACTCAGACCCACGTCCATTGAGTCTGTGATGCCATCCAGCCATCTCATCCTCTGTCGTCCCCTTCTCCTCCTGCCCCCAATCCCTCCCAGCATCAGGGTCTTTTCCAATGAATCAACTCTTCGCATGAAGTGGCCAAAGTACTGGAGTTTCAGTTTTAGCATCTTTCTTCCAAAGAAATCCCATGGCTGATCTCCTTCAGAATGGACTGGTTGGTGTTTAGACTGATAGAAATATCTCAGATTGTCCTGGAGAGCCATGCGCTAGGACAGGAGACTCTGGCAAGGAACCCTGAGGATACAGCTAGACGTAGGCTGGGCCCTTTGAGTGCATGCTCAGTCAAGCTGGACTCTTTGTAACCACATGGACTGTAGCCTGCCAGGCTTCTCTGTCCATGGGATTCTCCAGGCAACAAAACTGGGGTGGGTTGCCATTTCCTCCTCTAGGGGATCTCCCCAACCCAGGGATAAAACGTGCATCTTCTGTGTCTCCTGCATTGGCATGTGGGTTTTTGTTGGCATGTGGAGAACTCCACAAGGTTGCCTATATTTTACTGCATCACCTGGGAAGCCCCTTAGGTCCTATATGTGTATGTATAGCCACAAGTAATGCTTTCCCTACACATTTCCATTTTCTCCCTTTGCCCCAGATCCTTCCATAGGGTCTTGATGAAACTTGGGGATTCGTCTCTTCTGCTGCAGAGAATTAATTGAAATTCTGCCTCTAGGGATGGACTCATGGAGGTTAGCGTACTCTCTTCTCCCTAGGAGCTTAGGTGTTAAAACCAGCAGTCAAAGAAGCAGTCATTTAGTGTTTGGTGGCATCTCCTAACACCATGAAGTTCTTTCTGGCTGTGGCAGAAGCACCAACTCCCTCTACCAATCAGGCACAGCTGCACCAGCTCTCGAGTCTCTCCGTGGAGTCACTTACCTGCCAGGGCAAGTGTCCAGAGTCCCCCAGATATGAACCACAGGGACCATCTAGCCCTGGATGCTTGTGTGATATAATATTAAAGAGGCAAATGCAGTAGGAGAGTGACTGGTGCTACCTTGATTTCAATACCCAAATTGGAGAACTGAATTATGTTCCCTTCTTGAATTTCCTATTGTGAGACTACACAAATCTACCTCCTTCTTTGGCTTCCCAAGTGTCTCAGAGGTAAAGAATCCGCCTGCCACTGCAGGAGAACAGATTTGATCCCTGGGTCAGGAAGATCCCCTGGAGAATTAAATGGGAACCCGCTCCAGTATTCTTGCCCGGGAAATCCCATGGACAGAGAAGCCTGATGGGCTTTAGTCCATGGGATCGCAAAGAGTCAGACGTGACTAAACCACCACCACCATCCCCTTCTTCAGACACTTCAACCAACAGACAGAGGCAGAGGGCAGTCTGGACATGACTACCCTGATACTGACCTTGCCTTCCGTCTCATGGGTGGAGCAATGCAGGGGTGATTGGCAGTTCAGACTTACTTCTTGGCCCCAGGTTCACATTGTCTAATCCAAATTAGCAGTGGTCATAAACTGAAGAGGCGTCAGCAGAGTGGCATGGTGAAGAAGCTGGAGCTAAAGACTGTGAGGGATCTGTTTCTAAAGCACGTGAGAGGGCAGCCTGGGGGCCTCAGCAGTAGCTGAAGTTCGTGGTGAAGGGGGCTGGATTTGTGACACGTTGATGGCAGCTCAAGTGCATTCATCTGGGGGTGGAAGGTAAAGTGATGGCTTCTGGAAGCTGGAGAGCCTGTCTTTTACAACTAGAAAGTTCACCAGAGCAGTGATAGGAAATCCTGGTGTCACATGGAGCTCTGTGTTTAGAGGCAGCAAGAAAAACACCTGCTGGGCTGCCTTGTACAGCTGTCTAGGGTTTGCTCTGGACAGTTCTGGTCCATGAGGTACATGGTCTTCCTTGGAGTTGTACAGTACAGCTGTCTTGCCATATAACCTCTTTGTATTCAGGTATTTGGAGTTTGATGTTGTGAAATAATTTGCTTAGGATTGTCTGACATTAGCTATCACATACTTTAGCATGAAAAGCCTCAAGGGTTTGCCATAGTCTTAAAAGACATTTGATGTCAACCTATCTAAAGATGAGACAACTGTGAAAATTTGTGTATGTGGTGTGTGTGTGTGTGTGTGTGTGTGTGTTGCGCAAGATAAGCTTTGTTTTAAGGAAGTTTTGTTTCCTGGGATTCAAGCAAAGATATAATCATGAAGTGTATATAATTTGCAAGACTCTCTCAATACTATTGCCTTTGAGAAGGGCCAGACCAAGAAGTCAACAATTAGGATGTGCTAGGTTTGGTTCTTTGAGGGGTGGTTGTCATGATGTGAATGGATATATGGCCCTAATTTTCTATAGAAAATCTAAAGCTCTACATTTAAATTTTTCATTTGGAAAACAGACATTGGATTCATGGCTGTTAGAATTTCTGACTGTGGGTAACATCTTGCATTACACATTTTGCCCTCAACCATGGATTTAGAAAGGAATAACAGTGCAAATAATCCCATATATAAAGTAATCCAAAATGGGCTTTATTTGATATTGGAAGGCTAAGTAGCAACTTCCAGCATCATGGCTCTAAGAAAGCAAGCTAGCTAATTCATAAGCAAGGGTGTAAAGATGTCTTGTGGGTGTTAGGCATTACCTGGTTTCTCATGGGTTAGATACGAGTGATACTATAAGAACCTGGATCCTTGACGGCATAACAGAGCCGGTGATCCAGCCAGTCCTGCAGTGGCTGGTCAGTCTCCACACTTGGTCTCGGGGCTTCAGCACTTTGAGTCAGGGTTACTTGCAACTGAAAGCATGCAAATGAACACTGAGAAGGCCGACTAGTCCATCTCTGGGCTTCTCATCAAATTCTCATCCAGAGCAAAAACAACTGATTTAGACCTTTTTGGAAAGATCTGGTGTCTCAGGTGGTAAATAATCTGCTTGCAGTGCAGAAAATCTGGATTTAATCCCTGGGGGAAGGGAATGGCAACCCACTCCAGTATTCTTGCTGGGAGAATCTCATGGACAGAGGAGCCTGGTGGACCACAGTCCATGGGGTCGCAGAAAGTCAAACATGACTGAGCAACTAACACAGACCTTTTCAGAATTTACAAGCGTAACTCTTGCCAAGTATGCTTTAAATTTAGCCCGTCTCCTTCCTGCTGTTGTTTAAGCACGTCTTTTATTGTCCTGTCGGTGGAGAAAAACTCTAGGTGATATACTGTGTTATTTTTGCAATCTTCCCATCTACTTCTATTCCAGTGTTAATTAATCTCTGGAACTTTAAGGCTTTCTTGATAGATCTTATTTTATAACCCTTTAAATTGAAACCAAAGCAGCCAATTACATCCTAGTCTAATTGATCTCTCTTTTTTTTTCTTTCTTAAATTATACTTTAAAACTTTTATGCTTCAAAAACTTGGAAGTGAATAATTGGTCTAACATGTCTTCCAAACTCCATGATTGCTGTAAGATAGGAAACACCTGTAAACAATTAGTAAATGGAGACTTCAAATAGAGTTGGGAGAACAGAAAGGGAAGGTCTCAAGCCCAGAGACAATAGCAAAGCCCAACAAGAAGATAGACCCCCTTTCTCTTCTGACAAGGATTCAGCTAATGAAAATTCTTGTACTCTTTGCTTACTATAGGCCTCCAACTTCCTTGTCCCTCTTGATTAAAACACTTCCTTCCCTTGCCCTGCAGAAACTTGCACGTCATGGTTGGAGACCTTGAAATCCTCTCCCAACCCAGAATAAATCCACCTTTGCTAGAGAAATAACTGGCAATGCATTTGTTCTAGGTCCGCAGGTCTTTAAAGCTTTTGAAAGCAATCCTTTGGAGGTCCTCCGTCTTCTACCTGCTCTCTGGTGCTAAAGCCAATGTCATGTGTTGTAGATTTCTGTAACTTCCAGAGACCCAATTCTGTTACCTATTTCTGAGTTGAAATTGTACACAGCTTAGTGGCGTAAAACAGTAACAATTTATTTGGCTCACAAACCTGTGATGTGGACATAGTTGGGTGGGGTAACTCATCTGTGCAGAGTGATGACAGGGGAGGTGTCTTTTAGAATAATTGATCTTGTGTGTCAGACTCTTGAGAGTCCTTTAGACAGGAAACCAGTCAACCCTAAAGGAAATCAACCCTGCATATTCATGGGAAGGACTGAAGCTGAAGCTCCATTACTTTGGCCACCTGATGCAAAGAGCCTACTCATTGGAAAAGAACATGATGCTGGGAAAGACTGAGGTCAGGAGGAGAAGGAGTGACAGAGGATGAGATGTTTTGATGGCAGCATCAACTCAATGGACATGGGTTTGAACAAACTCTGGAAGATGGTGAAGGACTGGGAAGCCTGGCGTGCTACAGTCCATGGGGTTGCAAAGAGTTGAACACGTCTGAGTGACTGAACAAAATGGCTAGGGGCTCAATCAGGGTTGGTGGTTGGTGGGAGGCTTGATTCCTTTCTAGAATGGCCACTTTACAGAGACACTTGAGCTTTTTCTCAGCCTGGTGGCTGGGTTCCAAGAACAGATTGTTTGAGAAGAAGCAGCTATCAGTCTCTTAAGCACAGATCAATCACTCTACTATGTTCTGTTGATCAAGCAGTCACAGCTTCTGTCCAGTTCTGAACAGTGAAATATAGCAAAAGTAGCAAAGAACTTGCAGCCGTCTTTAACAAAAACAAGGTATCTTGTCTAGGTTTTAAAAATGGAGAAAATGGAAACACAAAACAAAGAGGTCACAAGGTCCTCAAGGTCCACAGCTTGAGTGTAGAGCTAACATTTTAATCTAGGCGGTATATTTCCGGAGGGTTTCCCAGGTAGCATAGTTGGTAAAGAACACAACTGCCAATGCAGGAAAAATAAGAGACAGGGTTCCGATCCCCTGGAGGAGGAAACGGCAACCCATTCCAGTATTCTTACCTGGAGAATCCCATGGACAGAGCCTGGGGGGCTTACAGTCCATGAGGTTGCAAAGAGTCAGACACGACTGAAGCAACTTAACACACATTGTTATAGAGTCCTATCTGTTTACAAGTACACTTTTACGAGAAAATTTGACAACTTGTCCACTGTGGTATTTTAAGTTGGTCAGTCAAAGCCTAAAGAGAAGCAAGTCTTGAAATATATAGGAAAACCTGCAGTTGAATAGTGAAGCTATTACTCCAGTGTCATGGTGCGATAAACTGCAAAAATTATTAAACACATTTTTTAAATTGTTTAATAATCTTTATTGAAGTATAAGTTTTTATAATTTTTACAGGATTGTAGTTTACACTGTATGTTAGCTTCAGGTGTATAGCAAATTGAATCTGTTATGCATATATCCACGTGAGAGAGTCAGTTCCTAGGCAGGTTGATAAGAAATCTGGGGTCTCTGAGGAGGAGAAAGGGGTTTGGGGTTCTCGAGAAGATAGGGGTCTGGAATTCGCAAGGAGGAGGAAAGGACAAATGTTTTGTTTTGTTTTGTTTTTCTTCTCTCTACATTTTTTAGTCTTAGTCACATAAAGCTGTATTTTTCTTTAAGCCAGGAACTGATGATTCCACAACAACTCAGTTTAAACTCTATTCTAGGGATTATACCAACAATCTATCCTGCTTGAGGACAGTTTCTCCTTCCTGAAAACATTTTGACTAATTCTAATATCTTAAAATGTATATTATAGGAGTGGGTCTGATTCAGTTCAGATCAGTCGCTCAGTTCTGTCCGACTCTTGGTGACCCCATGGACTGCAGCACGCCAGGCCTCCCTGTTCACCACCAACTCCCGGAGTTTACTCAAACTCATGTTCATTGTGTCAGTGAGTCCATCCAACCATCTCGTCCTCTGTCATCCCCTTCTCCTCCTGCCTTCAATCTTTCCCAGCACCATGCTCTTTTCCAATGAGTCAGTTCTTCGCATCAAGTGGCCAAAGTATTGGAGTTTCAGCCTCAGCATCAGTCCTTCCAATGAACACCCAGGACTGATCTCCTTTAGAAAGGACTGGTTGGATCTCCTTGCAGTCCAAGGGACTCTCAAAAGTCTTCTCCAACACCACAGTTCAAAAGCATCAACTCCAGTGCTCAGCTTTCTTCACAGTCCAACTCTCACATCCATACATGACCACTGGAAAAACCATAGCCTTGACTAGACAGAGCATTGTCAGCAAAGTAATGTCTCTGCTTTTCAATATGCTGTCTAGGTTGGTCATAACTTTTCTTCCAAGGAGCAAGCGTCTTTTAATTTCATGGCTGCAGTCACCATCTGCAGTGATTTTAGAGCCCAAAAAATAAATTCTGTCACAGTTTCCATCATTTCCCCCTTATTTGCCATGAAGTGGTGAGAACAGACCCAACTTTTTCACTCTCCTCTTTCACTTTCATCAAGAGGCTCTTTAGTTCCTCTTCTCTTTCTGCCATAAGGGTGGTGTCATCTGCATATCTGAGGTTATTGATATTTCTCCTGGCAATCTTGATTCCAGCTTGTGCTTCATCCAGTCCAGCGTTTCTCATGATGTATTCTGCCTATAAGTTAAATAAGCAGGGTGACAATATACAGCCTTGATGTACTCCTTTTCCTATTTGGAACCCATCTGTTTTCCATGTCCAGTTCTAGCTGTTGCTTCTTGACCTGCATACAGATTTCTCAGGAGGCAGGTAAGGTGGTCTGGTATTCCCATCTCTCTCAGAATTTTCCACAGTTTATTGTGATCCACACAGTCAAAGGCTTTGGCATAGTCAATCAAGCAGAAGTAAAAGTTTTTCTGGAACTCTCTTGCTTTTTCCATGATCCAACAGATGTTGGTAATTTGCTCTCTGGTTCCTCTGCCTTTTCTAAATCTAGCTTGAACATCTGGAAGTTCATGGTTCATGTACTATTGAAGCCTGGCTTGGAGAATTTTGAGCATTCCTTTACTAGCATGTGAGATGAGTGCAATTGTGCGGTAGTTTGAGCATTCTTTGGCATTGCCTTTCTTTGGGATTGGAATGAAAACTGATCTTTTCCAGTCCTGTGGCCACTGCTGAGTTTTCCAAATTTGCTGACATATTGAGTGCAGCACTTTGACAGCATCATCTTTTAGGATTTGAAACAGCTCAACTGGAATTCCATCACCTCCACTGGCTTTATTCTTAGTGATGCTTCCTAAGACCCACTTGACTTCGCATTCCAGGATGTTTGGCTCTAGGTGAGTGAGCACACCATCGTGATTATCTGGTAGGATTATCCCATTATCTGTCTGGTAGCATCTTTTCTATTACTATGTTTCTTTTTCTAATCCTGTTATCCTTAAATGTAAATTGTGGGAGTGGGTCTGGTAAAATTTTTACAACCTTGAGACTTTCTTTGATTTATTGTAATATCTAATTAAAAAAGTATATAACTCCCTTGCTAACACTAGTGAGGGGGGCATGCTCCATCCCCTTTCAGATGTCAAAGTCAGAAACTTTCTATGTCCCCTTTTATACTTTAATAAGACTCTGCTATACAAAAGCTCTTGTGTAATCAAGCCTGGTCCCTAGTCCAGAAGTTAAATCTTCTTTGGAGATCACAAATCTGACACTGTTCACCATAAGCTATCACTCTTTTCTTTAGATACTTTCCCCATAGTTTATTACAAAGTACTGAGCATAGTTCCCTGTGCTATACAGTAGGTCCTTTATTAGTTATCTGTTTTTTATACAGTAGTGTGTATATGGTAATACCAATCTCCCAATTTATTCATGCCCCCCTTACCCCCTGGTAACAGTATATTTGTTTTCTAAAGCTGAAATTCTATTTCTATTTTGTACATAAGTTCATTTGTACACTTCTTTTGAGATTACACGTATAAGTGAGAGCGTAAGATATTTGTCTCTTTCTGACTCGCTTAACTCAGGATGACAATCTCTGGGTCTGTCCATGTTGCTGCAAAAGGCTGTATTATCTTTTTATGGGTGAGTAATATTCCATTGTTTATATGCTCCACATCTTTTTTATCAGTTAATCTGTAGATGGATACTGAGGTTGCTTCCATGTCCTGGCTACTGTAAAAGCCCTGCAATGAACATTTGTGTGCATACATCTTTTCAAATTAAGGTTTTGTGCAAATTTATGGTGAGAAGTGGGATTCCTGGGTCACCTGATACTTCTACATGTAGTTTTGAGAGAACCTCCATAGTATTCTCCATAGTGGCTGGACAATTTACATCCCCATCAACAGTGTAGAGGAGTTTCATTTACTCCAGGGTCTGCCCAGCATTTATTGCTTGTAGAAATTGTGAGGATGGCTGTTCCTACCCATAGGAGGTGATACTTCGTTGAAGTTTTGATTTTCATGTCTGTAATCACGTGCACTGGTGAGGAAGATGGAATATGCGCTCGTTCTTTTTTAAACTGTAAGTAAAACTAACTTTTGAAATTGACTTCTTGTGAGTCTGCCTTTTTTGAATTCATACTCCCTTACATACCTAGGGCATTTTTTGAGGGAAGAAGTTATTCTGAGTCCATCAGACCTTCTGAGTTAAAAGTCACCCTAAGCACAGATTTTAAAGTTGTTATTAAGAGAAAGGCCTGTTCTTGGGAGGGAAATGAGAGTAGACGTGGCAAAACAAACCCACAAGGGCTTTTACTTCATTAATTCTTCTCCATTCACAATCAGCACCCTGTCCCTTCAAAATATCAACTCCTTCAAATCTGCCCTGCAGAGGGTGCTGTGTTGTAGTAGGAATTTCCTGTTATTTGTCAAAGGAGTGTATTTTCTGCTGATGTATACTCCTGTGCTGCTGCTGCTGCTGCTGCTAAGTCGCTTCAGTCGTTTCCGACTCTGTGCGACCCCATAGACAGCAGCCCACTAGGCTGCCCCATCCCTGGGAGTCTCCAGGCAAGAACACTGGAGTGGGTTGCCATTTCCTTCTCCAATGCATGAAAGTGAAAAGTGAAACAGAAGTCGCTCAATCATGTTTGACTCTTAGCGACCTCATGGACTGCAGCCCACCAGGCTCCTCCATCCCTGGGATTTTCCAGGCAAGAGTACTGGAGTGGGGTGCCATTGCCTTCTCTGATAGTCCTATGCTATAAAGAGCAATATTGCATAGGAACCTGGAATGTTAGGTCCATGAATCAAGGCAAATTGGAAGTGGTCAAACAGGAGATGG
Source organism: Aepyceros melampus (assembly GCA_006408695.1). NCBI lineage: Eukaryota > Metazoa > Chordata > Mammalia > Artiodactyla > Bovidae > Aepyceros > Aepyceros melampus. The sequence continues at coordinate 80,383 of SJXQ01013077.1, read as the reverse complement.
CAAGAGTGAACATCAACATTTTAGGAATCAGTGAACTGAAATGGACTATAATGGGTGAATTTAACTCAGATGTCCATTATATCTACTACTGTAGGCAAGTATCCCTTAGAAGAAATGGAATAGCCATCATGGTCAACAAAAGAGTCCAAAATGCAGTACTTGGATGCAATCTCAAAAATGACAGGATAATCTCTTCATTTCCAAGGCAAACCATTCAATATCAAGGTAATCCAAATTTGTGCCCTGACCAGTAATCTGAAGAAGCTGAAGTTGAACGGTTCTGTGAAGACCTCCAAGACCTTCTAGAACTGCTGCTGCTGCTGCTGCTAAGTCGCTTCAGTCGTGTCCGACTCTGTGCAACCCCAGAGAGAGCAGCTCACCAGGCTCCCCTGTCCCTGGGATTTTCCAGGCAAGAACACTGGAGTAGGTTGCCATTTCCTTCTCTAATGTGTGAAAGTGAAAAGTGAAAGTGAAGTCACTCAGTCATGTCCGACTCGGCAACCCCACGGACTGCAGCCTACCAGGCTCCTCCGTCCATGGGATTTTCCAGGCAAGAGTACTGGAGTGGGGTGCCATTGCCTTCTCTGTTCTAAAACTAAAACCCCCAAAAGATGTCCTTTTCATTATAGGGGAATGGAATGCAAAAGTAGGAAGTCAAAAAAACACTGGGAGTAACAGGCAAATTTGGCCTTGAAGTACAGAATGAAGCAGGGCAAAGGCTAACAGAGCTTTGCTAAGAGAACACACTGGCCATAGCAAATACCTTCTTTCAACAACACAAGAGAAGACTCTACACATGGACATCATCAGATGGTCAATACCAAAATCAGATTGATTATATTCTTTGCAGCCAAAGATGGAGAAGCTCTATATAGTCAGCAAAAACAAGACTGACTGTGGCTCAGATCATGAACTTATTGCCAAATTCAAACTTATTGAAGAAAGAGAGAAAACCACTAGACCATTCAGGTATGACCTAAATCAAATCCCTTATGACTATACAGTAAAAGTGACAAATAGATTCAAGGGATTAGATCTGATAGAGTGCCTGAAGAACTATGGATGGAGGTTCGTGACATTGTACATGAGGCAGTGATCAAGACCATCCCCAAGAAAAAGAAATGCAAAAAGGCAAAATGGTTATCTGTCAAGGCCTTACAAATAGCGGAGAAAAGAAAAGAAGTGAAAGGCAAAGGAGAAAAGGAAAGATATACCCATTTGAATGCAGAGTTCCAAAGAACAGCAAGGGGAGATAAGAAAGCCTTCCTCAGAAATCATACAAAGAAATAGAGGAAAACAATAAAATGGGAAAGACTAGAGATCTCTTCAAGAAAATTAGAGATACCAAGGGAATATTTCATGCAAAGATGGGCTCGATAAAGGACAGAAATTGTATGGACCTAACTGAAGCAGATTGACTAGTTTTTTTGTGAGTATGGTTTCAGTGTGTCTGCCCTCTGATTCCCTCTTGCAACACCTACCATCTTACTTGGGTTTCTCTTACCTTGGGTGTGGGGTATCTCTTCACGGCTGCTCCAGCAAAGTGCAGCCTCTGCTTCTTACCTTGGATGAGGGATATCTCCACACCACCACCCTTCCTGACGTTCAACATGGAATAGGTCTTCTAGGCCCTCCTTTGCCCTTGAGCAGCTCACTAAGGCGCAGGCGGCCGAGAGGAGCCACCCCACGTCTGAGGCCAGGGGCGGCGGCTGGGGGGAGCCACCCCACGCCGGAGGCCAGAGGTGGCACCCGAGGCCAGAGGCAGTGCTCGAGGCCAGAGGTGGCGCCCAAGGCCAGGAGCAGCAGCTGGGAGGAGCAACCCAATGTCCAAGAAGCTGTGGCTGCATGGGTGAACGAGGGCCTAGAAGACCTATCCCACGTTGAAGGTCAGGAAGGGCGGTGGAAAACTCAACAGTGGCCACAGGACTGGAAAAGGTCAGTTTTTATTCCAATCCCAAAGAAAGGCAATGCCAAAGAATCCTCAAACTACCACACATTGCACTCAACTCACACGCTAGTAAAGTAATGCTCAAAATTCTCCAAGCCAGGCTTCAGCAATACGTGAACCGTGAACTCCCTGATGTTCAAGCTGGTTTTAGAAAAGGCAGAGGAACCAGAGATCAAATTGCCAACATCCGTTGGATCATGGAAAAAGCAAGAGAGTTCCAGAAAAACATCTATTTCTGCTTGATTGACTATGCCAAAGCCTTTGACTGTGTGGATCACAATAAACTGTGGAAAATTCTGAAAGGGATGGGAATACCAGACCACCTAACCTGCCTCTTGAGAAATCTGTATGCAGGTCAGGAAGCAACAGTTAGAACTGGACATGGAACAACAGACTGGTTCCAAATAGGAAAAGGAGTACGTCAAGGCTCTCACCCTGCTTATTTAATTTCTATGCAGAATACATCATGAGAAACGCTGGACTGGAAGAAACACAAGCTGGAATCAACATTGGTGGGAGAAATATCAATAACCTCAGATATGCAGATGACACCACCCTTATGGCAGAAAGTGAAGAGGAACTAAAGAGCCTCTTGATGAAAGTGAAAGAGGAGAGTGAAAAAGTTGGCTTAAAGCTCAACATTCAGAAAATGAAGATCATGGCATCCAGTCCCATCACTTCATGGGAAATAGATGGGGAAACAGTGTCAGATTTTATTTTTCTGGGCTCCAAAATCACTGCAGATGGTGACTGCAGCCATGAAATTAAAAGATGCTTACTCCTTGAAAGAAAAGTTATAACCAACCTAGACAGCATATTCAAAAGCAGAGACATTACTCTGCTGACTGAGTTCTGTCTAGTCAAGGCTATGGTTTTTCCAGTAGTCATGTATGGATGTGAGAGTTGGACTGTAAAGAAGGCTGAGCACCGAAGAATTGATGCTTTTGAACTGTGTAAAAGTTATGATCAACCTAGATAGCATATTCAAAAGCAGAGATATTACTTTGCCGACTAAGGTCCATCTAGTCAAGGCTATGGTTTTTCCTGTGGTCATGTATGGATGTGAGAGTTGGACTGTGAAGAAAGCTGAGCACTGAAGAATTGATGCTTTTGAACTGTGGTGTTGGAAAAGACTCTTGAGAGTCCCTTGGACTGCAAGGAGATCCAAGCAGTCCATTCTGAAGGAGATCGGCCCTGGGATTTCTTTGGAAGGAATGATGCTGAAGCTGAAGCTCCAGTACTTTGGCCACCTCATGCGAAGAGTTGACTCACTGGAAAAGACCCTGATGCTGGGAGGGATTGGGGGCAGGAGGAGAAGGGGACGACCGAGGATGAGATGGCTGGATGGCGTCACTGACTCCATGGGCGTGGGTCTGGGTGAACTCCGGGAGCTGGTGATGGACAGGGAGGCCTGGCGTACTGCAATTCATGGGGTCGCAAAGAGTCGGACACGACTGAGTGACTGAACTGAACTGAACTGAGTCACCATCTGCAGTGATTTTGGAGCCCAAGAAAATAAAGTCTGAACTGTTTTCATTGTTTCCCAATCTATTTGCCATGAAGTGATGGGACCGGATGCCATGATCTTAGTTTTCTGAATGCTGAGTTTTAAGCCAACTTTTTCACTCTCCTCTTTTACTTTCATCAAGAGGCTCTTTGCTGCTGCTGCTGCTGTTGCTGCTAAGTCACTTCAGTCGTGTCTGACTCTGTGCGACCCCATAGACGGCAGCCCACCAGGCTCCCCTGTACCTGGGCTTCTCCAGGCAAGAACACTGGAGTGGGGTGCCATTGCCTTCTCCATGTTAAGGCTTAGATATGGTCAACTACATCCTCCAACTCCATTGAAGGCACACACAAGGTTGCCATTTCCCTCTCCAGTGTATGAAAATGAAAAGTGAAAGTGAAGTTGCTCAGTTGTGTCCAACTCTTAGTAACCCCATGGACTGCAGCCTACCAGGCTCTCCCATCCCTGGGATTTTCCAGGCAAGAGCACTGGAGTGGGATGCCATTGCCTTCTCCATGTTAAGGCTTAGATATGGTCAATTACATCCTGCAACCCCATTGAAGGCACACATAAACACACACACACACACACACACACACACACAAGCTGCTAAGTGGTTCCTCTTAACTTTCTGCCATAAGGGTGGTGTCATCTGCATATTTGAGGTTATTGATATTTCTCCTGGCAATCTTGATTCCAGCTTGTGCTTCCTCCAGCCCAGCATTTCTCATGATGTACTCTGCATATAAGTTAAATAAGCAGGGTGACAACATACAGCCTTGACGTATTCCTTTGCTGATTTGGAACGAGTCTGTTGTTCCATGTCCATTTATAACTGTTGCTTCTTGATCTACATACAGATCTCTCAGGAGGAAGGTCAGGTGGTCTGGTATTCCCATCTCTTTAAGAATTTTCCAGTTTGTTGTGATCCACACAGTCAAAGGCTTTGGCATAGTCAATAAAGCAGATGCTTTTCTGGAACTCTCTTGCTTTTTCGATGATGCAATGGATGTTGGCAATTTGATCTCTGGTTCTTCTGCCTTTTCTAAATCCAGCTTGAACATCTGGAAGTTCATGGTTCATGTACTGTTGAAGCCTGGCTTGGAGAATTTTAAGTGTTACTTTGCTTGCATGTGAGATGAGTGCAATTGTACAGTAGTTTGAACATTCTTTGACATAGTTTCTTTGGGATCGGAATCAACACTTGTTTCAGTTCAGTTCAGTCACTCAGTCATGTCTGACTCTTTGCAACCCCATGAATCACAGCACGCCAGGCCTCCCTGTCCATCACCAACTCCCAGAGTTTACTCAAACTCGTGTCCATCGAGTCGGTGATGCCATCCAGGCATCTCATCCTCTGTCATCCCCTTCTCCTCCTGCCCCCAATCCCTCCCAGCATCAGGGTCTTTTCCAATGAGTCAACTCTTCACATGAGGTGGCCAAAGCACTGGAGTTTCAGCTTTAGCATCAGTCTTTCCAATGAACACCCAGGACTGATCTCCTTCAGAATGGACTGGTTGGATCTCCTTGCAGTCCAAGGGACTCTCAAGAGTCTTCTCCAACACCACAGTTCAAAAGCATCAATTCTTCGGCACTCTGCCTTCTTCACAGTCCAACTCTCACATCCATACATGACTACTAGAAAAACCATAGCCTTGACTAGATGGACCTTAGTCGGCAATGTAATGTCTCTGCTTTTGAATATGCTATCTAGGTTGATCATAACTTTTCTTCCAAGGAGTAAGCGTCTTTTAATTTCATGGCTGCAGTCACCATCTGCAGGGATTTTGGAGCCCCCCAAAAATAAAAGTCTGACACTGTTTCTACTGTTTCCCCATCTATTTCCCATGAAGTAATGGGACCGGATGCCATGACCTTCATTTTCTGAATGTTGAGCTTTAAGCCAACTTTTTCACTCTCTACTTTAGCTGCCTCAAAAAGAATAGTTAATTCAGGCATCAATAACAAAGTTTCTACTTTACTAGCATTACTGTTAAATGCTCTCCATTTTTGAAGCATTTAAGTCATCTGTCATTTAGGATGTTTTGAGAGGCAGGAAAGAATGTGAGCTCAAAAGAAACCACCAGGACTCTAAGAAAGCATCCTCCTCTACCTTCCAGATTTCTTGTTCACTAAAGCATAAGGGAGATACACAAAGGATCATTTTTACAAAAGAAGCTAGAAGGGGAGGAAAGGGCCTCCATGTCAGCTAATAAAAAATTTGCTGTATATGGAAACTCAGGTCATTCCCATTTTCAAAGCATACATTCTTCTGATGTTTTGGGATGGTTGCCTTGTCCATCATTCCACATGTTAGATTCTTTCTTGATGTTCATGCTTGGATTTGCCAACATAGGCTACCTTCTTCTGTGTGTCCCACTTTGAAAAGGCAGAATTTCAGACTCCAGTCCTGGATAGAACACCTAAAAACATTCTGTATTTCACATTTGAAACCACGTTGCCAGCATACAGTCATAAAGTAAATTGAGGTTTAATATTTGAAAAGTACTTATTAATTTCAACAGTGGAGCTGACCCCTGGGGAAGGATAAAGCTCTCATCCCCAGAAGAGGGCAGGCCGAGCTGGGTCACTTGTCAGGGATGCTACTGTAAAGATTTGGGAAAGCTAGAAGAGACCTAACAAATTTTAGATTTTATTCTTTTGAACCTATTAAATATAGACAAAGCATTGCCCACGAATGAGAGACTCAGTTTCTGAAGTCAGATCTGGATTTATAATCTGGCTTCATCATTTACCAGCTGTGTGACTTCAACAAGTTTTTTAAACTCTGTCAGCCCGTTTCCTCATCTGTAAGGTGAGTTTAAGAACATTACCTATATTTCAGGTGTGAGGCTGCTCCTGAATCAGAAAGCATAAAGATGCTCCAGCCTTGGAAAAACCTTGGAACCCTCTTCCATATGAGGCCATGGACTTTTCTGAGAATCTGAGAGCTTTGGCTCCTCCACATTGCCCCAGTCAATATATGCATAATGAAAATTGCTACAAGTTCATGGGGCTCACATATCCCTCGTTGTCCATCCATAGTCCTCGTAGAGAGTTATAAACCATGGCTCTAGACTAAACACAGCAGCCACATGCCCACAAAGAGAAGGCAGTGACTCCTCATGAAAGCTGCAGTAGCTCTGAAGGCGGACACACCTTTTGTCTTTTGAGAGTCTTGGTCTGCCTCTGAAGTCTGGAATGTAATCTCCTGAGACTGAGCAGCCCTACAGAAATTTCCCTTATTTTATGGTTTAAAGAAATATCTTGGGAGGAATAAGGCTGAATATACAACCCATGACCATCTTATCTTTAATGTTTTATATATACATCTTTTATAATCTAACATTTTCATTTCTTTGAGTTCTCTGAGGAAAACCTAATTTTTAGTTTTTTTTTCCAGAATTATCTCTGGATCTTTTCTCTTGGTTCTCCCACATAAAGACTTGACCTGAGGAGATTGATAAAGGGACCTTTAAGGCTATGTCTGTGATTAAAAAGGAGGAAGGGGAAATTTGTTCATTTTCAGTATCTCACTCAAGCCCTGCCCTAGAGTACTGCCCAGGAGCTTACGAACCCTACAAGTGTCCAGTGGTTATCAGTTTTAAACTCTGATGCTCTCTGGGTAAGAAGATGTGGTCCTCTGGTAGACAAAGAGAAATAACAGGTTAACCCATCTCAGGACCAGAGTTATTTTTCTAAGCCTTTACCCTCTGAGAGGTGGGTTGGTAGGGTCTCTTCATAAATGAAGAGACATTATGATACCTTATGAGTGTATTATTGTTAATCATTGATTTTTATCAAGAACAGATGGAGAACGTCTCTTGTGTTTGAAGAAGGAATTTTTATGTCCCTTACATTATTGTATGCATCTCCTCTTAGGCTGTTTTAAGCCAGAGCTTAATTTTTAATAATTCAATAATGAATCTTGTTTAATCTCTCTTAATCCTCTTGCCTAATTCTCTTTTACATTAAGGGATTAAACACAGAAAAGAAGACGTGGCCAAATGATGAGTCACTCCTCTTTCAGTACTGATCCCCAAAGGCAGATAGACGAGAAGAAACGACCCAGAAGTGAATGAAACACACAAGTTTCAACTGAGAAATAAATCATCTGATTCTCAGGCTATTTACTCTTAACTTCCCCTTTCTGCCATGACACAAAAATTAGTCTTAAAAGGTTTGCAAATGCTATTTATTGCTGTACCTTCCACAAAATATTCTCTAATGAAACTGACATTACTCAGCACCATCACAGACTATTTGCTTTGAGCTGTTTCTCTAATAATGGGGATGGGCCACAGTGAGTCATCCACACTCTTGCCCAGTCCCCTGAGAACCCAGGAGATTCATTAACTTGACAATTGGCCAGGATTAACAACTCAGGGACTGTGGCTGTGGACTGCAGCCTAGGGTTGGTGGACTGTGGACTTTTGGAGCCCTTAGGCTGAAGAAGCTGACTTCTCAGATGGCTTGGAGAGAGCCTGATCAGGTCAACTGACTCTCCAGAACCTAGAAAGGTGCCCTGGTCACTTTCACGGGGCTCTGTGTTGCCCTCGCCTCCTTCCTGCTTCTGCCCAAGCTGGTGAAGTGTATCATGATGGGGTAAGGCTGGAAGGGTCCCTGCTCTGGGGCCACCTGTGTTTTGCTCCTTCTGAATTCAACTCGGAAAATTCCCCCTTTTCCACCGCATTCTTAGCATCTTACAATAGCCTTGTGCGATGGAAAATAAAGTAGAAGCTTCCTATATGCCCTCATTCAAGGGTGTCAGATCAAGCCCCCTCCCTGATGAGACCTGGCTCATGGCTTACCAGGCCTACAGGGCACTCTTTTTTCAGGCAAGACATTAAAAGTGGCTGCTCAAAGGCAAATGAGGTTTGGGTGGTGGTCTAAAATAGAAACCTATTTTTCCCCATTAATGCCTTTCAAACTGACTTATCAGATTTGCCCACTGGGATATCTGAACTATGAAAATAGCACTCTGGACTAGTTACTTTTATGCAACCTGGGGCCCAAACTCTCAAATTCAGAAGCCTGAGTATTTCTGCCAATGATCTGTCCAGCCGTCACATTAAGATTTTGTGGAGAAAGTATCCAATACTATGATATCAAACATGGAAACAGTCCATATTCTGCCATTCACATTCCTCAGCTGGTTCAGTCATGTCCCAGTCTTTGTGACCCCAGGGACTATAGCCCACCAGGCTCCTCTATCTGTGGGATTTTTTAGACAAGAATACTAGAGTGGGTTGCCATTTCCTCCTCCAGAGACCCTCTCAACCCAGAGATCAAACCCTCATCTCCAGTTTCTCCTGCATTGGCAGGAGGATTCTTTAGCACTGAGCCCCTGGAAAGCCCTGGTTCAGAGGCTACATTCTTCATATTATAAAAAAATGAAAGCTAAACCAAGATTCAGAGAAATATTTAATACTGTGTCCTCTCAATAATCCAAACCAGGAGAGGAAAGTGAACAAGATTTTAGAGAATGCACAGTACCAGTTCTAGAAGCTTGTGCCTTTGTACATATTCCCCCGGCAGGCCTAGCTTTCTGAATTCACTTTTGCTTGGGAACCTGCCATGTGGAGTACAGGTATATTCTGGTCTGTTCCCCCAGTCATGTGGCAGGCCAAACAGGACAGTTTCTTCCCAACAGGGGTAGAGGATGGCATTTTGGACGGTAATTTTGAAATAGGAAAGTATTAGCAGACTCACTTGACAACCAAGCTACATCCTCCAATCTAACTTTATAATAAAACCAAATTTTTACCTCCAAAAATATTAATATTTTTATAAAAAATAATATCTAAAAAGGATCCTAAGAATCCAAATGGGAGAAGAGATATACTCTTTTTTTTTAAATTGGAATATAGTTCTTTACACTGCTGTGTCAGTTTCTGCTGAACAGCAAAGTGAATCAGCCATATGTATACATATATCCCCTCTTTTTTGGATTTCCTTCCTATTTAGGTCACCACAGAGCATTGAGTAGAGTTCCGTGTGCTATACAGTAAGATCTCATTAGTTATCTATTTTTTACATGGAAGTGTTAGTCACTCAGTTGTTTCTGTTTGTGACCCCATGGACTGTAGCCCACCAGGCTCCTCTGACCATGGAATTCTCTAGGCAAGAATACTGGAATGGGTTCCCATTTCCTTCTCCAGGGGATCTTCCCAATCTAGAGATCAAACCCAGGTCTCCTGCACTGTAGGGAGATTCTTTACCATCTGAACCACCAGTGTACATATGAGACATACTCTTCTGAATTGTCCCACGCTGCCTAGGATGGCTTTTGTTCTGTCTTCCAGTTTTTAGGAGTGCACTGTCGGGGGCTCAGGACTGGGAGCTCTCTAGGGTATTTCTGATTCAGCCTTTCCCGACAGGCTCCCCTGGGTATATATATGGGCTGTTCACCACTTTCCCACACTCTCAAGAGACAGCGCCCTCCACGCCTCCCAGAACAGTGAAATAGGAAGTCCTGACACCTACTCAAGAAATGTTTCTGTGTTATGTACCAAGAGAGATACTGAGGTTACAAAAATGAAAGAAAATCCATGAATTCTTTGGATGATCTCACAATGTCATTGATCTCATTGATCTCACATGTCAATGACTATGAAACTCTATGTTAAATTTTAGAATGGAAGTACAGACACAGGGGTTGTGGGCACACAGAGGAAGGGATGTTTAACTCTGTCTTGGGAGGGGAGGACTTCAAAGAGAATGCACATAATTTTTGGCCATTAAGTAAGAGAATGCAGTAGCCTAAGTGGTAATAATACTAGTGTGCGTGCTAAGTCGCTTCAGTGGTGTCCGACTCTTTGCAACCTCACGGCCCAAGTCTCAAATCTGCATCTCTTACATCTCCTGCATCAGCAGGTGGCTTCTTTATCAGTAGCACCACCTGGAAAGCCCAATAATATTAATAAGATATTATAATACCTTAATAATAATATATTAATATCAATGAAGTTTATATTAATAATGTTGTTGCTATTAATATCTCATATAACAGGAAATGCAGTGGCAGGAAGTACCTGAATGCTTCATTTTATCCTGGGCCTGGGGAGAGAGGCTTTCATTTTACTTCAAATCTTCTCCACTGTGGATTTAATAGGAATATTCCATTCTTACATTCATCATTTCTGACTCAGCAGTTCTGAATTTCTCCACTAAATAAAAAATATTAGAGGATTTTAAAAAATTTTAGTAACTCACTCAGGCCAAACAAGTTTCCTGTATTTATGCTACAAGCATGAAGCAATACCTTTCAGTTCTGCAATGGTGACTGTATAACCTGGATTGCCCCTAAGCACGGTGAGTGCTCCTTATAACAATCGTCCCAGAGCACAGTCACCCCTCCGTACCCATAGATTCCACATTTGCTGAGTCAACCAATCAACAGATCAAAAACAATCAGGGAAAAAATTTTCAGAAAGTTCCACAAAGCAAAATTTGAACTTGCTGCACACTATTTACATATCATTTACATAGGGATTAGGTATTATGAGTAGTCTAGAGATGATTTAAAGTGTACAGGAGGATTGAGTAGGTTATATGCAACTACGACACTATTTTAGACAAGAAACTTGAGCATCTGTGAAATTTAATATCCACGAGGGTCCTGGTACCATTGCTCCAGAATCCCAAAGGACAACTATACTGTGATAATTTCTTTGTCACTCTAGTGAAAATGCCAAACTAGGTCAATTTCTGTTGTCATTGAAAAGTTTTAGGGAGACAAAGCAAGGCTGCAATTCTTACTGCTTTTATTTGATTACACAAGAGTAATACATGTGTGTTTTAGAATCTATGGGCAATAAAGGAAGTTGCATAAGCCGAAGGTGCACAGAGACAAATGGGGCCTCTGGAGTTGCGGAGTGCACAATTTATGAGATTATATATGGCAGCCTGTTTCTGAACACAGAATGGGAAAAAATTCCAATGTTGCTGGAGGATTCTACCTCCCAGCAACAACATTATTATTTTGCTAATTTTCCTTCCAGTCTTTCTTCTAGGTAAATTGGATTTTAAAATCATATTATCATGTGTACCTGCTCTATAATCTCTTTCACTTAATAATTAATGATAAACAGTTTAAATATTTAAATATTCTTGAAAACATCATTCTCTATAGCACCATATTTTATTATTTCACTTAACAAACACTTATATAGTATTTTTCCCATACCAGTCACTATCCTAAACTCAGTAAAAATATCAACTCATGTAATCCTACACAGATATTTTTGTTTGCCTTTCTAGACATCTCTACCCACTTCTGCCCTGCTCTGTGTCCTGGAAAGGCCCTGTACAGACAGCATCACCCAGCTTCTGTCCCTTGGATGTGGCCAATGACAAGGTGTCACTGGATTATCATTCCCAACTCCACTCTCTCCCTCTCTGCCTGTGTTAGGATTTGCCATGGGAGTTTACCTTCTACTAGAGCGTATGGAATATAAATATCTCTACTCTATTTACTTTAGCCTCCATCATGGGACATGCTTTGGCCAATGGAATGTTTGTACACTTGGGGTGAGCAGAGGACTGAAAGAGACTTGCCTGTTTGGTTTGGCCTCTTGGCAGCTGGTCCTAAAATAAGGGGGCTAGGAAGATGACCTGAACCCAAACAACCCAAAGCCTGAAGGAGCACTGTCTCAGTCATCCTGGGAGTGAGAAAAACAAATGTCTACAGCTTGTAGCCAGTGAGATTTGGGATTATTTATATGCACCATTATTGCAGCAGTGGCAGACTAATTACAGATGTCTCCGAAGAAGCCTGAAGGGTGAGGTTAAGGTCTGAAGGGTCACTGAGCTTTTAACAAAGACCACAGCTCCTCCGAGGAACTCTTTCTCGCTCCAGGTTCCGATACCTGCCTAGCTGCTCCCTATGACTCCCTACCATTACTAGCCAAGAGTACTACACTATTCATGACATCCTGTCTGCAGCTCTGCACAGAGTCCCTTTATTAAACTCTCTTCAAATTATCTAATTTGAATGTGTCATCTGTTTCCCGCATGGGCTGTGATTTAAAAATCCTCATAACCATCCTATGATGTAGTACTATTGCTATCCTCATTTTATGGGAGGAAATTGAAACAGAGAGGCTAAGTAACTTGTGCAAAGTCACACAGCAAATAAGTGGCAGAGCTGAGATTTGAATCCAGGCAGGCTGGATTCATGCTGATTTCACTATGTTACTGTAAGTTCATCTAAGCGGACTGTGTCATAATTTATCTAGCTTCATATTATTTAAATGGTGTTTCTATGTCTGTTATCAGGTTTTTTCTATTGTAAACACTTTTATGATGAATCTTTATATAAATAAATATTTGTTCATATTCAGCATTAAGAACATTCTAAAAGTTGGAATAAAGAGTATGAACTTCTTTGTTCCCCAGCCCTTTATTTTTTAATACGGTTTCCTTTTGACTATAAAAATGATAAAATTCAATAAAAAAATTGAAGCATTACAAAAGTATATATCATAGCACACAAACATCCCTGTAGCGATATGCTTGATAAAAACATTGACCCAGGTTCTAAGTTCTCTTTAACAATAATTAAAAGTAATTATTAGTATTATTCAAAAAATAAATAAATGTATACTGTAGAAATGTGAAAAGTGAAAAAGAAAAAGAACAAATCATGAGTAATCCACGTCATGCTCTGTGTGTATGTGTGTGTATGTGATAGACAAACACGGGATCATGCTATGAATACAGCCTAGTAACATGCTTTTTTCACTTAGCAATATACATTGCATGGATATTTTTCATGTAATTAAATATTTGTCTACAATATTAACTGCAGAGTATATTTGTTTAATTGCCTCTCATTCCACTAGAACAATAGTGTGTCATTTATGCAACCAATTCCTTAGAACTAGATATTAAGTTGTTTCTTCCTCTTAACTTCAATAAATAAAATTTCTACACACATGATTATAAAGAGATATTTGCATACATTTCCAAATATTACTTTAAAATATAGACAGACATGGAATTGCTGGATCAAAATTAATGCAGGTTAATAAGGTTTTAATTCCTGTTACAACTGGCCTTACAAAAAGACTACTGGTTTATTCTCCTATTAGCAAAGGATATTATGGTTTAAATTTTTTTTCCAATATCATTAGGTAAGATAAAAAATGGAGAGAGAGAGATTTTTTTGGTTTGTATTTACTTTCATTTGCTTATTAAGGAGACAGAAATTTAAATAATTTATACTTCTGTGACAATTGGGTACTTTGCCATTTTTCTATTAGTATGTTTATTTTTTTCCTATTTGCAAGAATTCTTTCAAATCATCATATATGTAGCAAAGGTTTGTCCTACATTGTCATTTATATTAAACCTTTTAAAAATTTATTTTTCATGTATCAAATTTAATCTGTTTTCACCCTTATGATGTCTGCCTTCTGTATTAAAATTAAAAAGGTTTTCTTCTCCTAAAGATCCATAAACATTCACTGGTTCTTCTTCTAATTCTTTTGTAGCTTTATTTGTTTACATTAAAAATTTATTTTGGAGTTTTGGGAGAGACAGAGCCCCACTTTTATTTACATCTAAATGATCAGTCTGTTTGCCCAATCATTACCACTGACCTGAATCAGCTTTCAGTTCAGTTCAGTTGCTCAGTCGTGTCCAACTCTTTGAGACCTAATGAATTGCAGCATGCCAGGCCTCCCTGTCGGAGAAGGCGATGGCACCCCACTCCAGTACTCCTGCCTGGAAAATTCCATGGACAGAGGAGCCTGGTAGGCTGCGGTTCATGGGGTCATGAAGAGTCAGACACAACTGAGCGACTTCCCTTTCACTTTTCACTTTCACACATTGGAGAAGGAAATGGCAACCCACTCCAGTGTTCTTGCCTGGAGAATCCCAGGGAAGGGGGAGCCTGGTGGGCTGCCGTCTATGGGGTCACACAGAGTCAGACACGACTGAAGTGACTTAGCAGCAGCAGCAGCAGGCCTCCTTGTCCATCACCAACTCCTGGAGTTCACTCAAACTCGTGTCCATCGAGTCGGTGATGCCATCTAGCTATCTCATCCTCTGTCATCCCCTTCTCCTCCTGCCCCCAATCCCTCCCAGCATCAGAGTCTTTTCCAATCAGTCAATTCTTCGCATGAGGTGGCCAAAGTACTGGAATTTCAGCTTTAGCATCATTCCTTCCAAAGAACACCAGGGCTGATCTCCTTTAGAATGGACTGGTTGGATCTCCTTGCAGTCCAAGGGACTCTCAAGAGTCTTCTCCGACACCACAGTTCAAAAGCATCAATTCTTCGGGGCTTAGCTTTCTTCATAGTCCAACTCTCACATCCATACATGACTACTGGAAAAACCATAGCCTTGACTAGATGGACCTTTGTTGGCAAAGTAATGTCTCTGCTTTTGAATATGCATCTAGGTGAAGGTGAAGGTGAAGTCGCTCAGTCGTGTCCAACTCTTTGCGACCCCATGGACTGTAGCCCACCAGGCTCCTCAGTCCATGGAATTTTCCAGGCAAGAGTACTAGAGTGGGTTGCCATTTCCTTCTCCAGAGGATCTTCCCAACCCAGGGATCGAACCCGGGTCTCCCACACTGCAGGCAGACGCTTTAACCTCTGAGCCATCAGGGAAGCCTATATGCTATCTAGGTTAGTCATAACTTTCCTTCCAAGGAGTAAGCATCTTTTAATTTCATGGCTGCAATCACCTTCTGCAGCTTTAGCATATACCAAATTTCTAATATGCTTTGGGTTCTCTTTCTGGGCTTTTCATTTCATTCCACTGATCAATCAATTCTGTGCCAACCTCACTGTTTAAAACACTGTACTTTAATAACTTTGAAAACCTAGAAGGACAGTTATCCTCTTTCACAACTGTTCCTTTTCAAATTTTTCTTGAAGTTTTCTTCAATGAGTATTCTAGCAGATGAACTTAAGAAAAATTTTGTTACATTCTAAGAAAAATCTTGTTGGAATTTTTGTTAAAACTTCATTCAATTTAATGAAATTTGGGGAAATTATTATATTGAACCGTTCCACTTAGAAATATGATGGTATTCCATGTTTCATTCGTGCAAGCCTTTTGGATCTCAAACTACAATTTGGGTTTTTCTTCACAAAAGTCATGCACAGTTATTCAAAGTGATGGAAGCTCCATGGTGGGTATTTTCTAATTCCAGGGAGCCCTGATTAGGAATCAAAAGACCTAATTCATAATTTTGGCTACTCACTTACTAGCTGGAAAAATTTACAAAACTCTTCTCAGCCTCACTTTTTCTCAAGTGAACTAATAACTTCTGCCTTTTCCTGCCGTCAGAGTTTGCCTGATGATTATACAAACACAGCAGGAGAGAGAGCCATGTTAATAAAGGGGTTATTATTTTGCCAATGTATTGCTAAAAATGGGAATGTGCTTAGTAGGGATTTTGCCATATAAACAATCCAACCAATCAAGTTATAATTATCCAATCAAGTAAGGACCAATCAAATAAGGACTCAAGAAGTGCCCAGCTGACTTGTCAGGACTAGGTGGGTTTTTTGGAGGTGGGACCTTCAGTGCTAAAACCAGGAAAGTCCCAGGCAAACCAGGAGGCACTGGTCATCCCAGCTGTTGAGCATCTCCTTCAAACTCTAAAATGCTATCCAGGGTTCTATACACAAGAGAAAATAGGCCTATGTTCCCAGGTTGCTTCTGATCTAACAGTGGAGACATAGTGAATGTTTATGAAAAGATGAAGGGATGGGTATGTATATAGTCATCTCCTGAGGACTGTGGTACAACAGCCGTCTCAAAAGCAGAAGACTGGCTTGGACTGGAGGCTCTAGCGAAGGTGCTGAAACTAGGCTTAAGAACCAGAGCATTTGTATGGGATGAGATTCCAGGTGGGGGATAAACAGGAGGTACAAATCAGTGTTCTGTTACAAGGAAGAGATGACTGAGTATTCAGTCCCCAGACTGGTACATGGGAGGGACTCAAGTATCATGTTGGCCAAAAAGTTCTTCTGAGTTTTCCCATAATATGGTATGGAAAAACTCAAATGAACTTTTTGGCCAACCTAATACTTTGATTGAACACAAGTTGGTGCCACAGAATCGGGATATGTGTGCAGCATCTATTTAGGGTTGCACACCCTGAAGTTCACAAGAATAAACAATTAGAAATGCAGAAAACCACCGAAGAGGCTCTCTCATAAAACATTACATGAAATACTATGAAATTTATACAGCCAACATGTTTCTTTTTTTACTTTGGCTGCCAGAGTTCTAATGCTAAATTTAGTGCCCAAAATGACCTCAAAGACTAGTTCCCACTTACTCCTTCCACTTCCTTTAAGCAGGCATTGTTCTTTCATATCCTGAAATATCTTCGTTTGCATTGCTCTAGAAAAATCACTACCTAAAGACATTACGAAAAAAATCAGAATATAAGGAAAAAATGTAAAGAGGAAAGTTAAAACTCTGATATTCTTTCTAAAAATATCCACTGTTAATGTTTTAGTGCTCCCGCCTCCACACGTACCCGCTGGCTCTGTCTTCCTGGATATGGTACTGAATATGTTTTCTAAATTGCTTTTTTAACTTAATAATACTTCATGAAGATTTTTTCCATTTCAGTACATCACTTCTATATCAGGACTCTTAGCTGTTACATATTTTTTCATTTTATGGTGATACTCTAATCTGTTTAAACTAGTCTCCTATGAGAACAGGGACACTGAGATTTTTCTAGGGCTAGTTGTGTTCTGAATTATGCAATTGTCCGATCATTTCCTTGAATAAAATCCTAGGACTAAAACCACGGGGCAAAGTTCATTTTATATATCATTTAGAGGTCAAGAGACAGATTCTAGGACAGACTACTTGAGTTCAAATCCTCTATTTTCCAACTCTTGTGGCCATGGGGTCTGTTCTCTAATCCCTCCAGCCCTTGTTTTATTTTTAATCTGAAATTAAGATAGTTATTGTGCCTGCTGCATCAGATTATTGTGAGGATTTTTTAAAAATTATTATTATTTTTAAAATTTGGCTGCACCCTGTGGCATGTGATTCCTTAGATCCTGATCAGGGATCCAACCTGCACCCCTTGCATTGGAAGGTGGGGTTTTAATCACTGGACCGCGAGGGAGCCCCTGTTATGAGAACTTAATGTGTGGGTGAAGCACTCAGAACAGTGTCTGACATTGAATGAGCACTCTATAAATATTTTCTGCTATTATATTGCAAAAGGAATCTCCAGAAAGAATATAGCACTTTTCATTGACACAAAGGTCAAGCCCTTTGAGTTACAGGGCTGAAATGAAAGTTAAAAAGTAGCAATACAAGCTGCTCCTCAGCCCACCAGGATGACAGTGCCAATTTACCTCCACTCGGAGGACTTTCTCAAAGGGACAAAGGCTTTTATCCTTCTGCAAGTGTTTTCATTCAATCCCCCTAGTGGCCAAAGAATCAGTTTTCAGGATAACTAAATAACCCTGTTCTTCAGGACTGATTCACGCAACAGAAAGAAAGCAACCTCAATTTCTTTTTTTTAATTTTAAAGAAAATTATTACTATTCACAATAAAAGATTTCTAATCCTAGCATCAAGACAGGTATATGAGGTGCTTGTAAAATGTTTGCTACCTACCTAATAATAATTAACAATACTGAGGTTCATGAACAGGCTAATCTGAGGAAAACTTTAAGCAGATTCAAGGTCATCCCCATAATAATGGCATTCTTATTTGTATGTGTGCCTTCCTTTTTTATTTATTGTATCAAAGCCTTCAAAATGAATATAACATGTACATAAATTATAAAGCATAATAAAATGAAAAAAAAAAAGAAAATATATAATGACCCAAATAACACCCTCCAATATCATCTAAGATGTCTGCTTTCTAAAAGTTGCTAGCCTACTTTCCCAGACAGCTCACGTTTGTTCCCAGGGAGGAAGGATTAAAAAATCTGGCTAAAGCAGTGGTTTTCAATCTTGGCTGAACCTCCTCGGTACCTTGAAAAATAGAAATTCTCTAGAGATTTTTATTTGATCAGACGGTAGTGTGGCTGAACATCAGGATTTTAGAAAGTTCTCCAGGAAATTCAAAAGTTCAGCTAAAGTTGAGAACCACCAGGCTAAAGAAAGTTGGCAAGGATGCTCTCAAACTCACTCTTTTCCAACCAGTTCTCAGTCAGACAGAGAGAAGCTGCTTCCTCTCTCACCTTTTCCTCTGTCCTTACAAGGGTTCCAAAGAGAACAAACAGCAAACCTAAATAATCCCCCTGGGCCTAACTTCTACTTGCCTCTGCCTGGCTAGAAATAAAGTATGAACCAAAAACGCAAGCCACATAAGTAATTTTTAAATTTCTAGTAGCCAAATTTAAAAAGTGAAAAAGAAATAGCTGAAATAAAGTTTAAGAATATATCTTATTTATTCCAAATACATCTAAAACAGTATCACTTCAATATGTAATTAATATGAAACATTATTAATGAGCTATTCTACAGTTGTTGTTGTTTTTTTTTTTCATGCTAAGTCTTTGGACTCTGGTGCTTAGGTTATGCTCACAGCACATAGCAATTCAGACCAGCCATATTTTAAGTGCTCAACAGCCATATGTGCCCAGTGGCTGCCATATTGGACAGCATGGGGCTAGGGGTTAAATGCAAATTAAGTAACCTCTGTAGGGCTCAGTCTCCTTTAAAATGTAGACATAGTAATGCTGCTCCTTGGCATTATTACAAGGGTAATGAAAGGCCTATAACAATGCTGGCAGTTAGCAAGCTCTCAGCAATGTTTCGTTTCTTTTGTCTTAAGGGAAAGAGATGCACCAGGTCAGGTGGTAGATGGAAAATGACTCCTCTTTTTCCTCTCAAACAGGGTTTGTCAGCATTTAACTCGTGTTCCCTTTTGCTAAACATTAAAAGCTCATGCTTTCTTTCTGTGATAGTTTTAAATCTCAGAATACAATTTTCAGGTTTCCCTGGTGGCTCAGTGGTAAAGAATCTGCCTGTCAATGCAGAAGACACAGATTTGATCCCAGATCCGGGAAGATCCTACGTGCTGAGGACCTCCTAAGTCCACGTGCCACAACTATTAAGCCCGCACTCTAGAACCTACGAACCACAGCTACTGAAGCCCCTAAGCCCTAGAGCCAGTGGTCCACAACAAAAGGAGCCACCACAATGAGAAGCCCACGCACCGCAACTAAAGAGTAGCCCCCGCTCACCGCAACTAGAGAAATGCCTGCCCAGTGACAAAGATGTGGCACAGCCAAAAATAATTAAAAAATAAAATTTTTTTTAAATACAACTTTAAAATTTTAACATCATGACTGAAAATAAAAGAAACAGCACAATGTATTGCTTTGTTTCATTCTCCCTCCCCCAACCTGGGAACCTGTACTTGACACTCCCCTTTCTATGGTGAATCCTGCTCTGAAACATCTTCCTCACTTCAAGGCTAAACCTCAGATGAGACTTGCATCCATTTAGAGCTTTTTAATTTTAAATAACGTTTTAAAATCATTAACAGAACAATGTGTCATGCCAAGTCACTTCAGTCGTGTCCAACTCTTTGCAACCCTATGGACCGTAGCCCACCAGGCTATACTGTGGGTTGCCATGCCCTCCTCCAGGGAATCTTCCCAACCCAGGAATCAAACCCACATGTCTCATGTCTCCTATATTTGGCAGGAGAATTCTTTACCACTAGAGCCACCTGAGATGGAGAAGGCAATGGCACCCCACTCCAGTACTCTTGCCTGGAAAATCCCATGGACGGAGGAGCCTGGTAGGCTGCAGTCCATGGGGTTGCGAAGAGTCGGACATGACTGAGCTACTTCACTTTCACTTTTCACTTTCATGCATTGGAGAAGGAAATGGCAACCCACTCCAGTGTTCTTGCCTGGAGAATCCCAGGGACGGGGGAGCCTGGTGGGCTGCCGTCTATGGGGTTGCACAGGGTCGGACACTACTGAATCGACTTAGCAGCAGCAGCAGCAGCAGCAGCAGAGCCACCTGGGAAGCCCAACAAAATAATACACATTCCCTAAACAAAAATCAGAAAATATACAAAAGCAGAAAGAACAAAATTAGAAGCTCCAGGTTTGCACCAGCCACAGAATAAGCACTCTAACAGCTTGAGTGAAGGTGCTCAGCAGGTATTTCCAATCCTGGCTGCTCCTGGGCATCAGTTGACAGTTCCAAGATATACGATGCTCAGCCTGATCCCAAAGAGGCGATTTAGTTGGTCTAGATGCTACGAGGGCATCAGGATTTATTTTTTTACTGCTCCAAGATGCATTCTGATGAGCAGCCAAGAACCAGTGTTCTAGAGTAGTGAGTCTCAGACTTTATTCGGCATCAACAAGGCAGTAATCATGTCAAAAAAAAAACCAAAACATATTCGGATTGAGCGGGTCAGGACAAAGGCCCCAGATTCTACCTTTCTGTGAAGCTCCCAGGTACTGCTGATGCAGCAGGTCTGCCAAGCACGCTTATTTTTTAAGATTTATTTATTTTTGGCTGTGGTGGGTCTTTGTTGCTGTGCGTGGGCTTCCTCTAGTGCTGCATGCCGCAGCTACCCTCTAGTTGTGATGTATGGGCTTCTCTTGCCTGTAATCGTAGTGTATGGGTTTAGCTGCTCCATGGCGTGTGGGATCTTCCTAGACCAAGGATCAAACTGGTGTCCCCTGCATTGCAAGGCGGATTCTTAACCACTGGACCACAAGGAAAGCCCAAACATACCTTTAATACTCCATATCCTTCATTATTCATAGATACCTATATGTATTTTTTTCTCTAAAAATTCCTACTATAGCAACTATACTCCAATAAAACTTAATTTAAAAAATAAAAATTCCTACTATAGTCTTATTTTATAATCTGCTTTATTCAATGATCCATCATGATTTCCTTTCCATGTTAAAAAACATATATACCTGCAGAAATCATTTTGTATGGCTACATGAGATCCCATTTTAAGGACATATTTGACTTCCTTGGCAGTCCAGTGGTTTACACTTGCCCTTCCATTGCAGCGGGTGTGGGTTCAATCCGTGATCAGGAAGCTAAGGTCTCACATGCCTCACAGCCCAAAAAAACAAAACATAAAACAGAAGCAGTATTGAAACAAATTCAAAGTAGACTTTACAAATGGTCCACATTAAAAAAAAAATTTTTTTAATAAAAAAGATATATTACTGTAGAGCAGTAATCATTTAGAGCAGTGCTTTTGAGGGTGGGAGTTGTAACTCGTATACAATCAGGAAAGTTCAACCCCTGCCTCCATTCTGGTGACACAGATCAGGGATGAGGTTCTCCAAGCAATTCTGATATACTATCCCTTTTTCTCCTCCTAGACTTTGAAAACCACTGATGTAACAAGTTCCTATTTAGGGGGCATTAGATTCCAACTGTTTTTCATAGCAAACATAGCACACACAAAAATATGAAAAAAAGAATAATCACATCAATCTAATGAGATAAGTGTTATTACTGTCTCCATTTTACAGATGAGTGGCTCCTCAAAATTTGCATATGTAAAAATTTGCCCACGAGATGGCTGCTATTTATTCACTTGGTTTGGAATCATCAGGATTCCAATTTTTGTGCTTGTGGGAAGGATAACCATGTTTCCTGGATAAAGCCCAGTTCAGAGTACTGAGCACAGCCATGGCCCGGCCACATCCCTGTGCAGAGGAGCAAAAACCCCAGACAGAAACACATGTCTTCCATGGCCACAGGTGGATGGATCAGAGGTAGTAGACCAAGGGCAGCCAGTGAGTGGCCCAGCTAGCAGCTTACAAGGAGCTATGCTATGAAAACTCATGCTTACTAGATGGGAGGCAGTACCATGGGGTAGTAGATGCCACAGAGGCCCAGAACACTCGGTAAGCAGCAGTTTGGAGAGAACACAAACCATGAGGCAGAGAAAAGAAGAGTGCAAGGTAGGCTGGCAGAGACAGAAGTGGGAGAAGCAGAGGCAGAAGGGGGCTGTGTTGCTGTCATGCTGAGGGGTGGGCAGTCTCCTGCCCCGGTGGCGACACATCACTGTCCTTAGGGCTCTGGGTCCTGAACCCCCTTCTGGTCTCTGAACTGTGTTCTACACCCAAAGAAGCCCAGAGAGGAATCTACTGTAGGTGCCTGTAGAGCCTGATCAATTACCATGTGGACCCTGCAGTAATTGTGTACCCTACCCTCCCACTGGGGGAAGGGAATTATTTGAGGAAAACCAAGGAAGATCCTGTTTATTACCAGCAAGAGAGTCTGACATACTCCCAGTAATTTGATTCACTTATTAAATTTGACGAATAGAAGATATAAAATCTGATTTTAATGGGAAGAAAAGTGTAAACACAGGGTAACTGAGGGAGGAGGAGACTGGGGGACCCCTGGGGAAGCAGGAGCAAAAGAGGGGAGAGAACACTGCAGGGGTGGACAGAGTAGGGGAAGAAGAAAATGAACTTCATCAGTGGCCAGTCTATTCCTGGGAACCTGGCTGGCCAGTCAGAAAGCAGACCCAGCAGGCGGCTGGAGTAAAAGGGAAAGGCAGCTGAGCTGCACGGTGATATCCAGAAAGTGCGAGGGGCTTGGGGTGACCAGAGAAGCTCAGCTGGTGCAGAAAGCAGTGACTCCCCAGAGGTGACCCTTGCCCTATTGATGACCAACCAGAGGTAGCAACCAGATGTGCCCATCTGGAATCCAGTCTCTAGCCATAAGCAGAATAAAGAGTCTGGTCTAGGGACCTCCCTGGTGGTCCAGTGGCTAAGACTCCATGCTCCCAGTGTAGGGAGTCTGAGTTCCCAGTCTCCTGGTCTTCAATTAGACAGCGAAGTCAAGCTGGTAAACTGTATCAAACACCATCTTTCAGTGGAGAAAGGGATCATCCACCCTTTCTATTTGTTAGCACATGGCAACTCCAGACTTGTTCCAGTACACATTTCCCCTGGGGAAGCTTCTACAAAGGTGGCTGGGGAGACCACAGAACTGTGGAGCCAAGTCTCCACAATTGTGGAGAAAGGAGAAGTAGAAATTCTTTTTACTTTGTCCTATGTTATCAGGCCTGCTGAAGAGAAACAGGGTCTGTTGAACTAAATTCTAGTCCAAACAATACAATTAACTTCCTCCTCCTCCTTTTCCTTTTCCTTCTCCTCCTTTTCCGGCTCCCTGAAGCTTCCAGAAAGTAAATTTTACATTTTTCATTCAACATTACTTCTGTCATGCCTGATGATACTGAAGTGTATAATATGTATCTACTTAGAAGAAGGCATCACCCTACAAACTGTAATTCAATTTGAAAGATGGTGGGGAGCCAATCTGTCTAAGTACTGGACACTATTATTTTAAAAATTTACTCATCAGTTCATTCCAATGCTGTTAAATAGTTCCAATGCTGTTAAAGGAAGTTTTTGGACTGTTTTACAAAGCCAATATTACATTGATACGAAACCCTGGAAAATACAGCAGCCAAAAGAAAATTACAAATATCACTCATGAATACAGATGTTTTACACCTGAAAGATTCAACACTAATTTCTGATAAAATCTCTTAAAAGAAACAAGGAGTGTTTTCTTAACATAATAAATGTATGCAGTCAAACAGAATCCAGTGTCAGGCTTAATGGTGAAATCTAAAAGGACACCCAGTAAATCTAGAAAAAGACAAAGACCCCCACATCACTACTACCATTTCATGTTGTTCAGAAGGTATAAGGCAATGCAATTACAGAAGCCCCCGTATCCTAAAACATCTTGGCACAAATAAAACCCAACTGCTTTTTATGAATATATTTAGTCTCTGTAAAGGGAAAACCTGGGAGGAGGGAGTGGAACTCTTCTGGTCTGGAGGAATTAGGCACACTTTAGGGCAGGGGCACACTAGCCAACAGAAAACGGGATTAGGTGTCAGATACTGGATGTTAAAGGTGAGTTCGATCCCTGGGTCAGGAAGATCCCCTGGAGAAGGGAATGGCACCCCATTCCAGTATTCTTGCCTGGGAAACTCCATGAACAGAGGAGCCTGGCAGGCTACAGTCCATGGGGTTCCAGAGAGTTGGACATGACTGAGCATGCATACCGGAGAAGGCGATGGCACCCCACTCCAGTCCTCTTGCCTAGAAAATCCCATGGACGGAGGAGCCTGGTAGGCTTCAGTTCATGGGGTCGCTAAGAGTCAGACACAACTGAGCGACTTCATTTTCACTTTTCAGTTTCATACACTGGAGAAGGAAATGGCAACCCACTCCAGTATTCTTGCCTGGAGAATCCCAGGGACAGAGGAGCCTGGTGGGCTGCCGTCTATGGGGCCGCACAGAGTCGGACACAACTGACGTGACTTAGCAGCAGTAGCAGCAGAGCATACATACACACGCACATTGGATGCTAAAAACTCTGACCTCCTCTGCTTCTGCTCCTAGAAGGTGTCAACCTGCCTTGCACCATTCCACAAGGAGATGGAAGAAGACTTATCTGGGGAATCTGACCAGCTCACCAGGAAAGACATGAAGATATATCAAGGGTTTCTGTAATGGAACCAACCAGCCAGAGCACTCAACAAATCCCTCCCTACACCATCAAAGATTCCAGTCAGGTTAAACAGGAGCAAATGACCAAAGATCACCCAGGCATCTAGGAAAACATAACATGAAGCATGAAACTAAAATGTGCAAACAGAAAAAGGAACTTGGAGAAAATGGATTATGGCCATCAGGCAAGGAGAAGGAAGAAAAAAAAGGCAAAAACTATCATTAACATCCTTAGATGGGACTTGCCTGGCAGTCCCATCTAACACCAATCCCTGGCAGTGGTTAAGACTTTATCTCCCAATGCAGGGGGTTTGGGTTCCATCCCTGGTCAGAGAGCTATGATCCCACATGACTCATGGCCAAAAACCAAAGCATAAAACAGAAGCAATACTGTAACAAATTCAATAAAGACTGAAAATGGTCCACATCAAAAAAATTTTTTTAATCCTTAGAAAAATGAAAAGCTATTGTGATACTGCATCCATAAAATGAGAATAGACTGCTATAAAGAAAACATATTCAGAGAAAAAGAGTGAGAAAGAGCTCTTGAAATTTAAAGACATGATATCAGAGATTTGTTTTCAATCTACAGAAGGTCTGAAAGATGATACTGAGAAAATCTCCCAGAGCATAAAAACAAAGAGATGGAAAATAGGAAAGAAAAGATAAGAAAATTGGAAGCCTTATCCAGGAGGTCCAAGACCAGAACAATACAAGTCCCAGAAAGAATAAACAGTGAACGTAAAAGGGAGGAGACCACTATAGAATAATTCAAAAAAATTTCCCAGAACTGAAGAGCATGAGTTTCCAAATTAAAGGGTTCCACATAAAGAATTAAAATAGACCTGTACTAAGGCATATCACGGAGAAGGCAATGGGACCCCACTCCAGTACTCTTGCCTGGAAAATCCCATGGATGGAGGAGCCTGGTAGGCTGCCGTCCATGGGGTCGCTAAGGGTAGGACATGACTGAGCGACTTCACTTTCACTTTTCACTTTCATGCATTGGAGAAGGAAATGGCAACCCACTCCAGTGTTCTTGCCTGGAGAATCCCAGGGATGGGGGAGCCTGGTGGGCTGCCGTCTATGGGGTGGCACAGTTGGACACGACTGAAGTGACTTAGCAGCAGCAGCAAGGCATATCATTGTAAATCTCAGAGCAAAGGGGACAAAGAAAAAAAATCCTCCAAATTTCTAGAAATGAAAACAAAAGACTCATATAAAGATGAGGAGGGACTTCCCTCGTGGCCCAGTTGTTAAGAATCTGCTTCCCAGTGAGGAGGGCACAGATTCAGTCCCTGGTCAGGAAACCCACATGCAGCGAGGCAAGAGAACCAGCACACCACAGCTAGAGAGAAGCCCACGCACCAAAGGAAAAGATTCCCGTGTGCCAAAACAAAGATCCCGCGAGCCGCAAGGAAGACCCAATGCAGCCAAAGAAGTAAATATATTTTTAAAAGATTAACAAAGATAAAGAAGTACCACAATCCTCAATGTTGTCAAGAATATGGGGAAACAGTTATTCTCACAAGCTTTTAGTGCGCATGTAAATTAACACATTATCAGGAGAGAGGAAATTGGCTGCATTTATCAATACATGTGGTATACATACCATTTGAACCAGCAACTCTTTATACTGTAGATATATTCTTATATGTTTATGAAACCATGTGAAGAAGATTTGTTGTGTTAGATCCTTTCAGCAGTGACTTCTGCTGTGTTAACAGGACTCAAGATAACAGATTTTAATGAGGAAAAGTCAGGGCCAGCAAGAGAAGGCCTGTGATCCTCAATAACCCATCTGCCCCTAGAGACATATATTAGGACCAGGTAGTCTACTGTATATGCAGTGTGGGTCTGTGTTCCATAGGAGGGGCCCCCACGCCCTAAGGGGCTCCCTTCTTTTAGGGCACACAAGAAAACCATCTTATCAATGAAGCACAAGCTTAGACATTGTGCCACCTGGATATGGTGCCAGCCAGAGTCTAGACATTAGAGTAAGGCAAGTAAAACACTGATCTCTGGTGCAAAATTTAAGAGAGCACCAGAAAACTCAGTAATCAAAATAAATCATATTTTAATAAAACATTTTAAAATAAAAATTAATGTATAATGCAAAAAGTACTTGGCACAGCACTGTTACTGGTCCTATCTTCATTTAAAATTCTGATTTCTGCTCTTTGTGGATTTTTGTGGCAATTAATATTCATTTTAAAATATTGCATTAAATATTATTTTTCTTGATTACTGGGATTTGAGTGCCTTCTTAATTTTGTATCCAAGCATGTTAGTCTCAGCTCTTTTGCTATTGTTTACTGCGTTCTCTTGGAAAGCCAACTGCCAGTACCTAGATGGGGGACCCAGGTTCCTGGCAACAAGTTCAGTTGTAGCCCCGCCCACTGGGAGAAGGGTGGAGGGAAACACCAAGTTCTGGCTGGCTCACTGTCCAGACTACCCAGAGGAAGCACTTTTGGACAATCCCTGCAGCACAAAGATATTCACTGAGACAGTTAGGTAGAAAAGGGTTGGCAACAACCTAAATGACCATCAATAGCAATCAATTAATTGGTTTGTCTGGTTGTACTATATGGCATGCTGGATCTTAGTTCTCCAACCAGGGATCAAACCCATGCCCTCTGCAGCGGAAGCACGATTCTTAACCACTGGACCACGAGGGAAGACCCCAGTAGCAACTAATTAATTTTCATCATCGTACTGCATTAACTAATAAATTTTATTTTGTATTGGGATATAGCCGATTAACAAAACAATGTTATAACTGTCTCAGGTGAACAGCTAAGGGACTCAGCCATACATATACATATGTTCATTCTTCCCCAAACTCCCCTCCCAACTAGGCTGCCACATAACATTGAGCAAAGTTCCATGTGCTATACAGTAGGTCTTTGTTGGTTATCAACTTTAAATACAGCAATGTGTACATGTCCATCCCAAACTCCCTAGCTATCTCTTCCCTCATTTGTCCCCCCAGGGAACCATGAGTTTGCTCTCTAAGTCTGTGAATCTCTTTCTATTTTGTAAATAAGTCATTTCTATAATTTCTTTTTAGATTCCACATATAAGGGATGTCATACAATACTTTTCTTTCTCTACTTGACCTACGTCACTCAGTATGACAATCTCTAGGTCCATCCACGGGCAACTAATTAATTTTTAGAAAGGAATTCTATGCTCTGTGGAAAAGAATGAGATATGAAAAGTGAACAAAAGCAAGGTATGGAACAATTCATATAACATATCTCCATTTGCAGTTTTAAGAATGATGCATGGTACTAGTGATTAATAATAATCATTCAGTGCTTTCTATGTGCCAGGCTCATTTAACCTCCATTAACACTCTATGAGACTAATACTATTATTATCCCCATTTTACAGACAAGGAAACTAAAATCCAGGGAAATTAGATAACACTTTCAAGGTCACTCAGCTAGCAACTGGAGGAGCCAGGGTTTGAACACAAAGATAGTATATTCACAAATAGTTTATGGAAAGACATAACCAAAACCCTTAATATTTATCTCTGCCCAGTGAGATTGAAAATCTACATTCTTTTAGATTGTTTGAACTTTGTTTTTACAGTTAGGGTGTCCAGATAAAATACAGGACACCTATTAAATACCTGAATCTGAGAAAAAAATTATTTTAGTGTAAGTACATCCTATACAGCATTTGGGACATACTTAGACAAAAAAAAATCATCTGTTGTTTTTCTGAAAGTCAAATGTGACTGGGTGTTCTATATATTTTTTATTTGCTATATCTGACAGCCTACTTATGGTGACCTTTTCTTTAGCAAAGCCAGAAGTTCCCTTGGTATTGCCATCATGAAATATCGGTTCTCCTGATATCAGGGTGCCACCTTTGATAAAGCAGGATTTCAACAGGTGGCCTAATTTAGATATTGAAGTTACTTGATTATCTTATGACATTAATTAGGGATGATTCAGAAACAACTATGCTTGAAGCTCTATCTTCCCTTGATTTTTGATGAAATGTGACGCATCATCCACCAGGAGAAAATTCAGGGGCCCTTAAAGATGCAGTTTGGTTCTACCTCTACACTGTAGAGACATTCGCCTGGTCCAGGGAGAGGCTTTTGTTCTTCGAGCGCCCTGTCACCAAACAGCAGGCGTAGATTTTAATGGTCATGTTGGATCCTGGGGAAGACGTCCCACATTTGGGTACTGTATCAGATTTGTATAGGCTCGGAACCACAGACTGCCTCCGAAGCTTATAAACGGCTGTACTTGCCGCCCTTCCTCTGGGTCCCTATCAGCAATCAGTGTAGGAGGTGTGTCTCTGTGGCTGATGGAAGCTAAAGCCTTTTGGGATTCCTGAGCGAGAGGAAAGAATTGGCCTCAGGATTCTCCTCCTGAGGATGCTGAAGCCCAGGCTCCTTTTGAATGTCAGTTATATCAGCTGCTTATTGAATTCAAAACAATTGGACATCAAGTATTTCTGCGTCCCAAGCTGTGCAACGGGAATTGGTCAAGTTCAGAAAAACGCAAGCTCCCTTGTTAAAGAAGAGGAACCCCAGTGATTAGGACAGCGCAGCCCCACTAATGTTCGTCTCTCCTCCCGGCTCTGCAGAAGCCAGCCCTGGGCAAGAGCGCCCCCTGCAGACACCCGGCATCACTGCAGAGGAAGTGCTGTATTTGAGCTGAGGCTTCCACCTTCCTTTAAAAAAAACGCCTTCAGCAGGCAAACATCCTACACTTAGCCTGGGGTGGGGGCTATTTCGAGAGGACATGAGGGGTCTTATCTCTGTGCAAGATTAAAAGCAGTCCCCATGACACGAACCTGGGCTCTAGAGATAAAAATGGGACATTCTTTCAGTTATTCAAGTTCTTGGGCTGTGATTAAAGGTTTACACCATTGGCTTAGCTACTTGATTCAATTGACTGGCAGTTCTCACAAAATTAAGCTCCTGGCTCCTCTTGTGGATGCCACTAAATCCCTGGTAAGGAATCCTGTTGGAACAAAGCCGGAGATACTTTGACAAGATGAGGGAGGCAGACAAGCCGACACAACAGAGGGATCACAAGGGAAAATGAATGCTGCCTTGGCAAGGGTCTGACAATGTATTTAACAACCAACATGCTACATTCAACAGCCCCATGAGGTTGGCCTTCCTCTACCTACTTCTGTGCCTGGAGGTAACGCCCTGCCCCCTGCTGAAAGGTACATAAGTTTCCCTGCTGCCCAGCCCATCAAGGCAAAAGTATGTTCTCAGCACAATTAATGCTTAATTAGTAAAAGGTGACATTATGGAATCAACTCTTAGTGAGCTTACTAAGGAAGTTGTGCAGAAATACGATATTCCTGATTCCTTATATCTGGTGATGACACCTGTAAATGAACCTGGTAAATACAAATAAGGAATTTTTTAGTTTTTTTGATTAATTCATTAATTTGGCTGCCTTGTCATAGTTACAGTGTGTGGGCATCCCCAAATAAGTTTTAAACTTAGCTTTGATAAAGCACAAGTGGTTTAAGGATTGCAAAAGAGTGGGCCAAGAATTATGTACTGGGAAACATAACAACTAAACATATGAGTCTAAAATGAAATTTCCCTCTGCCTTTTGGGTTTTACACAGTGTGGGCAACCAGCCTGATGATAATTCACTGAGTAATCTGGGACAGGAACTTATTTCACAATTCACCAGAAATATTAACGTAAAAATGAAAACGCCTTTTAACCAAATGGTAGGTAAATTATAAACTTACTAGCTGGGAATCAGTCAGGATAGTGAGAAGGAGCTGGAGGCCCAGGAAATGCTGAATATGATCATAATCACAAATTTAGTATCCAAATCATGTGAAGAGTCTGATTGAATTTCCTCTGCTAATATAGCTCATCTGATCTTATTTCTTTTAATCATGGCTCCTGCTGGTCAAAGACCAATCCTTGATGTATGTGGCATTATTCCCTCCATTGCAAAGCAGTATAACCTACAGCATGACTCCTCATGCATTAGTTGTGGACTAACTGAACACATAAGAATCTCCCAAGCCAGGGTGAGGTGTATAATAGAGAATAGCCAGGTACTCTAATTAATAACATTGGATTCTCTGGTGGCTCAGACAGGAAAGTCTGTCTGCAATGAGGAAGGCTGGAGTTAGATCCCTGAGTCAGAAAGAGTCCCTGGAGAAGGAAATGGCAACTCACTCCAGTATTCTTGCCTGGTAAGTCCCATGGACAGAGAAGCCTGGTGGGCTACAGTCCATAGGATCACAAGAGTCAGACATGACTGAGTGACTTCACTTTCACTTTCATACAGTTTTTGCAGATAGAAGATTATGTGAGTGTAAGCTCAACTACGGAAGGATTCAACATTCCATTGGTAACAATAAGTAATGGATCAAAACAAATACCAATAGTAATTGGTGTCTACAGGCCCTAGATCATTGGGTATGACTTTTTTTTTAATTATTATTTTTACTTTATTTTACTTTACATTACTGTATTGGTTTTGCCATACAAACATATACTAGTGCCCAATAGCACCCCACTCCAGTACTCTTGCCTGGAAAATCCCATGGACAGAGGAACCTGGTAGGCTGCAGTCCATGGGGTCGCTAAGAGTTGGGCACGACTGAGCGACTTCACTTTCGCTTTTTACTTTCATGCATTGGAGAAGGAAATGGCAACCCACTCCTGTGTTCTTGCCTGGAGAATCCCAGAGACAGAGGAGCCTGGTGGGCTGCCATCTATGGGATCACACAGAGTCGGACACGACTGAAGTGACTTAGCAGCAGCAGCAGTGCCCTTTTAGAAATACAAAGTGAATACATCCATCCCTTCTAGTCTACAATGAGTTGTTTAACTGACTCAACCTGGGAGGCTGGGAATTCTATTCCTGCAGGTCTGACTCTGGGTGCCATATTGCACTAGTCCCTTGACAGTAGGGAAAGATAGGACCATTTACATTTCAGGCAAGAGAATAAGTGTATTCTATGAGAAATCTGACTAGACTAAGGGGAAAGACCTAGACATACTGACATCAGAGATTTTCCAGTGAAATGTCCCAGGCAGATCATCCTATAGCAAAGTCCACAATTGATATACCCTACCCATGCATGCAGAGCATCTTGTCAGATTTTTAGTCTCCCACTCTTAAAAATGAGCCAACAACCACAGATTACAGCCTCTAACATAAGAAACAACAAAAGTAACAGAAAAGAAGAAACTTGGATAAAATTAAAGCTATATAGGAGGGAAGAGTCAGACATGACTGTGCAACTTCACTTTCACTTTTCCTTTCACCCATTGGAGAAGGAAATGGCAACCCACTCCAGTGTTCTTGCCTGGAGAATCCCAGGGACGAGGGAGCCTGGTGGGCTGCTGTCTATGGGGTCGCACAGAGTCAGACACGACTGAAGCGACTTAGCAGCAGCAGCAGGAGGGAAGAAAACTCCAACAACAAAACAAACCCACAACCACACCTATAATTTATATCCTCAGAGACACGCTATTGAAACCATAAAAGAATAAGATATTATTTAAAGGAGTCAATGAATGAAATTGAAATCCGAGAAATCAAAAATGGAAAGAATAAATAAAAAACTGATCAAAGGAGGAGAGGGAGGCTCAAGAGGGAGGTGATCTATGTATAACCGTGACTGCATAACCAATACAACATTGTAATCTTCTTCCAATTAAAAGATAAAGTAAAAAAATAGAAAAATTGACTAAATGGAGATCTCTCAGAAAGAAAATCAGAGAGAGAGAATTCCCTGGCAGTTCAGTGGTTAGGGGTTGGCACTTTCACTGCTGGGGCCCAGGTTCAATCCATGGTTGGCGAACTTTGATCCTAAAAGCTGTGTGGTGAGGCCATAAAAAAAAAAAGAAAAGCAGAAAGGCAAAGAGACGGAAATAAGAGAAAAAATACGAGAAATAGAAGACTAGCCCAGGAATTATAGTAGGAAAAAAAAATAGAAGAGAACATTATCTTTGAAAACCAATTCTTTAAAACTTCCCAGACTGTAAGGACATGAGTTTTCACACTGAAAGGGCCCTCTGAGTGCTCAGCATCAGTGAATAGAAATTGGCCTACATTGAGTCATATCACTGTGAAATTTCTAAGGATAAAAAGAAGATCCTTTAGACTTACAGAGATAGAAAAACTGATCATAAATAACAAATTAGAAATCAGAATGACTAGATTTCTCAATAGATATATTGAGAGCTACCTTCAAAATTCTGGAGGAAAATTATTTCCAACCTCTAACTCTATACTCAGGCAAACTATCAGTCAAGTGCCAGAGCAGAATAAAGATAATTGATAATCGCAAGGTTCCCAAAATGTTTTTCTCATGCAACATTTCTTTGGAAACTACTGGAATATCTGGTTCATCAAAATGAAGGTGAATCAAAGAATGAAGAAGATAAGAAGACATAGAATCCAGGACACAGGAACTGCAATGCCAGGAGGATGAAGGGAATCTTAAGGATAATGGAGATTGGAGATTCCAAAGAGAATGTGGAAAGAGATTTCAGAATGTTGGCTATGTACCAGGCAGGGGTGGATCCAGGCTTTATGGACGCTGAAGCTTATACAATTCAGGGATCCTCTTTCAGAAAGTAAAATACAAAATTACAAATAGAAATGTTGATATGGAAACAAATATTTATGTATTGATAGAATGAGAAAGCATAACAAACTACAAATTTGAAAGAGCTGACAAATACCACAATCATCACAAAAATCCAGAAAAATAGAATATTTTATGAGTTAACTACTTGATTCAAGTGTCTAATACCTTTACTCTATATTTTTCAGCAGCATAATTTTTCTCCCAATAATTATGAAAAATTTAAAACTTATAGAAAAAGTTACAAAATCTTTACAATAACCTAAAACCTTTACCTATCACCTAAATTCTACAGTTACCATTTTACTATACTTAATTTATCAAAGATCTGTCAACCTATCCAATTCTCCAACTGTCCATAAATTCATCTTATTTTTTGATGCATATCACATGGAACAGTTTGCAGATGTCAGTAGATTTCCTGCCATCTACCTCAGCATGCATGCCCTTAATAGGAGATCAATTTTTTTTAAATAATTCTTGCCCTTTTTTTTCATTTGAGGTAAAACTTACATACAATGAAATGTAAAACTTTTAAGTGTATGCTGTATACTTTTTGGTCATCTCTACATATGACAAAGATTTTGTGATATTTTTCTCTAGAGAGAATATGGAGATAATTCAGTCTTTTCTCCAGCATGATTAATCAGAATTTGTTTTTATAGAGATATATATCAAACAAGCAACTTTTACATATACATAGTGCTATTATAATACTGCTACAGGCTTAAACAGAATTCTGATAAATTTTATTTAGATGTTTCACACCAAAAAAGAAAAATTGTACAGTGCATTTATAATTCTATGTGTTGCATTAATCAGTATATTCTTGATAGGAGAAAACTAAATTGTTAGAAACTGAATCCATCACTTATAATTTCCAACAGCTGAAACATGGAAAAAACTTTTCCACAGACTATCTTCCAGCTCCATACATTCAGATCTTCTTGTTTTTCTGCCCCTAGTCATCTACTTCTGCCATCAGGCACCATAGGACATGTTCACATCTTGTTATAACCTCTGCCTCTGTACCTTTGTGTTACAACCCAGGGTGAGTTAGCATAGCATTAATAGAAGGTAGGAATATTCCTGAGTTGGCACAGTGGTGAAGAATCTGCCTGCCAATGCAGGTAAACATAAGAGATACGGCTTCCATCCCTGGGTGCGGAAAATCCCCGGAGGAGGAAATGGAAACCCACTCCAATATTCTTGCCTGGAGAATCCCATTAACAGAGGAGCCTGGTGGGCTACAGTCTATGGGTTGTAAAGACACAATAGAATGACTGAGCACACACCACACACACACACACACACACACACACATATTCCTATAGCAATTCCTACTAAGATGAACGACAATAACTGAACTTCATACAGATGTGACTACAAACTACATAAATAATCCAACTAAATACAAGCTGAATGGATCTCCAGCCTAATTCCCCTTGTGTGGATCCCAAAACTGTAATGTGAGAGAAAATGTGACAGAGGGAAACAGGAATAACCAATGTATTTAACCAAACAGTTAAAATGTCTCGCTTTTCAAATTATACAAAACTCATGTATCATGTGGATACATTGCTAAGGCAAATGAAGGCTCTTGAAGCTTAAGCTTTATAGTGTCACGGAAAATCTCCTACTGGCTCTAGGCTAACAGGACAGCCAGTCAATTCAGGGTTTTTTTGTTTTTGGCCACAAGACATATGGGATCTTAGCTCTCTGACCAGGTGTAAACCTGTCCCCCACCCCAGCCCTCCGCATCAGAAGGCAAAGTCTTAACCACTGGACCACCAGGGAAGTCCCATGCCATTACCACTTTGGAGGTCAGAAAACTCCAGTAGAGATTTCTACAAGATATAATTTAAAGGTAACTGGATGTGTCTCAGTATAATGAGAGACTTAGACAATTGGTAGAGAACTGGAGCTTTAACATCTTGGGGTGCTCACAGAAAATGATGAAAATGAAAAATAAGACAATTATTAACTCCATGGAAAATAAAAAGTTGTTCAGGAAAAGAAAAGTCATCATAATTTACTGGTCGGCTCAGCTATAAAAACTTCTATCAGCACAGTAATGTAAACTCTGAAAGTTTATCTATCTAAATGACAAATATAACTACATTAGGAGGGTAGAGGAATATGAAGATGGGGGCAGGGGATAAAAGCATGAAATCTTCTTTCCTAACAGGAAGTGCATAGATGATGCTTAAAATGGAAAAAAATCAAGAAGTAATACAAGGAAGCTATTTTGAAATATGGCAGCAGCTAAAATAATTTAAAGTGATTGCCTCTTCTGAGAAGACAGAAATGGGGGGAAAGGGACTAGGGACTGCTCTGCTTTTTTTTTTCATTGTTTTTAAACAAACTCTGTAGAACTGTAAAATTCTTGACATTTGCACATGTATAATTTTGACAAAAATTAAAAGCACTCATCCCCTGTAGTCTAGGGATTCTAACTTTAAAGACTTTATCTGTCTCACTGACACACTTACATGTGCATAATAACATTTTTATAAGGTCATTTATTGCTGTATGGTCTGTAAGAACAAAAGACTGGAAATGGTTTAGACATTGTTAATAAGGGATTGTTAAATAAATGAAACATATAGTCACTGGAATACTACATAGCCTATGGAGGAATCTCCTAAAGGAAAAAGTGAAATGCAGAAAATATACATATATGCTACCACTGGCATAAAAACAAAAATATACCGGCAATATACAGAAACTCTCTAGCAGGACACACGAGAAATGAGACAGTAGTTGTCTCCAGGAGAGGGAACTTAATGGCTAGGTTCAAGTGGCAATATTATCTATTAGAAAATAAAATTTTAATTAAAAAGCTGTAATACAAGATGGAAAAACAGAATTAATTAAATGAACCCAATAGCAAGGCAAATGGATATTTGCTAATAGTAATTGTATCAGTCAGGGCTCTGCAGAGAAACAAAGCCAATAGACACACATCTCCAGGACCAAGCTTGATGTCAATAATGGCCAGGAACAAGATAGTCTCCAGTGCACTTGCAACTTCTAACTCTCACCAGAGTACATACGATTGACGGAATCAAATTTGTTTCCAGGACTCTAGTTGCAGAGGAGTGTAGACAGTGTGGTGTTTAGCTGACCACACTTTAGAGGGCACGAAAGCATATCTGGAGATGACACTGTCTGGGGAAGCCAACCCACAGAGTTTGCCGCAGTAATTGAACTTGTGAATGGTGGTTTCTGAGAGGCTGATATAACAGAACCCATGCCTGGGGCAGCCTTATGCCCTTGTCCTTTTTGGGCTTGATGTCACTGGTTTTCTAATGCCTGTGTAGAGCCAGAAAGACACTATTTTGCCTTCTTTCATTTGGCCTCCCATAATGACCAAGTACAATAATTTACCTGCCTTAAAGAATATATTGCACCTGTCAAAGAAGATAAAAGTATTCCTGAGACTTGTTACAGATGGTAAGGGAAGGACTTCTCTGATAGTTCAGTATCTAAGACTCCAAGTTCCCAGTGCAGGGGGCCTGGGTTAAATCCCTGGTCAAGGAACTAGATCCCACAGGATGCAACTAAGACTTTGCATGCTGCAACTAAGATGGAAGATCCCACATGCCACCACTATAACCTGGCACACCCAAATAAACATTTACTTATACATAAAATAAGGGCCATAAAACTGATTCAATCTACCGCAGTGACTTTGGGCAAGTTACCTTATCTTCATGAAGCTCAGTTTCATCATATCTTAACTAAACATAGTAACATCTATCTTGAAAAGGTTTAGTAAGGAACAGGAAAAATAGAACATTTCTATTACTAGTGAGCATGTGTGCATGCTAAGTCATTTCAGTTGTGTCCAACTCTGTGCGACCCTATGGACTGCAGCCTGCCAGGCTCCTCATGGAATTCTCCAGGCAAGAATACTGGAGTGGGTTGCTATTTCCTTCTTCTGAGGAACTTCCTGACCCAGGGATCGAACCTGTGTCTCTTATGTCTACCTGCACTGGAGGCAGATTCTTTACCACTAGTGCCACTTGGGAAGCCTAGTATTTATTAGTTTATCTGAAAACATTCTGCCATAAAGCCACAGCTTTCTTAATGTTCGTGATTCATTCCAAGTCTGTTTTAGCCTCAGGGCCTTTGCATTTGCTGTTTCCTTTGTTTACAATGCTCTTGTGACTACCTCTTTCTTTTCACTCAGGGCTCGGCACAATTCTCCCTTCCCAGATATGTTTCACTGCTAAGTCACTTCAGTCATGTCTGATTCTGTTGACCCTATAGATGGCAGCCCACCAGGCTCCTCCATCCCTGGGATTCTCCAGGTAAGAACACCGGAGTGGGTTGCCATTTCCTTCTCCAATGCATGAAAGTGAAAGTGAAGTCGCTCAGCCGTATCCGACTCTTAGCGACCCCATGAACTGCAGCCCACTAGGCTCCTCCGTCCATGGGATTTTCCAGGCAAGAGTACTGGAGTGGGGAGCCATTGCCTTCTCCAATGTTTTGCTAACCAACCTATATAACAGCTACCCTCCCACTGGGAAGAGACACCAGAGACCTCTTCTTCTCCACACACACAGAGGAAAGGCTGTGGGAGAATGCAATGAGAGTGTAGCCATCTGCAAGCCAAGGAGAGAGTCCTCACCAGAAACCAACACAGCTAGTTCTTTGATCTTAGATTTCTGGACTCCGAACTTTGATAAAATTAGCTTTAAGTCACCCAGTCTGCAGTATTCTGGTATGGCAGCCCAAGCAGTTTACTATAGAGTTTCACGCCTCTGACAGATTTTCTTTTGGGCTGTTTTGCCCTCTGGAGAAGACTCTCTCACACTTCTGCCTGAGACGTATAAGCCAGCCACTGGTATGCTTAGAGCCAAGGGGGTGAAATGCATTTGGGGTGAACATATTCAGTGTATCAACTTTGAATTAGGGGCCTCGTATTCAGTACAGTGTCCCTGTTCTTAGTTCTGCCATAAGTCTCTCAGTCCAAAGACCCTCAAGTGCAGCCTCTCTAGAGAATAAACCTCTAGTCTTCTTCCAGGGTGGGAGATGAGGTGATCTAACTTCTTGTTACACAGACTTTCAAACAATATTCTTGGTTTTAGCATCATCTTCACTCACCTTCACAGTAACATGGTGCTTTATTTTTCTAAATCTTTCAGCATTCTGGATATGAATTAGCACGAGTCTGTACTGCTTTATTGCTAGCTTGAAAGTGAAAGTCGCTCAGAAGTGTTCAACTCTTTGTGACCCCATGGGCTATACAGTCCATGGAATTCTCCAGGCCAGACTACTGGAGTGGGTAGCCAACTCCCTTCTCCAGGGCATCTTCCCAACCCAGGGATCAAACCCAGGTCTCCCGCATTGCAGGCGGATTCTTTACCAGCTGAACCACCAGGAAAGCCCAAGAATACTGGAGTGGGTAGCCAATCCCTTCTCCAGCAGATCTTCCTGACCCAGGAATCAAACTGGGGTCTCCTGTATTGCAGGCGGATTCTTTACCAGCTGAGCTACCAGGGAAGCCCAGGTTTCAGCATTCACTGATTGCAAAGTCAGTTACTTCTCATCCATTTGCTTTCCACCTTCCAAAAGTTCGGTGTTATTGTCTCCATACCTAGCCTATCTTTCTCCCTGCCCCTTTTTACTGTCATGAGGTATTCAATACGCCATGTGTAACTGAAAATTGGAGCTTAGTGTTTAATGACCAACTGGGAACAAAAGATAAGACTCTGGGCCAAGGAACATAAATTGCAACTGAGATTCCCACATAAAGCCAGAGCTTTCAAAGGAATGGAATATCAGTGAAAGGATAGATTAGGAAAAAACTCTTGACTGGCAGAGGAAAATAACAAAGAAGCTTTTAAACTAGACTCTGAGTAGGGAAAAGAACTCTCCCATAAGAATTTATGAACAGGGACAATGTCACACAATTGAATGAATACCCTTAGGGAATCCCCAAGCCAAGAGACTGACATAACAATCGATCCTGGGTATATGATCCTCCTAGTGTGCCTGGTTCTGAGTATTTGATGTTCCTAGAAAATTTGGCCTTGTAGAAGCAAACAGAAAACTGTTTTGAAGGTCATGCTCTAAATACAGGCCTGTTGAGATTCCCATAGTCAATGCTAATCAGAAATGATCTCAAATTTGATAATCACAAAGCACAAAGGAGCAATCATTTAAATGAGGATCTGCACACACACACAAACTAAGATTCAGCTCCCAAGTCCTTTATAATACAACTACAGAACACTACTGAATAAGCATTTTCATAAGTACTAAAGATATCAAAGAAAGATTTAGTGCCATAAGTAAATAGGGCATTATAAAAGAACAGGACTTTTTGAAAGTGAATTAAATGTTATTTCTAGAAATGAGAAATGAAGTCATTGAAAATAAAAACTAAATAGATAGTTAATATCAGATTAGACACAGATGAAGAGAGAATTTGTATGCTAGAAGATATATAACCAGAATGGAACAAAGTTAAAAATATGGGGAAATGAAAAAGAGATTGAAAGTCCTGGAAAATATAAAAGGAAGTCAAACAGAAGTTCCACAAAGAAGAAATAGAGAGAATGCAAGAAAGTTAATATTTGAAGAAATAATGGCTTTGGAGTGATTCCTTGACCATATACCCTAGTCCACAAGGCAAATGTCATCAAATACCAAAGATCTATATCATATAAACCATGTTCTCTGCCCTCAATACAGTACAATGAGAAATCAGTAACAAAGGATAACAATGCCAGAAGTGGCCGAGATGGCAGAGGAGGAAAAATCTAAGTTCACCTCCTCCCATGGGCACATTAAAATTTGAAAAAAAAAAAAAAAAAAGCAACTATTGATGAAAAGGCTAGAAGACTAATGGAAAAAATCTTCTTTAACTAGAGATATAAAGAAAGAACCATAAGAAGACAGGTAGAAAGGGTGTTATATAGTCAACACCCATCCCCTCAGTGGGTGACCCACAAATGGGAGGATAACAACCCTGTAGAGGTTTTCCCCAAAAAGCAAGAGTTCCAAGACCTACATTGCTCCCCCAGTGGTCCTGCACCAGGAAGGTGAGCTCCTAGAACACTTTGCTTTGAAGGCAAGCAGGGCTTACTTTCAGGAGAACTAGAGGTCTGTGGGAAATAGAAACTCCACTCCTAAAGGGTATACACAAAATTTCACATGCTCTGTGCCTCAGAGCAGAAGCAGTAATTTGAAAGAAGCCTGGGTCAGATCCACCTGCTGATCTTGGAGAATGTCCTAGAGAGGCAGGAAGCAACTGGAGCTCACCCTGGGGACACAGACACTAGTGGCAGCCCTTTTGGGGTGCTCATTCTATGAGGACCCTGGTGCTGGTAAGGGCCATTTTAGAATCTTCCCTCTAACTTGTTAGAACTGGAACATGGTCCCTGCTGGCGTTAGTGCTGGGACATCTCAAGCTGAGCAGCTAGCTGGGGAATGGGAAACACAAGTCTACCCACCAGCAGGCTGATTCCAGCTCCGGGATGCCCCTGGGCCCCAACCTCACCAATCAGTTAGGCTAATACAAGATCCAGGACCCTCTGCCCCATAACCAGTGTGCCAGTACTAGGCCTGGAAAGCCACAGGCTTCCACAGCCAGCTGCCTCATGACCCAGCCCCACCCTCTAGTGGCTGGTAGCCTCCACACAATGCAGTTTGGCAACTAACTGGGCAAGGGAACAGCCACACCTATCAGACCACCCACAGTGATCACTCTTACACAACAGAAGGAGCACTGCAGCCCACACAGGGAGTACTCCTAAGGCATAAAGCTCTAGTGGCCAGGAGGAAAGCATACTGCTGGGATACATAGGATGCCTACTACAAAAGGCCACTTCTCCAAGGTCAGGAAATACAATACATACCAAATACACAGAAGTAAAAACAGCAAATTAGGCAAAATGAGATAATAGAGGAATATGTTCCAAACTAAGAACAGGATAAAACCCCAGAAGAACTAAGTGGAGATAAGCAATCTACTCAATAAAGAGTATAAGGTAATGGTCATAAAGACATTCAAATAACTCAGGAGGAAAATTAGATGAACAGAGTGAGAAGTTAGATGTTATTAACAAAAAATTAGAAAAATATAAAGAAGAACTAGATATAAAGAATATCATAACTGAAATGAAAAATACACTAGAAGGCTATTTTTAGTAGATTAGATGATACACAAGAACAGATTAGTGAGCTTGATGACAGA
This sequence comes from Aepyceros melampus, assembly GCA_006408695.1. Lineage (NCBI taxonomy): Eukaryota > Metazoa > Chordata > Mammalia > Artiodactyla > Bovidae > Aepyceros > Aepyceros melampus. The sequence continues at coordinate 38,612 of SJXQ01013077.1, read as the reverse complement.
GTAGTAGAAACATCACAACAACAAAAGGAATACAAAGAAAGGAAGACAGTTTAAGAGACCTCTGAGACAGCATCAAGCATACTAACATTCAAATTATAAGGGTCCCAGAAGAAGAGGAAAAAAAGAAAGGGTATGAGAAAATATTTGAGAAGGTGTATAGTCGAAAACCTCCCTAACGTGGAAAAGGAAGTAGCCACCCAGTTCAGGAAGCTCAGAGAGTGCCATACAGGATACCCCCAAGGAGAAACATGTCAAGACACATACTAATCAAACTAACAAAAGTTAAACACAAAGAACAAATATGAAAAGCAGCAAAGGAAAAACAACAAATAACATACAAGGGTATCCAAGGCTAATAGCCTATCTTCTAACAGAAACTCTGCAGGTCAGAAGGGAGTGGCAGAATATACTTAAAGTGATGAAAGGAAAAAAAACCTACCACCAAGATTACTTTATCCATCAAGTATCTCATTCAGATTCAAAGGAGAAATCAAAAGCATTACAGACAAACAAAAGTTAAGACAATTCAGCACCACCAAACTAGCTTTATAACAAATGCTAAAGGAACTTCTCTAGACAAGAGGCACTAGAGAAAGAAAAAGCCTACAAAAGCAAACCCCAATCAATAAAGTAAATGGTAACAGGATCATATATACCAATAATTACCTTAAATGTAATGGACTAAATACTCCAGCCAAAAGACACAGATTGGCTGACTGGACATGAAAAGAGACCCATATATATGCTGTCTACAAGAGACTCACCTCAGACCCAGTGACACATACAAACTGAAAGTGAGGGGCTGGAAAAAGATATTCTATGCAAATGGAAATCAAAAGAAAGCAGGAGTAGCAATATTCATATAAAATAGACTTTAAAATAAATACCATTACAAGAGACAATGATGGACACTGCATAATGATCAAAGCATCAATCCAAGAGAAGATATAACAATTATAATATATATGCACCTAATATAAGAGAGCCTCAATACAAAAAGAATACAAAGAAATGAGGACAGTTTAAGAGACCTCTGGGACAGCATCAAGGATACTAACATTCATGTTATAAGGGTTCCAAAATGAAAACAGAAAAAAAGACAGAGAGCATATTTGAAGACATAATACCTGAAAACTTACCTATCCTGGGAATGAAAAAAGACATCCAGGTCCAGGAATCACAGAGAGTCTCAAAGGCTATCAGCTGACTTTTCAGCAGAAACTCTGAAGGCCAAAAGAGAGTGACATGATATATTTTAAGTGATTAAAGAGGGAAAACCTACAACCAGTAACACTCCATGCAGCAAGATTCATTTGGATTAGATGGAGAAATCAAAAGTTTTACAGACAAACAAACAAAAGCTAAGAGCCACCACCAAACCAGCCTTATAAGAAATATTAAAGGGACTTCTCAAAGTGAAAAGGGAAAGGCTACAACTAGAAATATGAAAATTACAAAAGGAGAAATTTCATTAGTAAAGGCAAACATACAGTAAAGATAGAAAAGCAACCATGTATAAAGCCAGTGAAGTAAAAGTGAAGTCGCTCAGTCGTGTCCAACTCTTTGCGGCCTGTGGACTGTAGACGACCAAGCTCCTCTATCCATGGGATTCTCCAGGCAAGAATACTGGAGTGGATTGCCATTTCCTTCTCCAGGGGATCTTCCCAACCCAGGGATTGAACCCAGATCTCCCACATTCAGGCAGATGCTTTAACCTCTGCACCACCAGGGAAGCCCTTAAATACAAGAATACAATCTCTCAGAAAATATCCTATAGAGACACAGAACTTCAGATCTAAGTACTAACATCAAAGATTTCAAGGGAGGAAAGGAAGCCAGGTTGAAAGAAGAAGGGATAGGAGGCGGGAGAGGGGTTGCGAAAGGGGTGGCCTTACAGACGTCTCCTACCACCTACAGATACCCAGGTATTATGGGATGTTTCCCTGGGCCTCCAGAAAAGGGAGGACTGGAACTCGGCCCTACCAGAAATCAGACCAGACCAGAACCAGAATTCAAGTTCTCTGCCAAGAGGAAGTGATCAGTCTCCAATCCTCAGCTCAGGCTGAGGGCCCTTTCCTGCATCCAGGACCAGGCGACTAGAAAAACAGAGAAGGATAGGAAAGGTTAAGGAGATGAAAGAGAGAGGGAAGGGGAGAGAGGTCAATATAGTCTTTTGTTCCTTACCAGTTGGGGCACTCTGGCCAGTTGTTTGTGTCAGGAGGAGACCAGGGACAAAAGGGTCCCAGCTGTGGCCGCTGGGTCTGGTCCATTGGCAGGCAAGCTGGCCCCTGAGTACCCCGAGTGGTCAGGATGTCAGTCTCAGCGAAGAAGAATCCCCGCCAGAGTCGCCATTTGTTGCAGGAAGGCGGACCCCTTACAGGGCCCGAAACTGAGCTCTTGTCTAACACTCGGAAATGAATTGTCCGAGGAGACACATGTGCTGACAAAGCAAGAGATTTTATTGGGAAAGGGCACCTGAGTGGAGAGCAGTAGAGTAAGGGAAAGCTAGTAGTAAGGTTAAAAGATAAAAGTAGTAAAATCATCTATATCCATACTGAGTAGTAAAAGGACACAGAAAACAAAAAGATATAAAATTTGATGTCAAAACAGTAAACATAGTAGGGAAGAGTAATTAGCAGGATTCTTTTTTTTTTTTTTTAAGTATTTATTTATTGGCTACGTGGCATGTGGGATCTTAGTTCCCTGACCAGGGATTGAACTGTGCCCCTTGCACTGGAAGCACAGAGTTTTAACTACTAGCCTGCCAGGGAAGTCCCAATTAGCAGAATTCTTCAAAATGCATTTGAACTTTATAGATCAGCAACTTAAAATAATCACATATAGATTTCTATATGTAAACCTCATGGTAAACACCAACCAAAAATTTATAATACATACACAGATGAAAAAGAGAAAGGAATCCAAACACAACACTAATCATCAAATCACAAGGGAAGAGACCAAACAACCCCACAATAAGTACATGCCTATTAATAATTACTTTAAATGTAAATGGACTATGTTCCAACCAGAAGACACAGAATGGCTGAATGGATATGTAAATAAGACCCATCTATATGCTGCTGACAAGAGACACACTTCAGATCTTTCACACAGACTGAAAGTGAAACAATGGAAAAAGTTATTCCATGCAAATGGAAATCAAAGGAAAGCTAGGGTAGCAATACTTACACCAGACAAAATAGACTTTAAAATAAAGATTGTTATAAGAGACAAAGAAGGACATTAAGCAGTGATCAAGGGATCAATCCAAGAAAAAGATATAGCGATTATAAATATATATGTACCCAACAAAGGAGCACATAAATACATGAAATAAATATTAATAGATATAAAGGGAGAAACTGACAATAACAACTTAATAGTAGGGGACTTTAACATCCCACTTACATGAATGGACAGATAATCTGGACATAAAATCCATAAGGTAACACTAGCCAGCAGCAGCAGCAGCAGCCTTAAATGACACATTACACCAAATAGACTTCACTGATAATAGAGAACACATCATCCACAAGCTGCAGAATACACATTCTTTTCAAGGGCACATGAAATATTCTCCAGGATAAATCACATGGTAGACCACAAAATGAGCATCAGTAAATTTAAGAAAACTGAAATCCTACCAAGCATCTTTTCTCACCACAACACTACAAGACTAGAAATCAACTATAAGAAAAAAAAAACTGCAAAAAACACAAAAATCTGGAGGCTAACAATAGCTAACAATCAGTGGATCACTGAAGAAATCAAAGAGGAAATTTAAAAGCACCTAAAGACAAATGCTGGATCATCGAAAAAGGAAGAGAGTTCCAGAAAAACATCAATTTCTGCTTTATTGACTATGCCAAAGCCTTTGACTGTGTGGATCACAAGAAACTGTGGAAAATTCTGAAAGAGATGGGAATACCAGACCACCTGACCTGCCTCTTGAGAAATCTATATGCAAGTCAGGAAGTAATAGTTAGAACTGGACATGGAACAACAGACGGGTTCCAAATAGGGAAAGGAGTACGTCAAGGCTGTATATTGTCACCCTGCTTATTTAACTACTATGCAGAGTGCATCATGAAAAACGCTGGACTGGAAGAAGCACAAGCTGGAATCAAGATTGCCAGGACAAATATCAATAACCTCAGATATGCAGATGACACTACCCTTATGGCAGAAAGTGAAGAGAAACTAAAAAGCCTCTTGATGACAGTGAAAGAGGAGAGTGAAAAAGTTGGCTGAAAGCTCAACATTCAGAAAACGAAGATCATGGCATCTGGTTGCATCATTTCATGGGAAATAGATGAGGAAACAGTCGAAACAGTGTCAGACTTTATTTTGGGGGGCTCCAAAATCACTGAAGATGGTGATTGAAGCCATGAAATTAAAAGACGCTTACTCCTTGGAAAGTTATGACCAACCTAGATAGCGTATTAAAAAGCAGAGACATTACTTTGCCAACAAAGGTCCATCTAGTTCCGTTCAGTCGCTCAGTCGTGTCCGACTCTTTGAGACCCCATGAATCACAGCATGCCAGGCCTCCCTGTCCATCACCAACTCCCAGAGTTCACTCAAACTCACGTCCATCGAGTTGGTGATGCCATCCAGCCATCTCATCCTCTGTTGTCCCCTTCTCCTCCTGCCCCCAATCCCTCCCAGCATCAGAGTCTTTTCCAATGAGTCAACTTTTCACATGAGGTGGCCAAAGTACTGGAGTTTCAGCTTTAGCATCATTTCTTCCAAAGAACACCCAGGACTGATCTCCTTTAGAATGGACTGGTTGGATCTCCTTGCAGTCCAAGGGACTCTCAAGAGTCTTCTCCAACACCACAGTTCAAAACCTATGGTTTTTCCAGTGGTCATGTATGGATGTGAGAGTAGGACTGTGAAGAAAGCTGAGTGCCGAAGAGTTGATGCTTTTGAACTATGGTATTGGAGAAGACTCTTGAGAGTCCCTTGGACTGCAAGGAGATCCAACCAGTCCATTCTGAAGGAGATCAACCCTGGGATTTCTTTGGAAGGAATGNAAGGTCCGTCTAGTCAAGGCTATGGTTTTTCCAGTGGTCATGTATGGATGTGAGAGTAGGACTGTGAAGACAGCTGAGTGCCGAAGAGTTGATGCTTTTGAACTATGTTATTGGAGAAGACTCTTGAGAGTCCCTTGGACTGCAAGGAGATCCAACCAGTCCATTCTGAAGGAGATCAGCCCTGGGATTTCTTTGGAAGGAATGATGCTAAAGCTGAAACTCCAGTACTTTGGCCACCTCATGTGAAAAGTTGACTCATTGGAAAAGACTCTGATGCTGGGAGGGATTGGGCGCAGGAGGAGAAGGGGACACAGAGGATGAGATGGCTGGATGGCATCACCGACTCAATGGACATGAGTCTGAGTGAACTCCGGGAGTTGGTGATGGACAGGGAGGTCTGGCATGCTGTGATTCATGGGGTCATAAAGAGTTGGACACGACTGAGTGACTGAATTGAAAGGAAAGACAAATGAAAATGAAAACATGGCAATCAAAAACCTATGTGATAGGACTTCCCTGGTGGTCTAGTGGCTGACACTCCATGTTCCCAGTGCAGGGGACCCACATTCAATCCCTGCTCAGGGAACTACATCCCACGTACCACAACTAAAGATCTCACATGCTGCAACTAAGACCCAGTGCAGCCAAATACATAAATATTTTTTAAAACTTACAAGAAAATTATGTGATGCACTAAAAGAAATTTTAAAAGGAAATTGTATTATAGTGATACAAGCTTACCTCAACAAGAAAAATATTGAGAAACAACCTAACCATACACCTAAAGGAACTATAGAAAGAAGAATAAACCAAACCCAGAGTTAGTAGAAGGAAGGAAATCATTAAGACCACAGCAGAAATAAATGAAATAGAGATTTTAAAAGCCCAATAGAAAAGATCAATAAAACTAAAGATTGGTTCTTTGAAAAGACAGCCAAAATTAGCTAGACTCATCAAAAGAAAAAGGGAGAGGGACCAAAGGAATAAAATCAGAAATGAAAAAAACCTAACCCAAAACACCAAGAAATACAAGGGATCATAAGAAACTATATGAAAAACTATATGCCAATAAAATGGACAACCTAGAAGAAATGCACAAATTACTAGAAATGTACAACATCCCAAAACTGAAACAGGAAGAAACAGAAAATATGAAGAGTAATGAAATTGAATCTAATAAAACAAACTCCCAACGAAAAGAATTTGAAAAAGAATAGACACATGTATATGTTTAAGTGAAATACTCTACTGTACACCTGACACCTGAAACTAACAAAACATTGTTAATCAACTACACTCCAATATAAAATAAAAATTTTTTTAAACTCCTAATAAACAAAGGTCTAGGACTAGATGGCTTTACAGGTGAATTACATAAAAATTTATAGAAGAGTTAGCACCTATCCTTCTCAAACTATTCCAAAAAATTGCAGAGGAATGAGGGCTTCTGAACTCATTTTATGAGGCCAGCATCACCCTGATACCAAAAGCAGACAAAGCTATCAAACAAAAAAAGAAAATTACAGGCCAACATCACTGAACACAGATGCAAAAATACTCAACAGACTATTAACAAACCAAATTAAACAATACATTAAAAGGACCATGATCAAGTGGGATTTATCCCAGTGATACAAGGATGGTTCGATACCTGCAAATCAATGTGATACACCACATTAACCAATTGAAGAATAAAAACCATATGATCTTCTCAATAGCTGCCGAAGAACTTTGTCAAAGTTCAACATCCATTTATGGTAAAAACTATCCAGAAAGTGGGTATAGAAAGAATATACCTCAACATAACAGAGGCCAAATAGTTCAAGCCCTTAGCTAACATCATACTCAATGGTGAAAAGCTGAAGGAATTTCTTCTGAGATCAGGAACAAGACAAGAATGTCTATTTTCACCATTTTTATTCAACATAGTATTAGAAGTCCTAGCCACAGCAATCAGACAAGAAAAAGAAATAAGAGGAAGACAAACAAAAGGAAGAAGTAAAACTGTCACTGTTTGCAGATGGCATGATACATATAAAATCTTAAGATGCCACCAAAAAACTAATAAAACTAATCAATGAATTCAGAAAAGCTGCATGATACAAAGTTAATATACAGAAATCTGTTGCATTTCTATCTACTAGCAGTGAATTATCAGAAGAGAAATTAGGAAACAATCCCAGTTATAATCCTGCCAAAAAGAATAAATCATCTAGGAATGAATCTAACTAAGGAGGTAAAAGAGCTGTACTTAAAAAACTATAAAACACATGAAAGAAATTAAGATGAAACAGATGGAAAGATATACTGTGTTCATGGATTGAAAGAATTAATTTTGTTAAATGACCACACCCAAGCCAATCGACAGATTCAATGCAATCCCTATTAAAATACCAGTGACATTTTTCACAAAACTAGAACACATAATTCTAAACTTGTATGGAAACAGAAGTTTTTTCCATAGACACATAAACAAAACGACCTTGAGAGAGAAGAACAAAGCTCGAGTTATCATGCTTCCCAATTTCAAACTTCATTATCAAACCAGTATGGTACTGGCACAAAAGTTGACACATAGATCAATGGAACAGAACAGATAGCCCAGAAATGAACCCCAGTCAATCTGTGACAAAGGAGGCAACAATATACAAAAAGGAAAAGAGAGCCTCTTAAATGGCGTTGTGAAAACTGGACAGCTACATACAAAAGAATCAGACTGGACTACCCTCTCACACCATGTACATAAATAAACTCAAAATGGATTAAAGGTGTAAATGTAACAGCTGAAACCATAAAACTTCTGGAAGAAAACATAGGCAGTAAGCTCTTTGACACTGCTCTCAGTAATATTTTTCGGTTATGTCCCCTTAGGGAAGACAAAAAAAGCAAAAATAAACAAGTTGGACTGTACACTGTGCTCAGTTGCTCAGTCGTGTCCGACTCTTTGTGACCCCATGAACTGTACCCCTCCAGACTCCTGTGTCCATGGGGATTCTCCAGGCAAGAATTCTGGAGTGGTTTGCCATGCAACATCAAACTAAAAAGCTTTTGATCAGCAAAGGACACATCAACAAAATGAAAAGACCACCTACTAAATGGGAGAAAGTATTTGCAAATGATATATCTGATAAGGGTTTAATATCTAAACTATGATAAAGAATTTATACAACTCAATATTTAAAAAACAAACAACCTGGACTTTCCTCACAGTCCAGTGGTTAAGTCTCCATGCTTTCACTGCAGAGGATACAAGTTCGATTCCCTGGGTGGGGAACTAGAACCCCAAATGCTGCATGGTGCAGACCTAAAGAAAAAAAATAATTTTAAAAAATTTAAAAATAAAAATAAAGTAAAAAAGCAAACAACCTGATTTAAAAAATGAGCAGAGGATCTCCACGGATGTTTTTCCAAAGAAGACATACAGATGGCTAACAGGGATATGAAAAGATGCTTAGCATCACTATTCATTGGGACAGTAGTCCCCTACCTTTTGGCACCAGGGACTGATTTCATAGAAGACAATTTTCCCAGAGACCTGCAGGGAGGGGTGGGGAATGGTATCAGGATGATTCAAGAGCATTATGTTTCTTGTACACTTTTTTTTTTTTCATTATTACCTCAGTTCCACCTCAGATCATTAGGCACTAGATCCCAGAGGTTGGGAACACCTGCACCAGGGAAATGCAAATCAAAAGCACAAGTATCCTCTTTCACCTGTCAGAATGGCTATTATCAAAAAGACAGTAAATAGCAGGATATGGAGAAAGGGACCCTCATGCACTCTTGGTGGGAATGTAAATTGGTGCAGTCACTGCAGAAAATAGTATAGAGATTCCCCAAAAAGTTAAAAATAGAACTACTATATGATCCAGAAATTCCACTTCTCCATATTTATCTGCAGAAAATAAAACACTAATTAGAAAATATATATGCACTCCTATGTTTGTTGCAGTATTGTTTACAATAGCCAAGATTCAGAAGCAACCTAGGCACCCATCAATAGATGAATGGATAAAGAAGGTTTGGTACATACATACAATGGAATATTACTCAGCCACAAAAAAGAATGGAATCTTGCCATTTGTGACATGTGGGTGGACCTAGAAGGTATTATGCTAAGAAAAATATATTAGACAATAAAACAAATACTGTACGATTTCACTTATATGTGAAATCTAAAATTCAAAACAAATGAATAAATATAACAAAACAGAAACAGTGCTGTATGTACAGAGAACAAACAGGTAGTTGCCCGAGGGCAGCAGGTGGAGGGAAGAAAGAAAAAAGTGAGCGAGATTAAGATGTATAAACTTCCAGTTACAAAATAAATGAGTCATGGATATGAAAAAGAAAAAAGATCACAAGGTCATACACACTAGAAAATTTTAAATCATACTAATAAATAATAATAAAATATATATCAAAATTTGTGTAACATAATTAAAGCAGTATATAATGGAAATGCATTGCATTAATAAATCTGTGATTCTTGAAGTTAGTCCCCAAGCCCACAGTTTGACCCAGGAACCTGACAGAAAAACAATTTTCAGTCTCCATCCAAAACCTATTGAATCAGAAATTCTGAAAGTGGTATCCAGAAGTCTGTATTTTATCAAGACCTCTAGGTAATTCTGATGCACACTCAAGTTTGAAAACCACAGCTTTAGATTTTGAAAAAGAATGATTAATAGAAATATCCAACTCAAGAATTTAGAGGAAAAGAATATTAAAATTAATCCAAAATTAAAAATAATATTCTTTATTTTTAATTTTTAAATATAAATTTATGTATTTTAATTGGAGGTTAATTACTTTACAATATTGTATTGGTTTTGCCATACATCAACATGAATCCACTACAGGTATACACGTGTTCCCCATCCTGAGCCCTCCTCCCTCCTCCCTCCCGGTACCATTCCTCTGGGTCTTCCCAGTGCACCAGCCCCAAGCATCCAGTATCATGCATGGAACCTGGACTAGCGATTCGTTTCATGATATTAAAGTTTCTTTAAAATGCATTTTATCGGCTTTAATTCTACATTAGGACTCTTAAAGAGGGATTATCTTTGCTTCTGGATTATAACAATCCCAGGCTTCCTCCAGGTTGTCTTGGTTAGGGAGCCCATCAGGGCAAGGAGGTTGGGCAAACAAGAAAGTAACATTATATATATACATAAGACCCTTTCAAGATTTCTCATTCTAGGTATTTATGTACATATGCATACTATTTTTTTTTTCTGGATAGAATCATAAGAAAGTATTAAAAATGCTTTTCTTTGTGAAGAAGGACTTTGGCTAAAAGGCATAGTCATCATTTTTCCCTTTAAAAATATTTCCATTGGGTTTGAAGTTCTAACTTATACATATATTAGTTTTATTTTTTAAAGCGATAACAAGGCTTATTTGGACTGTGGGATTATGGGTAATTTTTATTTCCTTAAAAGAAAAAACTTAGGTAATACAGTTTTGTTAACAACAATAACACCCAGCAAAAAAAAAAAAATTCCCAAACCTGGATTCCATGAGAACTTTTTTTGCCTAATGTAATTCACAATTTGTGAGAATAAAGCTCATACCTAATACAACGTGTAAGCAATTTTCTGATAAATTCTAAAGGAACTGAAGACTTGTTCTAAGAAACCCACCCGCCTGTCAGTGAAGAGTCTAATTACCTCTACCGAAACATAGTTTCCTTTTGTGTCCAACCTAACAATGATTATCTATTTCTATAAAAAAACGTCCCGATCAAGAGTAAATGTTTGAATTGGCTCAGTAGACTCCTTCTCCTTTGCAACAAGATGTGTAATAAATTTTAATAAGCGGTTATAACTAAATCACTTAGAAACGTTTCCTTTCACACCAGTTTAACATGTTTTAAAAACCGTCAAAATCCTGGGGGATGTACACCTTCGTTACCAGTGTTGATGGATGACAGGGCCATAAACACTATAAAAATGTAACTATAGGAATGTTTATTCATTTGATAAGTATTTGAGTTCGTACCCACTCCAGGCTTTGAAAAGCACTCGAGTTCTACCACGTGCCAGGCACCGTTCTAAGCTCTGGGATACAAAAATGAACAAACGGTGTTGAGGGATAAAACTACAGTACCACACAGTATCTCCCGCTTCTCCTCTTCCCAGGTGGTCTCTTCCCACGATTCTAGCTGTGCAGAAAAGCCCCGCCCGCTCATCTGCCATTTCTCCAAGCTCTGAGGAGACGCAGGGACTACAATTCCCACAATGCCATCCTGGGGGGGGGGTTTGCTCCTTGTAAGGGTTCCACCTTTTCCCTGGCCTTGCGGAGGACGACTACAACTCCCAGAGTGCTCTGCTTCCTCTTTGGGGTGTTATTGCCCCTTTCACAGTGCCGGACGCTGTAGAAACGGGCAAGAGTGCCAGGTCCGATGTTTTCTGTGTCCTTCCCCGAGGCAGGGACGAGGCGGTGACTTGACTCTTGGGCGCAGAGCCCGGGAGGGAGTGCAGGAGACGCTGTCCCTTCCGCCCGGCTCACCTCGCGCTACTCTTCGTCTTCTCCACCCGCAGCCACCTGAACTCCGGCTCTAGACCGACCGCCCCAGGCAGCGTGGTGGCTTCGCGCCCCCCTCCCCCCCCGGGCCGTGGCGAGGCCGCTGCCCTCGGGGTGGCAGTAGCGGCGTCAGCGCTGGGGAGGCGAAGGAAGGAAGATGGCGTCGGAGCTGGAGCCTGAGGTGCAGGCCCTCGACAGGAGTTTGCTGGAATGCTCAGCTGAGGAGACCGCGGGGGTGAGTGCCTGGACCGGGGCTCGGATGTCCAGCCGTGGCAGGCCGCGCCCCGCGGGAGGAACCGACTCCTGGGAATCCCCGAGTGGCGGGCCCTGACTTGGGGTGACGACCCGGCTCGCGGGGCCTCGCCGTGTAGGGTAGGACTTCCCCTGGCCCAGGGAGGCCCCAGATCCTGCCCCTCTCCTTCCCTCTTTATCCACAAGTAGCCGGCAGCGCTGCTGGGTGCGCCAGCCAGCCTCGCGTTCCCTTCCGCTCTTCCATTATTCCTCCTTTTCCCCACACTCCCACTAAGTCCCCCAGCACAGGACAGGGCCTTTGCCCTCTGTGCCAACTCTGCTTCCTGGTTTTTTGGATACTTTGTCTTCCTGATTCGTTTTCCGGAAATAAGCGGGCCTTGCCTCCTCATTTGAAACCTGCCGCCTTTACTTTGTTTGTCGGACCGTTCTTGGCATCCAAAGATGCCAGCGACACTGTTCTCCGTCTTTACCCCTCCTTTTCAGTGTGTTTTTTGCCCTGGTTTGGTCACTCGACGTTACTGAATGTGCGAAGAGTTTGTGTCTTGACATGTTTATGGAGTGTGAGAAAGTGGTCGTTGAGACTGGGAGATTAAAACAATAATTCGTTTAGGAGTTGGGGGTAGTTGGACGGAGAACAAACGTTATATAACTTTGAGAGAGCAGCTGTCAGTAAATGGAAGCTAATAACGTGACCACAGCATGGTGAGAGCAGTTAATGCCCCAAACTTAAAGCATTCAAAGCCAGTCTTGTACTGAACCTGTAATATGAATATGCTCATATAAGTAGCAGAGTTATAAAACAATGAACAAAACTCGATGGTATCTTTCCTCCAGAGGGACAGGGAACACCCGTTAGAACAGATTGCCCAGAATGATTATGAATGGACCAAAACAGCTTGGGCCCCACCTTTCGTGCTTCCGATTTAAAAAAACTAGTAGAGAGGAAGTGACCTTTGAGCACAAGTCAACAATCTGAATGTTAGGAACAAAATTGTAGTGGGGCACTATGGGGCTGTTGGTTAGTGAGTTATTCTGGGCGAATTGATGAGGACCCTAGAGTCACAGGAGAAGTAAATGTCAGGAGTAGAGGTGAAAAGTTTCAAGAAACAGGTTGTTGAATGATGCATCTTTGTTTTTAAACCAGCTTGCTTAGTTCCGTTTTCATTTACTTTCTGCTTAATATTGCAACAACCCAAGAATTTTCCCCCTCTGCCTTTCATTTATGGAGAGATTTGGAAAAAAAAATGAAAGCTGTGTTTGAAGTAAATAGTAAAATGATAACAGCTGTTCCCTATCCACGTCGTCCTTTCAGTATCCATGTTGATATCTGTCCTGTTATTTACCTGACATTTTTTTTTTTTTTACTCCCACCGAATTTTGTCTGTGACCCAGTGGTCAGGCTATGTATTTTCCCAGTTCTAAAAGTGCAAGCTGCTGTACACCTAGAACTAACACAACATCGGTAATCAACTATACTCCCAATATGAAATAAAATTTTAAATAAAAGTGCAAGTTATTAAGTGAGAGCTTCTCAAATTTGTTGAGATTTCCTGAGTAAGCAGTTATAAAACCAATGCTAGAGACCAGTGCTCCTAGTCCTTGTGTAGTGAAATTCTCAGTTAGATGTAGTGGGGGAAATTAAGGGAAATGCAATCAAAATTTAGTACTCTGTACTTGGAGTTTGTAAAGATCAGAGTCTGAGCTACATTTTAGTTTTGCCCTGTTTCCTTTTAAATGGATTTCTGATTAATAAGATGGAAAAAAATTTAGTCTGAAGGCCAACAGAATTTATTAAAGAAGACTCAGGCTAGTATTAAAATACAGGATTCTTCAAGCAGTATAATTTGCCCGCCCTTTGTGACGTGTTTATTGTCTGTATTTGGTTAAAACAGCATAATGCTTTAGTACTCTTCCAGCTTCAGCTCCAGCCCAGCCTTTGTCACAAATTAAAATGAATAAAGTTTTCTCAGGTTAAAATAGACTTTAGAGAGAATAAGCAAGTAATAAACAGTTATTGCAGCCTTTAGACCTCTGTAGCTGGTAATTGGTTGGGATCACATCCGTCTAAAATTACTAATAAGCACTGGTGTCATCTTTCCCACACTGTTTTTACACACTGGCTTTTCTTATTTGTATGAGGAGGAAGGACTTTTTGTGATCCCATCTATTCTTTACTAGAATGCCTCACAGAAGTATTTAAGTACTCCAATACTTTTAAGTTTAGGATAGTAAAATGACTGGCCCTATGTTCTAGTTTTCTCTTTCCTTTGGTAGAGTTGATTCTGCAAGTATGTTCAGTTCAGTCGCTCAGTTGTGTCCGACTCTTTGCGACCCCGTGGACTGCAGCATACCAGGCTTCCCTGTCCATCACCAACTCCTGGTTGTGCAAGTATATATGATTCACCTAATATTTTTTGATCTATCTACATCTTTTGCTCCACACATTCGATTATATGTTTCAGTGGATGATTTAAGAAGTGGGTATATTGTTTCTCCCCAAGTCTGAAAGAACTGTGTATTCCTTACAGAAGTTTTATGTAGAGTATTATATCTATATTGATTACTTTTTACCTTAAAATTTTCAGCAGTTTTATATATTGCAATATAATTCACATATCTTACAGTTCAGTTCAGTGGTTTTTAGTATATGCAGAGTTGTACATCCATCACCACAGTTTGAGAACATTTTCATCACCTTCCCAAAAGAAATCCTATATCCATTAGCTGTACACTCCTCCTAACCTCCCAGACTCTAGGCCACTGCCAACCTGTTTCTTTGTTTCCATTGACTTGTGTCTTCTGGAAATTTAATATAAATGGAGTTATGTAATATGTTGTCTTTTGTGACTGGTTTCTTTCGCTCAGCGTAAGTATTCAGGGTTTGTCCTTATTGTAGCGTGTATCCTCAATACTCCACTCCTTTTATCATACTGCCAAATGATGATCCATTATGTGGATATACTATATTTTATTTATCCATTCATCCACTGATGGCTGTTTGGGTTGTGCAACTTTTGGGAGATTATGAATTGTGCTACTATGAACTTTTGTGTACAGTTTTTTTGTGGGAACATATGTTTTCATTTCTATTGGGCATACACCCAGGAGAGGAATTACTGGGTCAAGAATTGCTAGGCGGAAATGACGGCATCGTTTTACCTTCCGATAAGCAGATGTGGTTTTCAGTGGGTTTCACATCCTTGTCAACACTTGTTAATTGTCTGTTTTTTCAGTTATAGCCATTCTATTGAGTGTAAAGTTGGATCTCTTTATAGTTTTGATTTCTATTTCCCTCGTGACTCATGATGTTGAACATCTTTTCATAAGCTTTTTGGTGTTTTTTTTTTTAAGTATCAATTCGGATCTTTTGCCTATTTTTAAGTTACATTTTTCTTGGTTCTAATTTTTTCTTAATATAGTCCCAAAAGCTCCATTTCAGCTTAATGATTGTTGCTTTAGATTGTTGGTTTATAGTTAACTTACATGTTGAGTATCCTTGTTCAAAAACAAAATCAAATGTGGTTAAAGAATGCAGTTTTAATTTGGCAAGAATTATAGTTAGATGCTGTGATACAGGCTTCCCTTATGGCTCAGCTGGTAAAGAATCTGCCTGCAATGTGGGAAACGTGGGTTCAATCCCTGGATTGGGAAGATCCCCTGGAGAGGGGGAAAGGCTACCCACCCCAGTACTCTGGCCTGGAGAATTCCATGGATTATATACAGTCCATGGGGTCCCAAAGAGTCAGACGGGACTAAGCAACTTTTCACTTTCACTTTTCACTGTGATAAAAGAACTAACCCCAAGGGATTCTTTCATTTTTGTGTTTATTATACTTGCTCTCCATCCCAAGGCTGAAAATTAGCTTTCAAGATAGGAGAGAGCCTAGAAACATTGTCATAACATGTTTACTATAGTGGAATGAGTTGACAGTTTCTCCACTTCCCTTATGGAGGACTTCTAATAAGGTAGTGCTTATTACTGTGATATGCACATTACATGACAGCCACAAGTGTCTGAAATAAGGACAGATTAACATGCAACCAAATTGGGAATCTGGTAATTTTTCCTGTTGAAGAAATAGTTACAATTAGCTTATGTTACTGAGAACTAATATGAAAAGCTATAGATTTTTTTCTTTTGAGAAATATGTGAACCATTATTCTGAAATGCAGCCAGAAATTTTTTCCACCTGCTCATTTTCTCTTCACAGCTTTTTTCCTAATCTATACTGTTGCTGGTCAACATCTCTGGTATATAATTCCCATGTAAAGGTACTTAGCTTTGTTTATTAAGTGTTTTAAATAAGGTGACTGATTTTTTTGTTTTCTTTAGCCAGAAGCTGATATTAGTTTCTGAATTTTTTGTTTAAGAAAGCTATGAACATATTTAGCCCATCAGTGTTGTTGGAGCCACAAGACAACATTTCCTTTTACAAAGCACCATCCTTTATCCTCCCTGGATAAAATTCTGCAAAAGTAAACTTTTAAGAGAAATGGCAACATAAAATATAAAACAAAAAATTGGTGTTAAACAAAACCTTTAATTATGTTGTAAATTAAAATTGAAGCATAGTTTTCTAGGATCCTGGGGGTGAATTCTTGAATCTTAATGATTCTCTCCCTAGAAGTACTATTTTAAGAGTAATTTAGTCTCTTTCCTACTTGATAAAAGGAAACAGAGGAAAATAAATTACATTTGGAAAGGATTGTTTCACTTCAGGGGTAAAGACTTTTTCACTGTTTTCAATTATAAACTTCCATCCAGCCCTTATCTTATGAAGGAGAGTTTTACGTTTTCAGGAAAAGTTCTCTAAAGTGTGAAATTAACTAGAAAGTTAGTATACACTACCTCATGAATATTTAAAATCTCTCTGTAGAGTTATTTTTCAAAAAAAAGAAGTGGACTGAAGATTATGCAAATAATAGAAAGAAGACCTTGTACTCTTTTTTTTTAATGTTTTATTTTATATTGGAGTATAGCTGTTACTTTTGTCTTATGGTGTTAGATATCACTTGAATGCACTCTTTCTTAACAAGGATGTAATTTGAGACTTAAATGTTGTAATCTATAGGTAAACGTGAGACCTATGAGTTAACAGTTAACTGCATTTTTGTAGAAGTGAGTTGTTCCATGTTTTCTGATTTCAAATCTTTACTTGGTTTAGAGCCAGAAAAGGTTGGTTGTAATTAACGCAAGGAAATATGGAGGACAAATAAACATAGATGGAATTGGTATGGGAGGCAGGAATAAATAAGTGACAGAATATGAAGAAAAAATCTTAATAAGGAAATAGAAAGGGAAAAGAATGGAGGTAGTTTGATGGATGCCTTATTATAGGGTTTATTTGGTTTGGTTTTTAGAGCCTGCACCTGGATTGGCTTTATTTCTGCTTCCATAAAAGCCACATGGAGCATCTTTCTGTAATATCAACGTTAAGTGACAGTCAGTAGTACAGATATATTTATAGTCACTAGGTTAACGGATTTGCTAAATGCCTGCTGGGGCTTGGTTCTGTTTTAGACCTGGGGAGTGGGGTAGAGGAACAGGAGATTAGAGTAAGGAATGGGCTGAGAAGGCATCTTAGAGAAACATAAACTGGGATCTGAAGAATGGTAGAATATAGCCCTGGGAAGCAGAGAGGAGCAATGCCAGTCAGGAGGAGGAGACTAGTAAGTATAATACAAGACAGCGGGCTTTGTAAACCATGTCAGTGGACTTGCTGCTGCTGCTGCTGCTAAGTCCCTTCAGTCGTGTCTGACTGTGTGACCCCATAGATGGCAGCCCACCAGGCTCCCTCGTCCCTGGGATTCTACAGGCAAGAACACTGGAGTGGGTTGCCATTTCCTTCTCCAATGCATGAAAGTGAAAAGGGAAAGTGAAGTCGCTCAGTTGTGTCCAACCCTCAGCGACCCCATGGACTGCAGCCTTCCAGGCTCCTCCATCCATGGGATTTTCCAGGCAGGAGTACTGGAGTGGGGTGCCATTGCCTTCTCCTCAGTGGATTTGACTTGATCCTAAATAGAAGGGGAAACAGTGACACGATCAGATTGGCATTTTGCAAGAAACGCTCTGGTAGTGAGTTTGGAAAAATGGACTGTAGATGGGCCAAACTAGTGGGGATTACCAGTTAGAATATGGTTGCACTAATCTGATGGCTCTGGGCAGTTTGGACTGGGGTAGTGGGGGCAGTGCCAGTAGATGGAGAGAAAGAAATGGATGGATTCAACAGATGTTGAGGAATCCTAATAGACAAGGCATGATGAGTAACTGAATGTTGGAGTAAGGAAGAAAGATTTCTGTTTTTTTTCTGGTTTGAATACCTGGTAGATGCTGGTATTTAAAATAGGGAAATGGAGAAAATAGCAGGGGGTTTTGTGTTGTGGAAGATCATGAGTTCAATTTTGGATATATTGAATTGGTGTCTGAAAGGAAAAACTATTTCTTCTGTTTCTCTTTACATTCACACAAACACTCCTAGACACCAAATGTAGGGGAATGGTTTTCCACATCAAGCAATTCTCTCCTCAGCAGACACCCATTGGGTGCCCTACAAGTTGGTCAATTCTGACACTATATACACCTGGAGACAGCATCAGATCCCCAAAATTAAGGGCTCAGTCCCACAAAGCTGCCCCCATTACTACTTCAGATGCCACTCACAAACAGGGGGTCCTCAGATTACTCACAATTTATGTTGCAAATGAGGGGGATTCCTGTGACCCCCTCATTGGGTTCAATAATTTGCTGCAGTGGCTGCCAGAACTCAAGGAAGCAGTTTATTTACTAGGTTACTTGTTTATTATAAAATGATACAACTCAGGAATAACCAGATGAAATAGAGGAAGGTATGTGGAGTTTCTATGCCCTCTCTGGGCACGTTAGCACCTCTGCCTGTTCACCAAGGAAGAAAGTGGCTGAACCTCGACACTTTGGGATTTTTATGGAGGCTTCATGCCTCCATAGGCGTGATGATCAAATCATTGGTCATGAGTGATTAACTTCACCTCCAGCACCTCACCCTTCCCTGAAGTTGGTTGGAGTAGAGGCTGTAAGTTCCCACCTACTAATCATGTTCCTGTGGCAACCAGCTCCCCATCATCCTTAGGGGCTTTCCAAAACTCACCTCAGTAACTGCAGTTCAGGTCTGATTGAAAGAGGTTTGCTTTGAATGACAAAAGACATTCCTTTCTCCTTTATCTCACTTATACTTAGGAAATTTCAAGAATTTTAGGAGCTCTGTGCCAGGAATGAGAAAACCAAAAATATATTTATTATTGTAAATTACAATATCATAGTATCTGTTAGATATCTAAGTAGAATTACCACAGGTAGTAGGACATGAAAGTTTGGGTACAGGAAAAAGTGGCTTTTTAAAATGTTTTTAGCGTGGAGAGCAAAGGAGAAAGGGTTTAAGCAGAGGTCGATCAGGGGGAGAAGACCATAATCATTAAAACAAAGTCTCTTGCGGCATGTCATTTATTAATCATTGAGAAATAGAATTAGTATATTGGCTGTTCATGTTTACTGATGTTCTTCTTATCAGCAAACTGAAAAGAGACTCCAAATCACAATCAGAGTATCATTTGAGCAAAAGCTGAAATTAGAAAGGAAGTCGGATGGGCTCAATGGCTAGCGTCTTTGAGACAATTTGTTGTGGTTATTTTCCTGAACTGCCTATAGAAGGTTGCTTAAGGAGTCATTTTGAGGAGATGGGCTCATTTCACTGTTGATTTTGCTTTCACTTTAAGTAGAATTCTAAGATACTGGCTATTGTAGTTAAATTCTAAATGTTTTACCGTTTTTGAAAAGGCATACAGTGATGAATGTTGTCAATAAAACAATTTATAAGATTCTTTTGTCATTTTTTGTGTCTAGAAGAAAATAGAGTAGATTTATTTAAATTTGCAATTTATTGACTTTGTTTAAAATTATTTTTCTTTTTTTAAAGAAATGGCTGCAAGCAACTGACCTCACTAGAGAAGTATACCAGCATTTGGCCCACTATGTACCCAAAATCTACTGCAGGGGTCCCAACCCTTTTCCACAGAAAGAAGACGTGTTGGCACACCAAGTTTTGTTGGGGCCAATGGAATGGTACCTTTGTGGTGAAGATCCTGAGTTGGGATTTTCCAAACTTGAACAAACAAATAAACCTTCTCATCTTTGTGGTCGTGTTTTTAAAGTGGGAGAACCTACATACTCTTGCAGGTAAGATACTGCCATTTTCTTTCTTTCCTTCTTGTTTTTACTTGACTTATTTTTTTCTTGAAACCTTACATTTTAATTTTTAAATTATGAAATATTTTATATATGTATTGTGTGTAAGTCTACACACCAAATATATTTGGTTTAATAACTTATTATAAACAAATATTATTTTCCAGGTCAAGAAATAGAGCATCACCAGGATTTCAGAGACCCATAGTGTGCTTTCTTCCTCCCCCACAGTTAACCCCTACCTTGACTCTTGTAATGATTGCTTTCCTGCTTTTCTTGATAGAGTGATTCTTTTTGATGTTCGAATTACCCCATGTTTGGCCTTTGAGTGCCCATCACACTAGCTTCTTGGTCCTTTTCACATGCCTTTCATAGTCTTTGGGTGCTTCTTTGCTTTTTGACACAAGATGTCCACACCTCACTTTGTACTTACTCTGACCCATATGTGCAAACAGCCACTTATGCAGGGAGTTTCCTTTTAGTTGGGAATGTTAGAAACCATGGTCTGGGTGCTATATGTACTTACTGCTACTAGGCTGACTTTAAATTTTTTGTTGAGAATTGAGTGTACAAGGGTAGAAGATGGAGAGGAAAGTGCTCTGTTTCCCTTTAGGACTATCGTCTCCTATTTCTCAGAACTAATCATTATTGACAAACTCTTATGTGTCCTTCCAGAAATTTTCTGTGCATATACATGCCCATATGTGGGGCTATCTTAAACATATATATGCAGACATACGTAGAAAAGGGACTATGTTAGATATACTGGGGTAAGTTTTCCTTTCTCTACAAAATCTTGCCAATTGACATCTGTCCGTGTCAGTTCATATAGCTAGATAATATTTCATTGTGTGGATACAGTATTGATTGTATAATATTTTTTTCTTTAAGACTTTTTCCCATACAACTTAATTTTGGTTATAACTTCTGGGTGTCTGTGGCAATCTTTCTTTATGGTTGAAATACCAGTTAAGAGCTTTTTGTATATTGAAAGACTGTAAGATCTAGTTTTTTGTCTCTCTATACTGCTACTGCTGCTGTCACTTCAGTCGTGTCTGACTCTGTGTGACCCCATAGACAGCAGCCACCAGGCTCCCCCATCCCTGGGATTCTCCAGACAAGAACACTGGAGTGGGTTGCCATTTCCTTCTCCAGTGCATGAAAGTGAAAAGTGAAAGTGAAGTCACTCAGTCGTGTCCGACTCTTAGCGACCCCATGGACTGCAGCCTACCAGGCTCCTCCATCCATGGGCTTTTCCAGGCAAAGTACTGGAGTGGAGTGCCATACAGAAACCTAAGTCCCTTATTGGTATTTGGAGCAGTACATCTAGTTTAATCTCATGATTTACAGATGAGAAACTGAGATCCAATTGTTGCAATGACATCCTTTGTATCAAAAATATCCAGTTCCAAAACATGCATTTGTATGTCATGTCTTTCGATCTTCAGTTTGGAATGTTACATTGGTTTTTCTTTGACTTTCATGATCTGGACACTTTTGACAAGTACCGGCCATTTATTTTGTAAATGCCTGTCAATTTGGGTTTGTCTGTACGCTTCATGGTTAGAGTCAGGTTGTCTCTTTCACAGAAATATTACAAAAATCACATGTTCTCAGTGTTCCAGTAGCATATGATTTTGGTTTGGTTCAAAAGCTCTTGAACTTTGATCACTTGATTAGGGGATTTCTGCAAGTCTTCTCTGCAAGGTTCCTTTTTAGTTACTCTTTTGCCCTCTCTAATCACTAAATATTTGGTGGTGAGATACTTTGAGACTATTAAATATCCTGTTTCTTACCAAATGTTCAGTTTTTTATTTGTATCAGTATGTATTCATGGAGTCCCATTATTCTGGTGGTCAAAATTGTCCTAGATTTGACCAGTGGGAGGCCCTTCAAGCAGTTTCCCTGGTGGCTCAGATGGTAAAGAATCTGCCTGCAATGTGGGAGACCTGGATTCCATCCCTGGGTTGGGAAGATCCCCTGGAGAAGGGAAAGGCTACCGACTCCAGTATTCTTGCCTAGAGAATCCCCATGGACACAGGAGTCTGGTGGGCTGCAGTCCATGGGGTCGCAAACAGTCAGACACAACAGAGTGACTTAGCACACACACTCAGGCCCTTCAAGCTGTCTTTGTTCTTTTTTATGTCCCCATCCTTCTTTGAGCACTTCCTTTTTCTGACACAAGATGTTTTGAACACATCTTGGACTTTTCCCTGCCTCAGTTCTGAAATCAACCATTTCTCCAAGGAGCCTGTTCCTTTTTAGTAGAGATCAGTGTTCAGAAATAAGATACTAAGTCTACTTGTTGCTGTTGGTATGTCACTAATCCCAAACCCTGTCAATGGATCTGTGTATCTGTATGTAGGTCTCTCTAGTCCAGTCCAGCACCACAGGATTCTTTCTTGTTTTCTTCCTTTGCATAGTTTATCTCTTCTCTAATGATGCCATGTGTGTCTGTGTATGGGGCCATCCCAGGGGAGAACAGGTTAAGTGCTGGTTTGAATGCTTTGTAAGGAGGGCTTCATTAAATTGACAGTTCTGAGTGCTTCCATGACTAGAAGAAAAAGAAGTAGAATCTTGTTTTCAGCAGTGATCATGGAATCGGCTTTTTGGGGGGTTTGAAGAAGTGGAGGTAGGATGACAGGAGGAGGAATGTATTTATTCCCTCAGTGAAGGTGGTACACTGAAAAGCTGTTTGCCTATATTTGAAGATTAAGCATGCCTGTAGGATTTGTTGGTG
Source organism: Aepyceros melampus (assembly GCA_006408695.1). Taxonomy (NCBI): domain Eukaryota; kingdom Metazoa; phylum Chordata; class Mammalia; order Artiodactyla; family Bovidae; genus Aepyceros; species Aepyceros melampus. The sequence goes on along the minus strand of SJXQ01013077.1, from coordinate 15,835 downwards.
AAACCAAGTCAGGGATGATCTCAGAAGAGTTTTCCTATATGTGCATGGTGGAGGCTAGAGTCTTTGATATATAAAATCATTAGAGTGTGGAGGTATAGGTTAATCCATTCATACCTGTCCTGGGTATTTGAACTGTATATTTAAAGAATGTGTAGAATCAATGAAAAGGAAGTTTCCTTGGGTAAGAATTTTCATGTTCATGACATCATCTAAAGGGTCACAAAAGTGAAAGTGAAAGTCTCTCAGTTGTGTCTGACTTTTTGCAACCCCATAGACTATACAGTCCATGAAATTCTCTAGGCTAGAACACTGGAGTGGTTAGCCTTTTCCTTCTCCTGGGGATCTTCCCAACCCAGGGATCAAACCCAGGTCTCCTGCATTGCAGGTGGATTCTTTACCAGCTTAACCGCAAGGGAAGCCCCAGAATACTAGAGTAAGTAGCCTATCCCTTCTCTAGCAGATCTTCCCGAACCAGGAATTGAACTGGAGTCTCCTGCATTGCAGGTGAATTCTTAATCAACTGAGCTATCAGGGACATTTATTCCCAGAATGACTGAAGAAAGAAAGCAGTATGCAGTAACCTGCACTTGGACAGACAAGTAGCCTGAAATGGGGGAGAGGGATATAATTATGATTGCCCCCCTAGGACTCAAGTTTGACCAGACTCTTAGAGGATATTTCTAAACTTTGTTGTTACTTAAAGTTGGCCAACTCCAGGTTAAGAGCCCAGACTTCTACAAGATTGTCTAAAATACAACTGAAAGTTGGGGACCTCCTGAGCCACACTCAATTCTGATCTGCTGGTTACAAATTTCAGACATCTCCATAGATTATCTTAAGTTGGATAATTCACTGGAACAACTCATGGAACTCAGGGAAATGCTGTAGTTATGATTAAAATTTTATCATAGCAAAAACACACAGATCTGAACTAGCCAAAAGGCAAGATTCCCAAATGCAGTGTTTTCTTGTTCCCAGGGACATGTTATTATCTTCCCAGCACATTTACTGCATGACAACAAAGTATTGCCAACCCAAGCTTAGGTGTCCAGAGTTTTTATTAGGGTTTCTTATATTGAATAATGATATTGAATCATTGCCCACATGACTCAGTTTCTAATTCCACTGCCTTCCCAGTGACAGAGATGTGCCTGAAAGCCTCAGCCCTCTAATCACATGATTCAGTTCAGTTCAGTCACTCAGTCATGTCCAACTCTTTGAGACCCCATGAATCACAGCACACCAGGCCTCCCTGTCCATTACCAACTCCTGGAGTTCACTCAAACTCATGTCCATTGAGTTGGTGATGGCATCCAACCATCTCATCCCCTGTCATCACATGATATTAGCCCTCTAATCACATTAGCCCTAATCACTTGCTCTAATCACATGGTTGGTTTTCTGGTATGGCCATCCTCCACTCTGAGTTACTTAATTCTGCCTGCACTCTAGGAGAAGGCAATGGCACCCCACTCCAGTACTCCTGCCTGGAAAATCCCATGGACGGAGGAGCCTGGTAGGCTGCAGTCCATGGGGTCGCTGAGGGTCGGACATGACTGAGCGACTTCACTTTCTCTTTTTTACTTTCATGCATTGGAGAAGGAAATGGCAACCCACTCCAGTGTTCTTGCCTGGAGAATCCCAGGGATGGGGGGGCCTGGTGGGCTGCCGTCTATGGGGCACACAGAGTCGGACACGACTGAAGTGACTTAGCAGCAGTAGCAGTAGCAGCCTGCACTCTGTGACAACCTAGAGGGGTGGCATGGGGAGGGAAGTGGTAAGGAGGTTCAAGAAGGAGGGGACATGTATGCCTTTGGTTCATTCATGTTGATATATGGCAGAAACCATCACATTATTGTACAATAATTCAGTTCAGTTCAGTCACTCAGTTGTGTCTGACTTTTTGTAACCCCATGGACTCTAGGCTTCCCTGTCCATCACCAAGTACCAGAGCTTGCTCAGACTCATGTCCATTGAGTCGGTTGTGCCATACAACCATCTCATCCTGTGTTGTCCCCTTCTCCTCCTGCCTTCAATCTTGCCCAGTATCAGGGTCTTCTCCAGTGAGTCCATTCTTCACATCAGGTGGCCAAAGTATTGGAGATTCAGCTTTAGCATCAATCCTTCCAGTGAATATTCAGGACTGATTTCCTTTAACTTTGACCGGTTTGTTCTCCTTGCAGTCCAAGGGACTCTCAAGAGTCTTCTCCAACACCACAATTCAGAAGCATCAATTCTTTGATGCTCAGCTTTCTTTATGGTCCAACTCTCACATCTGTACATGACTACTGGAAAAACCATAGCTTTGACTAGATGGACCTTTGTCGGCAAAGTAATGTCTCTGGTTTTTAATATGCTGTCTAGATTGGTCATAGCTTTTCTTCCAAGGAGCAAGCGTCTTTTAATTTCATGGCTGCAGTCTCCATCTGCAGTGATTTTGGAGCCCCCAAAAATAAAGTCTCACTGTTTCCATTGTTTCCGCATCTGTTTGCCATGGAGTGATGGGACCAGATGCTGTGATCTTACTTTTCTGAATGTTGAGTTTTAAGCCACTTCTTTCATTTTCATCAAGAGATTCTTTAGTTCCTCTTTGCTTTCTGCCATGGGGGCATTACTATCTGCATATCTGAGGTTATTGATATTTCTCCCAGCAGTCTTGATTCCAGTCTTGTGCCTCATCCAGATGGCATTTTTCATGATGTCTCTGCACATAAGTTAAATAAGCAGGGTGACAATATACTCCTTTTCCAGTTTGGAACCAGTCTGTTCCATGTCCAGTTCTACCTGTTGCTTCTTGACCTGCATACTGATTTCTCAGGAGGCACATCAGGTGGTCTGGTATTCCCATCTCTTGAAAAATTGTCCACAATTTGTTGTGATCCACACAGTCAAAGGCTTTGGTATAGTCAATAAAGCAGAAGTAACTTTTTTTGGAACTCTCTTGCTTTTTCTATGATGCAACAGATGTTGGCAATTTGATTTCTGGTTCCTCTGCCTTTTCTAAATCCAGTTTGAACATCTGGAAGTTCACAGTTCACATACTGTTGAAGCCTGGCTTGGAGAATTTTGAGCATTACTTTGCTAGTGTGTGAGATGAGTGCAATTGTGCTGTAGTTTGAAAATTCTTTGGCATTGCCTTTCTTTGGGATTGGAATGAAGATTGAATTTTTCCAGTCCCGTGGCCACTGCTGAGTTTTCCAAATTTGCTGGCATACTGATTGCAGCACTTTAACAGCATCATCTCTTAGGATTTGAAATAGCTCAACTGGATGGAGTTCTATCACCTACACTAGCTTTGTTCGTAGTGATGCTTCCTAAGGCCCACTTGACTTCACATTCCAGGATGTCTGGCTCTAGGTGAGTGATCATGCCATCGTGGTTATCTGGGTCATGAAGATCTTTTTTGTATAGTTTTTCTGTGTTTGGCATTGCCTTTCTTTGGGATTGGAATGAAGATTGAATTTTTCCAGTCCCGTGGCCACTGCTGAGTTTTCCAAATTTGCTGGCATACTGATTGCAGCACTTTAACAGCATCATCTCTTAGGATTTGAAATAGCTCAACTGGATGGAGTTCTATCACCTACACTAGCTTTGTTCGTAGTGATGCTTCCTAAGGCCCACTTGACTTCACATTCCAGGATGTCTGGCTCTAGGTGAGTGATCATGCCATCGTGGTTATCTGGGTCATGAAGATCTTTTTTGTATAGTTTTTCTGTGTGTTCTTGCTACCTCTTCTTAACATCTGCTGCTTCTGTTAGGTCCGTACCATTTCTGTCCTTTATTGTGCCCATCTTTGCATGAAATGTTCCCTTGGTATCTCAGATTTTCTTGAAGAGAGTAAAGTAATTATCTGCCAATTAAAAATAAAATTTTAAAAAAATTACCTCATTAATATAAACTTTCAGATATGTGGGTGGAGTGGAAGTGTGAATAACAAAGACACTCCTATATATGGGAAATTTCAAGGATTTAGAGTTACTTCCTAGGAACCCCAGGCAAAGGTCAGCCAAACTCTTTATCACACAGTTGTTAAGAAAGTAAATGAAGTCCTTTGTATAGTGCTTTCCGCAGTATTTGGTACATCATAAACTCTTGGTAAATGGTTGTGCTGGGGTCTGAGGATGAATGTGTTATGTTTAAAGTAGTACATGAAACCCAGTACCTTGATAAGATGACATGGAGTCTGTTATTTGGAAAGATGAAATATGGTTATTGGAATTCTGGGAGAGTTTCTGAACTAGACCCTCTAGGAGAAAGGTGACTAGGTCTATAGGTTGGAGATTTTCTTTAACCAGAAAAAATGATACTCAGGAGTCTTTAAAATGAATCTGTGAAGGAAATTAGGTTAATTTTTCTGTTATTTGTTCATCATTTCTAAAATCGGGTAGATCTCAGATGATCTCACTGAAGCCACTGTGATGTCAGAAAAGCTGTTTTCAGACAGAATAGTTTTTATATTTGTCTATACTTAGTTGGGCTTCCCTGGTGGCTCAAACAGTAAAGAATCCTCCTGCAATGCAGGAGACCTGGGTTCGATCCCTGGGTTGGGAAGATCCCCTGGAGGAAGGAAAGGCTACCCACTTCAGTATTCTTGCCTGGAGAATACTGGGGTCGCCAAGAATGGGACATGACTGAGCTACTTTGACTTTCACTTTTTCATACTTAGTTCTCTATTAGGAAAAATGGAATCAAACATGCGTTTGTTATTTCTTTCTAAATAGAGATGATTGTTATTAGGGACAATCATGTTAGTGTGATGTTGATCATAAGTACTTATATTTTGACATCTCATAACCATTAAGAAAAATAAAATACTAGTAAAATATGAAATCATACTTTGGTTTATGAGTTTAACATTAGGTTAGTTCCATTGTTTTTTGTTGCAAAGTTAAATTAAAAACATTCTTATTTAACATTTAAAAGCTTATTGCTTGAATATTACAGATAACCAGAATTTGGAGTTGGGAGTTATGCTGCCATCAGTTAGGAATATTCTTAGCACATGTTTCCAGATAGTACTTTATGATTCTTTGTTATGAACAATTTTGCTTGTTTAATATTTTTAAACATTGAGTCTGTCAGTAATGATAGATGAGGTTATACTAAAAATAACCAGCAAACTTAACATCTCAGAGACTTGATATACCCAAAATACACTTATTACTCAGACTGTGTGACCAGATTGGTGGGGTGATGAGTGGGGGCCCTGCTCTAAGTAGTTACTTTATACCGTGTGGGATCTCGGTCAACTTAATATGTTTTTAAGGATCACCAGAGCAAGGAAAGAGGAGGGTCTTAAACAGCAAATAAATTGCTCTGGCTCAAAAGTGACAACCATGCCGACATCCCTTTACCTAGAACTAGTTAGAAGGCCTCTGTCTGACTGCAAAACAGGGCAAGGAAGTGTGTTTTTCCTGTGTCTGGTACAGATGCAGACTTGAAAATGTATGAACATTAGAAGTGTTTTCAGTGATGTTTGGAGTTTGAGTGTTATTTTTCCTTCTTCACAGGGTTGGTAGGATAAAAAGAGGTATAATGTAGAAAAACACTTAGGGAACTATAAGGAATTTTTATATGTAAGATTTTTTAAGCCAAATACTCAATCTTAAAATTCATTATTGAGCCATGAGTAATAAATATCTTAGGCAGAGGGAAAGAGGTGGTTTCATTCCTTTTCTCTCTGGAAATACAGAACTCTAATATGGAAGAAACACTTATTTCAGTAAGAAGAATTTGTTCAATTTTTTGCTTTTTAAAAAACTTGAACACTTGATGTTTTTTTAGGAGAGTTCTATTTTAAGACTGTTTTTAAAAACATGAGTGGTCCAGAGATCGAAATCATTGCTGTGTTAGTTTAAAAAATATTGGTTACCCTTAATTATGGATGTGATACATGAGTGAAATTATGCTGTGTGTATTTGTGAAATGTGGCTTTTTTTTCATGAAACAATTTGTCTTAGAGATCTTTCTCAGGCAATTTATATAAATCTAATTCATTCTTTTAACTGCTGTATTTCCACAGTAAGGCCAGGCCATGATTTATTTGTTTGCCCTATTAATGAAATGAGAAATGGAAAATTTCTAGGATTTTTTTTTATCCTGTAGCAAACCATGCGGGAGGGAACATTCTGTACCTATTTGTACACATCTCTTTTTATACGCATTTTAGTGTTTTTCAAGATAGATACCTATTAATAGAAACAGAATTTCATTGCTGTGTACTATCACTGTGTTCTTCAGTGTATTGGAATTTCCCTTGTCTACTTTGCTCTCTCCAGCCTGGGAAAGTAACAAGAAGTGGGTAGTTGATATCTCCTGCTGCTGCTAAGTCGCTTCAGTCATGTCTGACTCTGTGCGACCCCATAGATGGTACCCACCAGGCTCCGCCGTCCCTGGGATTCTCCAGGCAGGAACACTGGAGTGGGTTGCCATTTCCTTCTCCAATGCAGGTTGAATTACTGTGGTTGTCTAAAATGAATCTTGTATTCTTGATTTGGATATTTATGGTCATTTTTATTTACTTTTTTTAATGCACCAGTTTGGTGTAAGATTGAACATAGCCATACATGGGGTATAATACCAACTTTACATGTATGCCTTTTATCCAGTTGTTAGGGAATAGTAGATGTATGAATAGGTTACTGTGGGATAATCTTTTTATTTTTTAATTAATTTTTATTTTTTAGTTTGTTTTGCTTTACAATACTGTATTCGTTTTGCTGTACATCGACATGAATCAGCCACAAGTGTACATGAACTCCAAAGGGATAATCCTTTTAGATAAGAAAACTTGGATTTATATCACCCAAATTTTCCTAATGATACCCTATTTGAGTTCTTTATTTCTTAGAGGAAAATTTACATATTTCAAAAGGCACAAATCTTAATTGTACATTTTTGACAATAGTTAACTTCATATAACTCACATCCTGTCAAGCAGAGAACATTTCCGTCTGACTGGAAATTTCCTTGGTAAGCACTCTAAGCCCTAGGTAACCACTATTCTGATATTTTCACCTTAGATTAGTTTTGTCCATTCTAGAACTTCATCAAAATGAAATCATATTCCTTTGTTCCTGGCTTCTTTTACTCAGCATAATGTATATCTGATTCATCTAGAATCCTGTAATTATTAGAAATTGTTTCCACCTGTATTGCTGAGTAGTTGTCCATTGTATGAATGTACTGTAATTGCCCATAATCCATTGTTCTACTGATGAACATTTGAGTTGTTTCAGTTTGAGGTTATCATAAGTCTTCTATGGGCTTTTTTAAATCAGTTCATTCTATTTTTTGGTAGAAATGTAAAATATTTAAAGGAAAGGAATATGGTAGTTTGTTTCATAAATCATATCAGCTTATGCCAACATTATTTTAAATGCAACATATTCAAGTATTAAACGTTATTATTTTAAATTGGTGTTTAAAATACCAATAAAGAAATTCCCTGGTGGTCCATTGGTTGGAATTCAGCTTCCACTGCAAGGGGCATAGGTTCAATCCTGTTTGGGGAATGAAGATCCAGCATGTTGCATGGCATAACCAAGCAATTTTTAAAAATAAAAGATCAAATAATAAATCCTACACTATTAAAAATCTTCAGCTTTTTATGACACACTGGGAATATTAAGACACAGTTGGTTGTTGGTTGTTTATTCCCAAGTTGCCCAGGATCCTCTGTCCATGGGTTTCCCAGGCAAGAATACTGCAGTGGGTTGCCATTTCCTTCTCCAGGGGATTTTTCCAACCCAGGGATCGAACCCCGTGTCTCCTACATTGCAGGCAGATTCTTTACCACTGAGCCACCAGGAAAGACACCAGTAAGATAAGCTTTTCTATACTGTTGTTATTCTGATAGAGTGAACACTCTTAGCTGATCCATTACTTAGTTGCTGGCCATGACTATTTGCAAGCAAGTCTTTGTGTGGACATATGTTTAATTATGGGCTTCCCTGGTGGCTCAGTGGTAAAGAATCTGCCTGCAGTGCAAGAGGGGCAGGAGACATGGATCCCTGGGCTGGGAAGATTCCCTGAAGGAGGAAATGGCAACCCACTCCAATATTCTTGCCTGGAAAATTCCATGGACAGAGGAACCTGGTGGGCTACAGTCTATGGGGTCACAAAGAGTCTGACATGACTTGAGCAATTGCATGCACATGCACACGCACACACGCGTGCACACACACACACACACACATTTAATTGTTAGTGGATTCTACCCCAGGAGTAAAATTGCTGCATCAAAGGACAAGTAAGTTTGAACTTAATAAGAAACTGCCAAAACTTTTTCTAAAAAAAATTTTTTTTCCTGCCAGTAGTGTTCCATTTGCTCCATATTCTCACCAAAATTTGATTTGTCAGTCTTTTAAACTTTAACTGTTCTATATAGTGATATCTCAATATGGTTTTAATTTTCTTTGATGACTAATGATGTTGGTGCAATTTTACATGTGTTCATTGCCCATTGAACTAATGAAGTTTTTCTTCAAGTCTTTTTTTTTTTATTGGCTTCATTATCTTTTTATTACTGAGTTTTGGAGTTGTTTATGTATTCTGGATACAAGCCCTTTGTGAGACAGATTTTATGAGTGTCTCCTCCAAGTCTGTGACTTGCCTGTATGGTATCTTATGATGGTAGAAGTTTTAAATGTAATGGTTTAACTTCCAACTTTTAAATTTTATGAGGATTGTTTCTTGTGTTAAAGAAATTCTTGCCTTTTCCAAGGTGACAAAACTATTCTCTCAGTTTTCTCCTATAAACTTTGAAGTTTTAGGTTTTATATCTGGGTCTGTATAATAAAGTTTGAGGTATACGGGTTGAGCTTCACTTTCTTATTACTTGTGGGGATCCAGTTGTTCTAGCACCATTTTTTTACTTTTCACTCAGTATTACTTGAGTGCCAAGTAAAAAATTGCTTTGGTGCCTTACCAAAGACCTCTTGACCATGAGTGTGGGTCTGTTTCAAAATACTCATCAATTCCGTTCATTGATACAGTTATTCTAATGCCAACAACCACATTAACTTGATTACTGTAACTTTGTAGTAAACTTCATATTGATTCCATTTTTGCTTCTTTAAAGTTTCTTTTCTCTATTTCAGATCCTTTGCATTTTATAAATTTTAGAATTAGCTTATCAGTGTTTATTTTTAAGAGATTAAGATTAGGACTGCATTGACTCTATAGACCAGTTTGGGGAGAATTGACATTTTGGCAATACTGAGTTTTCCAGTCCATGAACATCTTCTATCTCTCCATTTATTAAGGTCTTCTTTAATCTCTTTTAACTGTCTTATAGTTTTTATATAAAAGTTATACATACCTTTTGTTACATATTTATTCCTAAGTATTTTATGATGGTATTTTTTCTTAGTTTTAATTTCAGTTTTCTTTTGTGAATATGAAGAAATAGTCTGATATCACAGTTGTATCTGTGAGCTTGTTAAACTCATTTGTAGTTCTAGTAGTTTTTGTTTTCTTCTGGTTTTGGTTCTTTAGGATTTTTGCATAATTGTGTCCTCTCTGAATGGGGACAGTTATATTTTTCCCTCTCAAACTTTCTGCCTTGTATTTTGTTGTGCCTTACTACACTGGTGAAAGAGGACATCTTTGCCTTGGATGGAAGGCATTCAGTCTTTTACCATAAAATATGTTGTTTTCTCATATACACCCTTTATCTCATTAAGGACATTTCCTTCTGTTCCTAGTTTGCTGAGTTTTATTATTATTACATAAATGACTGAATGTTATCCAGTGCTTTTATTCTATCAAGATTATTGTAATTTTCTTTTTTTATTCTGTAAATAGTTGCACTGATTTTTTTTTCCCAAATGGTTATTACTGAGATAAACTTTGCTTGATCATCAGGTATTATAACTTTTATATATTGCTGGATTCAATTTGCTAGTGTTTTATTAAGGTTTTTTGTGTCTGTAATCCATGAAATATAACATCTGTCACTTTCTTGTAATGTCTTTATCTGGTTTTGGTAACAGAGTTATGCTAGCCGTATGAAATGAGTTGAGAAATATTCCTTTTTTTCTGTATCTTTGAGGAATTTGTATAAAATTGGTATGAGTTCTTCAGTGTTGTTTTTTTTCAGTTTTGAAAAGTTTTATTAAGAGCTTTTTAATTTTTTTATTGAAGGATAATTGCTTTACCGAATTTTGTTGTTTTTCTGTAAAACCTCAACCTGAATCAGCCATATATCCCCTCTCTTTTGAACTTCCCTCTCATTTCCCTCCCCATCTCACCCCTCCTTCAGTGTTTGATAGAATTTTCCAGTAAAACAAATCATCAAAGCCTAGTGTTTTCTTCAGAGGAAGACTTTGATAACAAGTTAAATTTCTTTGATACTTTATTAGTTATTTAGAACTTAATTTCATCTTGTGTCATGTTTGGTACATTGTGCTTTTCGAGAAATATGTTTCATTGTATCATGCCAAATTTATTGGCATTAAGTTCTTATGTCATCGAGTATCTATGTCATAGATATCTATGGTATTTATTGTGAGGTCTCTTCCTTTGTAAAATTAATAATTTGTATTTTCTCTTTGAAAAGATTCATAAAATTGTTTAAAGAATCAGTTTTGGGCTTTATTAGTTTTCTTTTTTATCTGTTTTGTGTGTTTGGTTTCTACTCTTCTTTCTACTTATTTTTGACCTAATGTGCTCATATTTTATTCTTTAGAAGTGTGCTATTTAATTTTCGTATATTTGAGGCTTTCCAGGGTATCATGTTGTGACTGGTTTGTACATAAAGTTCTGTAAGGTTGCAGTCTTTGAATTTATTGAGGTTTGTTTTATGACTTAGCAACACAGTCTTGTACATTCCATATGCACCTGAAAAGATGTATTTTGCAGTTACTGGATATAATAATCTATGACTGTCGATTAGAACAAAGTGGTTGATTGTGCCATTCAGTTCTTCTATACTTACTGATTTTTATGACTAGTTCTTTCAGTTACTGAGAAAGGGGTATGAAAATCTCCATATATAGTTATCATTTATTTACTTCTTTTAGTTCTGTCAGTTTATATTTCATTTGTCTAAAAGCTCTTTTATTAACCACATACATAAGTATTTATAATTGCTATTACTTCCTGATATATTGACCCCTTTATCATTTGTTAATTCTTGTAAGAGTCCTCTTTGCCTGATAAAGTTTTTCTTTCACTTTCACTTTTGGAGAATAATTTTGCAGGTACAGAATTCTAGGTTGGTAGGCATCTTTTCTCTCAACACTTCAAATATTTCACTCTACTTTTCTGTTGTTTTAATGGTTTCTAAGAAGTCAGATATGATTCTTACCTTTGTTCTGCTACAGGTAAGATTTTTTTTCCTTCTCTTGTTTCTTTGACTTCCTGTATTTTGAAAATGATATGCCTGGGTACAAAGTTTTTTGGTGTTTATCCCACTTGATGTTCTTTGAACTTCTTGGGTCTGTGGTTTGGTGTCTGACAGTCATTTAAGGAAATTTTCCCAGTAAATGTTTTCTCTTTACTTATTCATATTCTTCTTCTTTTTTGTCTTTTGGTTGCACTGGACCTTTGTTGCTGTGTGTGGGCTTTTCTTTGGTTGTGAGGAGCAGGGGCTACTCTTTGTTGCAGTGCACAGGCCTCATTGTGGTGGCTTCTCTTGGTGCGGAGTGCAGGCTCTAGGCGCACAGGCATCAGCACTTGCAGCACACGGGATCCGTAGTTGTGGCTCATGGCCCTGGAGCACGCAGGCTCAGTAGCTGTGGCGCACCGGCTTGGCTGCTCCGGGGCATGTGGATCTTCCCAGACCTGGGATTGAACCCATGTCCCCTGCATTGGCAGGCGGATTCTTATCTCCTGTACCACCAGGGAGGTCCTACATACTGTTTTCAATATTCTGATCCTTTCTCTCTTTCCTCTCTTTCTTGTATTTCCATTACATATGTGTTAAACCTTTTGTAGTTGTCACACAGTTCATAGATATTCTGTTCTGTTTTCCTTCCAGTCTTTTTTCTCTTTGCTTTTCAGTCTTAGTGCATTCTGTTGAGATGTCTTCGAGCTCAGATAGTCTTGCATAAGCTGTCGCCAGTCTGCTAATACATCCGTCACTCTTCCTTTCTGTTTCGGTGTCTTTGGTCTCTGGCATTTCTTTTTGGTTCTTTCTTAGGAGTTCCATCTCTGCTTATATTGTCCATCTGTTCCTAAACGCTATCTACTATATACATTAGAGCTCTTAGCATGTTAATCGTAATTGTTTTTAATTCTGTGCCTCGTAATTCCAATATCTGAGTCTGATTTTGATCCTGGCTCTGTCTCTTCACACTGTATTTTTTTTGACCTTTTAGTATGTCTTATAGTTGTTCTTGTCACTAGGCATACAGTATACTGGGTGAAGGGGACTCTTGTAATTAGGCCTTTCATAATGTGACGGTACAGACATAGAGAACAGACTTGTGGTTGCCAAGGGAGAAGGGTGTGGGGGAGGGAACTGCTGGGAGTTTGGGATCAGCAGGTACAAACTGTTACATATATGACAGGTAAACAGCAAGGTCCTGCATTATAGCACAGGGAACTATATTCAGTATCCTGTGATAAGCCATAATGGAAAAGAATATAAAAAAGAGTCTATAACTGAGTTATTTGCTGTACAACAGAAATTAACACAATACTGTAAATTAACCATACTTCAATAAAATTTTAAAAAGCAAAAACATCTGCTAGAAAATGTATAACAACAACAACAAAATAACATGGTGGTAATGGGTCAGGGAGGGAGAAGCATTCTGTAGTCTTGTGATTAGGTCTCAGTCTTTTAGTGAGCTGTATCTCTGGGCTGTGAACCTCACATGTGTTTCTCGATGTCCCCCATATCCCTAATTTAGTTGGGACAGGATGGCTAGAGTTAGGTATTTCCCTTTTTCCATTCAGTTTGATAAAACCCCAGCAGGTTAGGCTCTGATTAAGGAAAGCTATGACAAACCTAGACAGAGTGTTAAAAAGCAGAGACATCTCTTTGTTGACAAAGGCCGTATAGTCAAAGCTATAGTTTTTCCAGTAGTTGTCACATATGGATGTGAGAGTTGGACCATAAAGAAGGCTGAGCACTGAAAAATTGATGTTTTTGAATTGTGGTGCTGGAGAAGACTCGCGAATCCTTTGGACTACATGGAAATCAAACCAGTCGATCCTAAAGGAAAGCAACCCTGAATATTCATCGGAAGAACTGATGCTGAAGCTGAAGCTCCAGTACTTTGGCCAGCAGATGCTACAAGTCAACTCATTGGGAAAGACTCTGATGCTGGGAAAGATTGAGGGCAGGAGGAGAAGGGAATGACAGAGGATGACATGGTTGGATGGCATCACAGATTCAATGGACATAAATCTGAGCAAACTCTAGAAGATAGTGGAAGACAAAGGGTCCTAGAGTGCTACAGTCCATGAGGTTGCAAAGAGTCAGATACAACTTAGGAACTGAACAACAAAAAAATGTAAAGACAGTGCTTCTCAGGTTTTTAAAACTCCAAAATGTTATTTATCAGAGGCAAAGTAAAGCAGAAAGTCACTAAAAATAGAAACATGAACAGTGGAGAAAAATATATCAGGTATAAAATATGATACAGAAGAAAGCTAAAGTAGCAGTTTTCCTTGTATCCCTGCTCTTCTAATTAGAATCACACTGGATACTGCCACCCTCATTTCTTATTCTTTTCATTTCCTTTCTTCTTTTTCCTTTGGTTGTGCTCAATTTTTCTTTTTCTATTAAGGATCCAACCCAGACTCCCACATTACATTAGATGTCATTTTTTCCTTAATCACCTCAGTCTCCAAAAGGTTGACAGGTTTGTATGGAACCTAGAAGAAAAGTAAAGGACCTTAGTAGGAAAACTGATGATGTTTAAATTAAGTGTGTAATTAATATACCAATGTTAATTTCCTTGTACTTTGGTTAACATTAAGGAAAGCTTTTAAGGAAAAGTAAGGGTGTAAGGAACGCTACTATTTTTGCAACTGTTCTATAAATAAAATTATTTCAAAGATAGGAAAAGAAGGTCAACACGAAGTTCAAGAAGTTAGAACAATTGAGCACACTCAAAAGAAGAGAAAGAAAGGAAATTAAAAGATCAGAAAATGAAACACAAGTAAAAAGTTGGGATACTTACTCTTTGGAATTATTAAGGCAATTTTCTGAGAAGACCAAGTAAGAAAAAAAGAAGGTGAACATATATAAAATTCAGAATGAAGATTGATACACTCACTGCATTCCTTTTGGTGGTGTCATTTCTTGCAAAGCTGAGTCCTCTCTGTTGCTGATTTTTAAAAAGCAGATACCTATGAAATAAGAAATGAGGGTGGCAGTATCCAGTTTGATTCTAAAATTTGAGAAATTGTGCAGTGTCCAACAGGTGCTAAATTCTTCAAGTCTAAGTGTTTGATAAACAGAATTGTTAGGTGTTTCATTTGGTATAATGGTGCCCTGAAGGAAACTATTGAGATGCTAAAGATGCCATGAACCAAGAAAGTGTGACAACCTCTGAAATGCAAGAATTATGAACAAGTAAATGCAAAAAAAAAAAAAACACAAAAATTGAAAATGTAGATGAAATGGATAAATCTGTAGAATAGCGATAGGCAACTTGAATATGTTATGTGAAATAGTAAAAAACATGGAAGGGTAATCAAAGATCTTCCCTCCCTAAAATCCCATACCTGGATGACTATACGGGTGAATTCTATCAAATTTTGAAGGAACATTTAATTCCTTTCTTAAACAAGTTACTACAGAAAATGGGAAAGTGGTGAAAACTGCCTCTTTGTGAGGCTACTTATCAGCTTGATTTCAAGCCCTGATAAAATTCAGAATGTTTAAAGCCATTTCCCTCATTCATATAGATGAAAGAATCCTAAATAAAATATTAAATATCTGAATCCAAGAATATACTAAAAGAGTGATGCATCATGATCAAACAGAATTTAGTTCAGGAATCCAAAGATAGTTCATCTTTAAAATAATTATTAATGTAATTCACCATTTTAATAGTTGAGAAAAGAAAAATGTTTTACTGATTTGAATCAGGAAAGTGTTTTATAAATTTCAGTTATTGTTTGTGATTTATTTTTAGCAAACAAAGAATATATAAGGGAACTTATTTTGAGTATTTGTATATTAGATTTCTCTAAGTTTTTTGTTATGGACATGTTCAAGCATAAAGGTAGAGTGAGTGGTCTAATATACCTGAGAGTACTCATTGGTGAGCTTCCGTAATTACCAGTATATGGCAACTCTTTAATCTGTGCACACGTATAGGCGTATACACTTTTTCCTGCCCTGCCAGATTATTTTGAAGAACATTTCAGATAGCATACTTTTTTAAAAAATCACTCACTGTGTGCCTTTTTTCTCTATAACCATTAATGTCTTAAAATAATTAACACTAATTCCTTAATATTATCTACTGTGTAGCAGGGTTGAACTTGTCTTAATTGACTCATAAATGTGGCTTCAGAGTTCACACATTGCATTTGGCTGTTAATCATTTTTTCTTTTAAACTATAATAGCTCCTTTACTTCTTTTTTTCATTTTTCTATTTATGTTACTAAGAAACCAGGTCATTTGTCCTGTGGAATTTTCCACATTCTAGGTTTGGCTGATTGTGGCCACATGATATTGCTTAACATTTTTCTTTTTTCCCGGTCTTTCTTCTAAACAGGTAGTTCAGTTCAGTTCAGTTCAGTCGCTCAGTCGTGTCCGACTCTTTGCGACCCCATGAATCGCAGCACACCAGTCCTTCTTGTCCATCACCAACTCCCGGAGTGCACTCAGACTCACGTCCTTTGAGTCCGTGATGCCATCCAGCC